>JABTTQ020000752.1:0-590515 GCA_016081115.2 Rehmannia glutinosa
TTATGGCTGTAATAAAGAGTCGGGCAGTGTCATTTGATTTCCTAACAACCCCACTGCATACAGAAGCAAAATAAAATATAACCACCATTGGCCATAGCCAGGATTTCATTCGACTTTGTAAATCAACATCACAAGCTAGACAAACCTGCGATGCGAGGTTCCCATTACAATGAAAAAAGTTGCTCAATTCTAGGCAGAAACCAACTTCTTGAGCAACTCTACGAGAATATAGCGCATCTGCCACTTTAACAAATCTGAATTTGCACCTACCAAAAAAAAAAAGATCTTATAACAAACATATAGTCATTAAATTTATGTAGTATAAAGACTCACCAATCCTTCAACCTCACATTCCAATCTCATCATCCAATCAGAACTCTTTTTGATGAATTTCTTTAAACAAATATACCAATTATAACAGCATTTTCAATTTCAATTTTGTAACTATTCAATTTTGTAACTATAAATTTTACCCCCCATTTTACAACTCATTTATCATGGAGGTAAAGTTAAATGAACCCACGTCATCAAAAGTGGAAAATCAAGTAACTACAAGTTACAGTTCCAACATTTTCCAAAATCAAACCAGAATACTTCTCAAAACTTGATCTGCAAGAAACAACTCCCAAAAAACACACTACCACTGTCCCCCATTATCATAAGATTAAGTATAAAGTGATATATCCAAGCTCGAAACTAATCAAACTATTACTTTTCAACTCATCTCGAAGTTTCAAGCGAAGTACTGCTAAGGGGATGACATACAGGAACCAAATGTGGAAAACTAAGTGTCCCAATTACGAAACACCAACAGACCATTCAAAATTCCGTTTCAGCTTTTAAAGATCGATTACTGCAACCCCCAAAATTTGCGAAAAGAGAAATATATATAAAAAGAATAATAAAACATTATTTAATAACAAAAATTTCAAAAAAAGAACATCGAATTTGAAATCCATGGAGATGTAGAGAGGGGAAGTTCTTCCTAAGAGGCTTACGAATTCCGGCAGCCGATTGCGAGAGAGAGAGATAGAGAAACTGAGAAGGGTCTTTGTGTTCCGAAGAGATCGGTATGAAATGTTTGATTTTGTTGCCAGCGAAAATAAAACTGAACTGAAATAGGGTTAAATGCAATTTACCGCCTGTTCAATATGAAAGTAACAAAATAACTCCTTAGCAATAAAGAAACCAAATAAGTACCTATTGCTTTTCAAACGAGGCAATAATAATCTCTAGCCTCTTTTAATGTATGTGTTTTTTTAAACCATTTATGTATTTATACATAGATATGGCAGCAAAAATAAAACTAGTCATGTAATTAATAGGGTATACAAAATAGTAAATTTCAAATTAAAAATTTCTATTTAATTTTAAAATTAATAACAAGGCTCGACTTGAGTTCAGATTTGCCCGAGGTATTATATAAGATAAAATTAGTTGGATATTGTCACGTGAAACGCTCATTACTTGAAAATCTTGAGGATTACCTGATTTTCCTTCCAAATTGCTCATTTGAACTTCCACATGATTTTTTCGTAAGTTGTTGTTCTTTTTAATCTAATTTCATTGTCATTTTCTTTCCACACGTGGACACCAAATCATATAGAGATATTAAAATAAACAATTTTACCAAAAGAAATCAGAAATCTCCAATTTTAAAGTTATGTGCATTTCATGTGACAACATCTAGTAAAATTTAAAACATTTGAACATATTTAGACTCAATTCAAGCCATCTTATTAGTTAGTTATTATACTAAATTGCATTTGTAATTTCAAACAAAAGTATTTATTCCCCTTTGCCTATAGGACCGATTAGAGCTGACAATAGATTCGGTCAAGCCAACACGATTCGAGTCATACGGACCAAGTCCTAAAATCGGGACGAGATGGGTCGGCCCAAAATTTCGTCGGTCAATATCTCTTATGGCCTAGCCCAAAGCAAGTATATTTTTTTTGTCGGACCATTAGGTAGGAAAAATCATAGTAGTCTCGGTCTTCTTTCGGCATCTATAATGAAACTCAATCCAGTTCTATACGCGAGCTACGGGGACGATTAAGTCACCTATCACCGGGCCAATTTTGCCATCTATAGGATCAATGTTTCATATTTGCCTAAATATTTATTTTTATGCCCCAACTTTTGATAACCATTAAAGTTGATTATTTGATCATCGGCTCACATTTGGTAACTTATAATGTATTGGAAAATTTGCAAAATTGGTCCCATAATTATAGATATATAGCAAAAATGGTCATGTCCATTTAATTTTGGCAAAATAGTCCAGTAACTCAAAAAAAAAAAAAAAACTGCGATTTTAGGACAGTTTCCGCCTGATATTGATTGAACAAGTGGTCGGAAGTTTACACGCAACCAACACATGACCCGAATTAATTAGGGGCTTTCCTGACTAAATTGAGAGTTTTTAAAAATTATAGGATTTTTGTACCAAATTAAATTTGAATGGGACTAATAGTCTAATATCAGCACTCTCTGTAGCTACGGGATCAATGTTTAATGTTTTTAATTAATTACGGGTTTTGCTGACTAAATTGAGAGCTTAATGTTTTTAATTAATTATCCTTCATTACATGGGAACCAACAAATATAACAACTTAACCCCAAAAGTTACATAGCTCTGAATACCCATTTTTTAACTAATTCTCCTCCATTACATTCATGGGAAACAAAATCTATCTTGGATTATTTGTGATCAATTTCTCAACTTCATCTATATTTTTCCACTTATTATCATACACCCCCACATTCTTCTTTTTTACACTTAGATCATCCCTTCCCAATACACCCTCTAACACTACAACAACAACAACAAAGAATCCCATAAAACAAACAAACAAAAGCAAAAACAAAAATGAACACTAAACTCCTCAAAATGTTGCACAATGTGAAGGCAAACCAGTTTCATGATTCACCACCACAATCTCCGTTGGATTGCATTCAAGAATATCTTGTCCCAACTTTGCCCCTGCAGCCTTCAACCCCTTAAGCGATACCGCCTCCGGTTAAAAAGATTCAACGACGGCAATTTAGAAGCGCGGCAACTTCCCTTAGGCAAAAATTCCTAAAATCCTCTTTCAACAACGGCACCTCAAAATCCGTCTTATCGTGCTTAACGACGTTATCTTTCGCTAATATGCGCGCCCGGCTCCATGTGATTCGTCGAAAAGCTAGCTTGGTTAGGAAAGTTTGGATAAAGGCTAACATACCCTCTAAGGTACATCATATCAATAAGAAACTTCTTCCAAGAAGCTTGCCAACCATTTGTTCTTGATTTTGGAATTTGGACAGGATTCTGCTTAGCATCCTCCGTGAATCTCATGTTCATGTAAACATAAAACTCCCTCCAATGCTTGGGGAGAAAACCGCGCCCCAACTGCACGGTAGCTGGTGGAGATAAGGCGTGTTTGGATGTATACGTTTGAAAAAGTCGGTCGGCGTTCCATTTAGGCGTTCTTTGACAACTTCAACCAAACGTGGCGTGTAGAGGGCGATGGATGAGAGCTCAGGGAGAGATGTTTGAGGATCATAGTGGTAAGATAAAAGCGCGTTTTTGATCCATAGGTAGTAATAAGGTGAGACTTCGATATCGTCCTCTAGTAATAGGCCAAAATCGTCGTCTGTGGTTGGATACCAGCTTTCGCTAACAGCGAATGAGGCCTCCTTGGATTATTCGTCTACGAGCGTTTTTGGGCCGTGAGGCCAGTGAACAATTTATGAGTTTGAGAGTTTCTTCGTCTACTTTGCTATCCATGTTGAAGGTTATTGGAACTTCATCTCCTAAATAGTAAGCATCGGCTAGAGATTTAAGAAGCCTTGTGAGAGAATAAGCTCTGTTTTGTGTGATGATGCTCACAGTAAGCCTCATCCGGTTCCAATCTGCATAAGTCACAGAAAACATTTAGGCAGACAAAGAGAATATTTGCAAACACCTGAAAAAAGTGATTCTGATTTTACTCCTGGTTTGACTTTTACCCACAAATCAAAATATTTTCAGGGATAATTACAAAAAAACCTTGAAGTTCGGGATAATTACAAAAAAACCCAGAAATTTTCAGAAATTACAAAAAAGCTCCTTTAGGTTTGACCTTCTTACTTTTTTTCCCTTCATATGCAAAAAACATTTCAAAGTTCCCCTTATGTTTATTAAAATATTACAGTTAACCCCTTAAATTTAAGATACAATCAACCCTAAAGTATTTTTTTTCTTTTTTTGTAATTTCAAAAACCTCTTGGTTTTTTGTAATTAACCCAAAGCATAGAGGGCTTTTGGTAATTATCTCATATTTTTACAACTTATTCACTTTTGGATTTTCGACTACTTTTCAATTCCGCCTCAAAGAAGTTTTCGCAAACACTTAACACTCCCAAAATAAACAAGAAAAAGTAATGCGTTTCGGTAGAAACAACTTTCTTACTAGGCAACGCCGAGGGACGAAGATCAGCCATCCAGAGAGCCTTCGGCACAGAGGATCTTGGCAAAAGCACCAATGCTGATGAGCCATTTGAGTTAATCTCCGACGCCATCTTCAAAGCCTTTTTCACATTCGGATCGATATCAGAAACCGTGATCACTATACTCGGGTTATGAATCTTGATCAACCCTTTCATACTAGCATACACCGCTTGCAAAACCGGCACCTCTGAGTTTGAAACCTCAGACAGTGCACCAATTCCTAAATCAAAAATCTTGAACCTTCTCTCTTTACAAACTGATTTAGGCCATTTCAAAGCCATGACAGCTTCTTCACAGGGACAGAAAGTTCCTCCTGAGACAACAACGTAGGCCTTTTTGCCGGTTGTCGTCCTAAATTTTTCGATAAGAGGGGAAAGGGCTTTGATTTCTTCCACAGAATGGGCGTAGAAAAGTGCATCGATCTTTTGAGGATACATGGCAGCCCACTGCGTTATGTAACCAGTCGAGAGGGCTTTCCACCATTGATCATCTCTGACTTGGACAATGTCTTTGAAGATTACGGTTGTTTCTGAGACATAAGCTAGCCTATGTTCGCTATCTCCCCATGTTTCTTTGTCGTTTGGGTCGACTGGCAATACGAATGAACCGGCGTCTCTGTACTTTTGAAGCTGATAGCTAAATGCATATTTTGTAAAAACACATTAATCAGAGAGTTAAATACATTTTGCTTCTGATTCTGCATAATTTAATCGGATTCTAAAAGTAGCGGAGAATGTGCTTTAGATTTCTAATTCTATTTCTGGTTTGACTTTTACACACCAAAAACAATCTCTTTCAACTTATTCAACTTTTCACTTATATTTGCAAATTATTACCAACTTCTGATTCTCGTTGCTGTTACAATATATCACTTCTTTCTAAAGCAGATTTTTTTGCAAACACTCCCTTAATGCGATCAACCTCTCTCCATCACCACATAAACTAATTTCCCCAACCACAACATGTTAACAAAACATAAGCATCACAAAATCATGATTCACATACCTCAAATGCAAATCCTCTCCAGTCATGAAAGTAAAAGGCGTCTCGATAAAAAGCGTCTTCACAAGGTCCGCAGACAAAAACCACGAACTAGACAGAAAATCGACCCGAACAACTCTGTCAATAACAATATCATAAGCCGGATCAGGCAAATAAAGCCCAGCCTCCTTCGACCGAAACTTTCTATAACTCGGAAACGTAAAATCCTTCTGTCGAAACGGCAGTATCCTCCCAATACTGCCCAAAACAGAATTCTTATACTTCTCTGTTCCAGCCACGCGCGATAAAATCTCCAGCATTTTTCTGCCGGGAATCATATCATCGTCCAGCACATACACGAAATCGCCTTCCGTCTGCAACGCCACTTGAAATCTACCGTAGTACTTAAAATCGTACGTCGAACTCACAAAACTTATTCTCGAGTTATTATAACTATCCACAATGTTTTTCAAGGATTTTTCGTTAGGACTCCCGAACGAAAGCACCCAAACGTGATGAAACGGAAGCGTCTGATGAAGCAAGGAATCAATCTGCGCGCATAGCGTTTTCGCTTGAAATGGTTTAGAATCACCGTAACTTTGGGAATACCATTCGGATCGCGCAAATTCCACCGATTTCATCGATAGTAGCTCGGAAAGCGTCTCCGTGCCTAGATTCTCCCTCTGGAAATCGAGTATTTCGTTGTAGAGCTCTGTTTTTAGTTTGATCATCGTGGCGTCGTTCGACTTTTTTTGATCGAAATCGATCTTTTCGTGCTCGCATACTAGCGACGAATTGATTAATGTTGGGATTTCGTAGTGGCTGACGACGTGTGGTGTTGTTGTGACGATGAGCTGTTTCCATTGTTGGGTGATGCTTGTTAGGTCGATGGATGGGCTCATGAAGTAGAGCAGGAAAGTGGCGTATACTGCAAACGCGAATTGGAAACACGTTAATATTGTTACGAGTCGATTGGAAGAGTAGCACTTTTGTGGTCTGGTTTTGTTCTTTCCTCTCATGTAATCACTTAGCATTCCTTCTAAGTAGTCTCCGGTTCTCATGGTTGGACTTCTGGTTAAGCGCATTTTACAAGTGTAGACTTAAAGTTTATCCACCTGAAATATGTTGCAGCATTTTTATCATGCTATTAGCAGCAGTAAAGTGAAAACAACGAAAACAAAAGGGAAACATTGCAATAGTCATGTAGCCGTAGAGAGTTGACACTAATAGTCATGCATGAATTTAGATTTACAAAAAAGAGATGTCAAATTTGGTTTTGTAAGTATTGTAGCAAAATTGGTCTCATAAGTTTTGATTTACGTTGATTTTGGTCCGATAAGTTTAATTTTTGTGCAATTTTGGCCCCGAAAGGATGAAATATTGAAGTATCCGTTCAGAACCAAAATTGCAAAAATTACAACTTATGGACAAAAATTGCACAAACCCCAAAATTTATACTGGAATTGTTCAGTAGTTCTACTTAACATGACAAAATATGTCATCCGAATATATTTGCAGGGCGAAATTGCACAAAAATTGAAATTTAAGTAACCAAAATTGCTACATAAGATAGTCATAAGACAATATATGTCATTCTCTTACACTTATAGAAGCAAAACTGCAATTAAGCTTTCATATTCCAGGTGTGTTTCAAAAACACTGCACGTGTGTAAGATGAGATCATTATTATACACGTGTCGTTCGTCACATTTGTATTATTACACCAGATGAAATATAGTGGGGAATAAGAGACCAGGACTAGAAGGGAATCAGGGAAAGCATACATAGATGTTCATGCAAATTAAAAAAGTGTATTGAAGAACGACATGGAAAATGCAGCAAGAGGTCACATGGGGTTAGCCTCTACACAAATAAAGTTAAAAGAGCTTCGTGAACGAGTTTCCTACACTTGTTCACATACAACATCTGATTGGGAAAACTAACTAAAGTCGCCATTGTCCTGAAAAAGAGGTCGCGCCCTAGCAAGGGCGGAGCCAGGACAATTTAGTAGAATGGGCCGATACACGAAAATGGGGTGGACCGGATAAAAAATCTAAGAAAAATCAATACAATACAAATTATAACTATTTTTTTTTTAATTCTCACTAATTTTTCTTTTTAAAAAAAAAGGGTTAGGCCAGGCCCCAGGTTGGCCCAGCCGTGTATCCGCCATTGCGCCATAGCGTTTTTTGGCACTTCAAATCAAGTGTTTTACTTATTGCTTGAACTCATATTTATGCTTGAAAAAAAAATTAAGGACAAAGATGAAAAAACAACATTGAAGCTCTGCGTGCTGAAAAATATAAGCTATCCAAGAGTGTAAAAAAATTAGAAAACTGGAACCTGAAAACAAAATAAAATTATAATTGTAATCTAATATTCTGCTAAGTTTCTGAAAACAGCATAAAATGTTTACTTTATCAGAAAACAGGCCCATATGGCCATATGCTAACCACATTTCCCAGAAAATTGAAAAACTAAAAAAGCATTTAAATTATCATAAAACAGTCGAACCTGAATCCCCCTAACCAGCAACGCTGCTGCTTATTAATGTACTAAAACAAGGTTCCATTATCTTTTGATTTTGGGATAATTGCAAAAACTACCCCTACAGTTTGGATTAATTACAAGAAACCTCTTGAGGTTTGGTTATGTGTTACACTTTACCCCTTCATATGCAAACAAATTTAAGACACCATCCTTACATTTGTAATTACAATTACCCCTTACATTTAACACGTAATTAAATCTCATCGATATTTTTTTTTGTTAATTCCAAATATATCTGGTTTTCTTTTTGGTAACGTAAGGTTACGTAGAGTTGTGGACGAGTAAGCTATTTGAATGAACACTGATTATGAAGAAAGTTTGATGGATGGAAACAAAGGTTGACAGGGGGTGACTTTTGGCATCTACAAATAGGTAAAATTGCAAAATTAGTTTTGCAACTATAGAAGAATAGCAAAGAGATCGTGTAAAAATCACATTTCGCAAAAAAATCATGTATCTATATAAATATCTCAATTTTGGTCCCCAAATACCGCTTTATAAAATAGTCCTATAACTTTATGAAAATCTAAATTTTGTTCAGAATTTCACTGGAAGTTAGGAATTACATGTGTCGCTCGAATGGTGAAATACGGTGAAATTAGTACCAAAATTGAGATTTTCATATAATAACAGGACCATTTTGCAAACCCTACATTTGCAAGACCAAAATCGATAATTTTCTACAATTAAATGATTTCTTTGCAAAACGAGATTTTTACACGACATTTTCCTACCCAACCAAACTTGTAAAGATGTAATTTTAGAAGACATTGACTAATTTAACACTTACTGGGCAAAATAAGCACCGAGTATTTTCGAAGACGAAAAGGCAACAAGAAAATCCTTCCGACGATCAAGTCGAACGTATGTGAATATGGAAATGGACATGCAAAAGGAATTGATTTCTTCTTACTTTGATGATGTCTCTTCCCCATTAATTTATACTTGGGAATGAGGGTAGTGCCTGCCTTTCATAAGTTATAACAACAGTTTCCTGATGCGTCTAAAGAGGTCCTCAACCTGCGATAGCTAGGGTAGAATCTCTAGCTATGAAACCACAACACTTAGCTAGTATATATTGCCAATATGTTTGGCAAACTATAGATTTCAGGGGATTTGGAATTGTTTGGAAATAAATGTAAAATTGAGATTTGGATTCCAAGGGATTTTGGTGCAATTTTTGTCCAAGGCATCTTAATTTGGCCGCCATTTTTCACAAAATGATAAGCTATTTTTCATAAAATAATGATGCAATTGTACGAATTCGGTTATTTATTTCGAGTCCGTCGGATTTTTGGCCATTTGTTTGTACAAAATTATTTTTAGTAATACGATACAAATTTAACATGTTATAAACGGGTTAAGGTTGAGGCTCGAATTGGTTAGTGTCGAATCGTACATTACTAAATATTGCAATTCATACATACATCACACTACAAGAAAAATCCATTTGCCTACGAGAAAAATCTGTAGGTAATTATTAAGATAATTGTAAAGTGTAGATAAATCATTGTAGGTAAATATTTATCAACAAAATCTAAAGCTGTTGGTAAATACCTATAGTATTTATGTCGGTAATTTAACAGATTAGAGATTTTGTTTGGGGAAAATTGTTGGTGAGTTTTTGGCTGGTACAAGTTTGGGGAAAATTAATATTTTTTTTATTTTGAAGATAACTGTAAATTTTAGTGACAAAATCATTTATGTCGATATATCCTATGGTTAAAGTAGAATTTTTTATAATGAAATGGAAAAATCAAATTGTACTCAACAACGAAAAAAAATGAATAAATTAATAAAGACCCTAAACCTCTTAATTAAACCGTTGTTTCATGTTAATCCTTAGCTTTGCCAACTCGAGAAATTAAGTGTAATTTAAAACTATGAAGTAGTTGAGATAGTGTTCATGCTATAAAGAGTATATAGGTTCCTTACCTCCCCTCATGATTTGTGAAAGTGAAATGAATTAATGACCTAATTACTCTTAAAATTCCATCTCCTCATATTTTTATTGTGATCTAAAAGTGGACATTTTATATTAACATAAAGTAGCTAGGAACCCACTTTAAGGTTAGGCATCACTATTCATTAATGGTGTACTAAAGTTTTAAGAAGTCAACCAATGAATTTGTGCTTCTAATTAATCTCTAGAATCTCCCTGATTACATTTAATTTCAGCATATTTGTGCTAATTTTAATCAATAGGTGTGATTTGTGTGACAAATAGTTGTCATGTTCCAATATTGAGTTTGAGCATTCAATTAAACTTGATGAATTTGTGACCCAAGTAGGAGACTTTTTAGGGTTGGACCCAATAAGTTTAAAATGTTTAAAGTTTTGGCCACAAATTTAAAACATTTTATTTATTGTCGTATAATCTAAGCATTTCAACATCTAACTGAAGTAAAGATCGACATTAAAGTACTCTAGAAGGGTAAATTGTAATTTTAGTCCTGTAATTATAGAAGTGGGGCAATTTGTCCTTTTTAAATTAATTCTGTTTGGCAAAACCACCTTTTATCATAAATTTTTTTTTATCGGATTTAGTTCTTATTTCCCTAAAGATTTAAAGATTATACAGAAAATCTCAAGTGAATTTCATGTAAACCAAAAAGAGAGGATTTTTCGAATTTCCCGGCAAAAATTAGAGTTTTCATTGGTGTAGGCCAGTGACCAGTGTTGGTGAAAGCCACAATATACATTTGGCCGAAAATTGGCTAGAAGTGTCTAATTTTCAGTAGAGATGTTAAAAGTGGCTCGTTGGTCCGAACCATTTAAGAAAAAAAAAGGGGTTAGGATTGAATTATTTTGGCCCGTTTAAATCAAGGTCTTTTTGGCCCGACCGTTTAAACCGAATCCCGTTAGAGCTAGCCCGTTAGTCCGCTATTTTTATTTTTTAAAAATAAATATAATTCTAATATTTTATATCTACTTCTATTACCTACTATTACTAGTAAATTTATTTTTCAAATTCACATCTTCCTCATCTTTATATTTAACTTTATTAAATAGGCTATAAATTCTTGAAAAACTTCTTTTTTATTTGTTTTATTTATTACTTAATTTAGTTTTTCATTTTTATTCGAATAAGAAAACGTCACATAGGCTTATTAGATTATTTAGGATATAAATTATATTTCTAAATGGTGCTAAATCTAATTTTATAATTTTGTTAGCAACGTAATTATAAACGTGCATGACTTTTTTAAGATTACCTTTAAATGTTAAACTTAAATGTTATACATGCTCAAGTTTGAAATTTTAGATTTAAAATATTATTTTAAAATTTTAAATTATAGTCATATGAGTAATTAAAGAAAAAGTGTTAATTTTAGGTAGTTTTAGTTATTATTATTTTATTTAAAAATTTTAGATCATAGAATATTTAAATTTATAAATTTGTTAATGCAATGTAATTAGAAACTTTGCATGAATTTTATTTATGACGAATAGTTTAACTTAAAATGTTAAACTTAAATGTTATATATATTCGAGTTTAAAATTTTAAACAATCGTTTTTTTTTTAAGCCATTCTCAAAAAAACCAAGATATTTTTAGCCATCCTTTTCAAACACATCTTTTTTAGTCATTTTGGGGTGTGAAAAACCCAATTTGCCCTTGAGCAATCTTAACTGCACAAAAACACACATCCCTGTGACTCGATCTCGAGTCACTGTGACTCGCATGACTCGATTTCGAGTCACAACAACTCAATTATTTTATTTTCCAAAAAAATTTGAATTCACATAATTTTTTCGTTTTAAAACCGTTTTGCATGTATAATATATCAAATTAACCATCTTTTCGATATCTATAATTCAACACCCATATTGCATATTTTAAAAATGAAAAATACAGGTTCGATTTCTTAAAAAAGTTTGAAAAAAATAGTAAGAAGATACATAGAGATAAGTGAAAAGAGAGAAATAACTCAAATATCAAACATCACACACCACGGTGAAATCACAAACAAGCAAAAAACAAATAACTCGGATCTACGTTGAAACCATTTATTTAGAAAATAAAACAAAGAGATGTAGGTGGGGTTATTTCATTTCAGGCCAAAAACCACCCTTTTAACAATGAAGAAGAAGAGAAGCAAAAAGAGAGTTTAAGAAAAAAAAGAGGCTAGAGTTTGATAGAATTCTCCCCCAAACTCACATACATGGGATAAAAGTACTTCTTCATTAAGTTCTATTTAGGTTAAAGTCTACCTTGATATTCTTAGTAGATTGTTAGTTCAGTTAATCTGAAATTTGGCAAAGAACTTATTAGTTGACTTATAACTTATAAATTTTATATTGAATTCGAGCAATTTTTTTCTCATATAGGGATGTTACTTTACCAGTTTACCTAAGCTTCAAATATTTATTTATTTCACATTCATATTTTATTTGCTAGGTAACTTTCTCAAATTAGCAGCAATAAATTTGACTTGTTTTTGTGGGCTTGGGTTTTGACTTGAAACTTTATTTACAAAGTAGATTTGTCTAGGGACTATCGTTGCATATATGTTTTTGCCTTAAAGTAGTATAATTAACGAATGACTCATTTACCCTTTTGATTGATTTGGTTAATTGGTTGGAAGGTTGGTTTTATGAGCTGAAAGCATTTCTGGCTTTCATTTTGATGTGGCCTTTCAACTAACATTTGATGTATTTTTTTCTCAAAAAAAAAAAAAACATTTGATGTATTTTGATTTACTAGTAAGGTGTACGTGCGTTGCACGTGAACCATATGAATTTACTAATATAATTAAAAAATTAATATTTATTTAATTTAATTTAGTTTTATTATAAATATTGTTCATATGGTACATGGTGAAGACATTAAGGAACCAAAAATAATGTCAATAATGACAAATAAATAATTATACTATAAATAAATGATGTTGATCAAGCATGAGATGTGAAGGAAGATGGATTTGAAATGAGAAGAAGAAATTTCTCGACTTAAGTACGCTCAAATTTGTTGTCTTTCCTCATAAAGAATAACTGACCACAATGAAAAATTGAAAAAAAAACAAAAAAAAAAAAAGTAAGAAGCTCTAATTTCTTGCCTTGAGTATGTGCACTTCATTCAAATTTGGTTCATAGGAATTCTCCAATTTCAAACACAACATTAGAATTGCCCTTCTGGACATTGAGTGGTTTAGCCCGGGTATTAGGAAAATAAAAACATTTCTAGGCAACAACTTAGGTGAATTAACATGAATACCAAAATTTGGACCTCTAATACTCATTTGTTGTCCAAGAATAATATTTTTCCTATTGACGATGGGATAACTTCCCGTAGAGATGGCGAGTGGGCGGGGATTCCCCATTCTCCCGAGGAACCGCCCCAAATAGGGCGGGGAATCCCCAAAAATTCCCCGTGGGGACGGGATCATATTCCCCATGGGAACCGATATTAAATATATAATATATTTTATTAAATATATATAATATATTATAAATATATCCACATTAAATATATAAATCAAAAAATCTTTAATTTATTTTATTTGTTTTGTAATATGAGTGCTTTAATAGTCTTTTTATATAATTCATGTATTTCTTAAATATTAAAAAATCATTTTTAAAAAAATCATTTTTACAAAAAAAATAATAAAAACGTGGGGACAGGGGATCCCGCAGGGGCGGGTATGGGGGAGGTTTTTCTCGTTTCTCTCGCGGGGACCGGGACGGAGATTCTCCGCGGTCGCGGGGACGGGGATGGGGATTGCTCCCCCGCCCCGCCCCGTTGACATCCTTACTTTCCCGAGTTATTTAGTTTCATCACCAAGAAAATATATAATACTTAGGTCTACTTTGCTACAATTTTGGTACCACTTATTTTGTGACCTAGGGCACTTAAAGCTATTGCCAAAACTCGAAAAAATCCTAAAATCTAAGGGGGGTGGGGCTTCTTACTGAATTAGCATATGGATTTCTTGGATTGAATCCCACAAATAGGCGAGGCTCTTTTAAAAAAGAGTTATTTCTATGCTTCTGACTCAAAATTTTAAAGTGAAAATAGAACTCTGATATAGTATGGAGTTATTCATTTGGTGATTTTTCTGGTGTTATTCCCTTAGCATTTTTTTTTCTTCAAAAACTCAGACTTTTAAAATACGCCAAACACCCTCACGACCTGAATCAGAATTAAAAGAATCCATCAGAAATTAGTGCATTTCCAATTAAACTATTGTATTCTCTAATTGATTGGTGTGAAACAACTCAAAAGTGGCATATTTCAACAGATTAGAGATCTTTCAAAAATCAAAGAACAATCTGGAATTAAAATCATGAAAATGAATTCGAAAAAAACGAAAGTAAAGAAATTAATGAGAATTTATCCAAGAAAAGTGAAAGGATCAATTTCATACTAAAACCAGCAATGCAGAGTCAAAATAAGGAAAGAAATCTAGATGCTTATACGACTAATTACTGAAGAAAACAAAATACAATAAAAGTAAAAGAATTAAGATATTTGAACATGCCTATTACGAATCATCAAATCTTTAACTAAGAACCTCATGACATAAATTGGATTAAACCAAAAGGTATGAAAAAAAAGGCAAAATTAGTTTTTTTTGTCTTATAGGTGGACAAACTTGGAGATTTGATCCTCATTTTTTTTTTATTTTTTTAAATTAGTCCTTTAGTGAGTTTTTTTAGATATTCGTTTCCGTGACGTGCTATAGGAGGTAAAAATTATCTAATTGGTGATGTGGAATTAAACTTATAAAAATCTCAAAAAAACAATTGTTGAGAGATAACACCACCATCATATAAAACATTTTTATGTTGACAGAATAAAATCCCATGTGCCACATATCAATATACATTTGAGCATAGAAAAACTTAATATACTATAGCCAAAAACGCTTTGATAAATTAAAATAGTGAAAGCTATATAAAAACATATCCGTTAAATGAAGTGTATGGCATCGTGTGACAAATTAACTGCCAAATAAACATGTCCCCTGATAACAAGCGAAAGTGATTTTGAGGATGCATGATATCCCGTAACAATCTCTTGAGAAGAAATAGAAGGTCAGTCTTGCATTCTCTACCAAAAAGAACAATAATCCATATTATCAATCGTTTAGAAATGAACTTTTGACAGTTCCTAAGAAAGACAAGCCACAAGGGCCAAGCACGTTTGTTCCAAGGAAATATATTTATATTTCAATAAGGTACTCTTCATATGACTCCAAACGAATGTTTTATTAGACATCATGCAACAATAGTTATGCACCATCACAAAAACAATGACTTTAATAAAAGAGTTAAAAAATACAAAATGTAAACCATATTACTTTTATATGAGCATTATAAGTTTTCGCCTTTCGGTGTCATTGGTAACCATACATCCAACTTTTCGACTCAATTATCTCCACTGGGGAATCAGATGAAAGAAGCGGCAACCTTATATTGATGGTCACATCATATAATTTACTTCTTTATGACTCCTGAAAATAATCCATCCTCACATTGGCTTTCTTGGGAACCCTTTTCTTCTCAATTAATAGAATTTCAAGCCTTGAGCTCAAATTGTGAATTAGAAGGTTAGTCCCGAATCAAGACCGAATAAAAATACTACCAAATAAAAAATTATTTTTAGCCCCGAATCAAGACCGAATAAAAAGACTACCAAAAGCATTTAGATTCTATTATTAGCCCCGAATCAAGACCGAATAAAAAGACTACCAAAAGCATTCAGATTCTATTGTTCCCTCGATCCTTATGAATTGTCATTGCATTCTAGCACTAACTAATATTGTTACAAGAATCCAGAAGCATGAAAATATCAAATCCTATTAATTTTCACTCAACAATGAACAGACTTTGTCAGTTTCATCAACATATATCACATTCCATAAGCGAATAACATAATATAGCTACATCAATTTTGTATGTAACCAACAGACCAACATAAGTAATTTGAAAAGAAAAAAAAGCAGAAAAAAAAAAAAGAAAAGAAAAAGAAAAATATAAAAATAATAGTGTGAGACTGTTTATGAGCCTAACTTGTATAGGAATGGGATTTGTATGCTATGAACTAAATCACATCCTATATTTTACTTAATACTGAAGACTGAGCTATCTCCAAATTTGGATTAGTTAAGTTGTGTCCCAGCTGTTATGAGCACATTAATATTATCAAACAATCATAATAGTAACTGCTACTGCTGATAAATAAAACAACTAAAATTAAACTAACACCTCACAGCACAAAATTCGCTGGTTAACAAAATAAACATGTTTAAAAAATTTAAGCACCAAGTGTTTTTGATCTTTTACTTATTTAAAGTCTCATGGAAAGCAAGCATGAAAACAATATCAATTAAACAGATAACAACTATGATTTTCCTCTCCAGAAAGTGACCTCATTTAACATGTACCTTTAATGTCTCTCATTCTCTTCGGGGAGTCCTATAAGTTTTCGAGAGTAAAATCAAATTTATATTCAAGACCGAACCTTAAAATCCATATGGAAATCCAAACCCAGAATATACTCATTTTCTTCACACGCAAAGCCATTAAGAACACTGTCAATCCATGAATTCCAGACTCAAAGTGTTCTAAATCTTAAGAGTGTAGATGGACAATCAAAGACAAGCAGACATTAAAGATAGAACTCATATCAAGAATTTGACATGGTAGATCAAAGTAAACACATGCAGACACATGCCGCCAACAGAGGCATCCAAGAAGAGAGCATATATCAAGAACGATACTTTCAAGTTGGTATGAATCCATAAAAGACTATAAGTGGATAAAACAAGTACAAACATTAATCAAATATGAGCTCTCATATCGGGAATCCAAAAGGCACACATAGTGAAGAACTAAAAGAATTTCATGCTCAAAATGTTCTAAATCCCTCCAAGAAAATGTCTGTTTTTATAGTGAATCAAGTGTACACATATAGGTACACATCAGTGACAGACGCATCCAAGAAGAGATTCCATATATATCAAGAATCATAATTTCATATCGGTTCGAATCCAGAATAAAGACAATTGGATCCCAGAATAAAGACAACTATTTTTTCTTTATAAACCATCAAATTAAGAAATTATTTATCAGGAGACGGGCATCGAAAACACCATACAAAATTTTCTGTCATCCATGAAGCTATTGAATGGGCATATAGTTAATGTCAAAAAAATTTTATCAAGATCAACTTATGAGTGACAGGATTTTCTTTTTTTTTGAATATGAAACTGGAAATAACATGAACAATTAACACTCCATCAAAGACTAATATACTTATTTTAGATTTTCTTGTGAAACTTTCTCTCAATACTCTGTCAACACTGTACTAATATCCCAAACTTGGTGGCTTCATATTAGTTCAGACTGCATTATCATATTTCATAGTTAATTTCGGTTCTGATTTCTTGAAGCTCAATTTGTAATACTACAAAAGAATTCATCAATGTCTATGCGAAGATCGATACCATTTTCCCAACAAAACTTAACATGATACATATCAAGAATTACAAGCAGACATATTAGTTTTCAGATACACTGTTTTAGCATCAAAATCACAAGCAAACATATTAGTTTTGGGATACACTGTTTTAGAATAAAGTTCACAAGAAAATATATTAGTTTTTATTGAATCAATTAGCACTTTCAACAATGATTAAAACCAGACAAGTTGCTAATCTAGTTTCTTCTCAAAGAAAAACCAATAAACTAAAATTAAAGGATTGAAAAAAACTAACCTTTTCGTCAAATAAAATCAACGTCTTCCAGTCACCCCTAGTCACCCCTCCTCAAAAATCCATAGCACAGTCACCATTGTCAGCAGAAATGCCATATCTGCTATTTGTCAGAGGGTCGGGAGTGTACGTTACCTGACTTTCTTCTCTCTACACTTGTTTAAATCAGTTTTGCCGAGAAACTGAGAAAAAGGATTGACATCCCTTTCATATCGATGAGAGTGTTCAGGAAGATTTGTTTTTATAAGCGAGCATTACGATTTACAACCTTCTAATTATTTCAAAAGATTTCCTAATGTTAATCTCCACTGGAACAAAAGGTTATCGAAAGTTTCTTGTCGCGTGTAACAGCAACAAAAATCGCTGAGAGCGCCCGCCGGCCTTCATCCTTTCTCATAAAAATTTATCAAGCAAAGCAAGTTGCCCCTTAAACAATCTAGGATTTCTAATTAATAGCTTGTAGCAGCTACGTTCACTACATGAGACCTTTCTATTTCAGTCTTTGCTGACACCTGTAAATTAGAAAAATAGAAATATTAAAAAATAAAAATAAAAACTATTAAGATTTTACAAAATTATATATTAAATTCCTAAAGTGCGAAATCTTTAAAAAATATTTTTCAACTAATCCAACTAACATTTGTGCAAATGGCTTAAAGATCAAAACTTCTTTCATCAATCATGAATGCATATCGAGACAACAGAAATTTATGATAATATTATAATAAAATATGAATGATTATGAGAACCAATCTAAACATGATTATTCAAATAAAATAACTATGTTCTTGATACTTTGACATTGTCCAGCTGTGAGGGAATACACTATAATCTGAAGCTACTCTAAGTTGTCCTAAATTCTATTTATATTTAGCAAGTACAACTTAAATTGCTAACTTAAGTAATGAATTAATCTTATTACCCGGTGTCTGTGAAACTTTTGATAACTATAATGGAATTGTGATCATTTATGTGTTACTTGCAGACTTGCCTTCTCTATTCCTAACACTTCAAAATTATAACACTATAATCTGAAGCTACTTTAAGCAGTCCAAAATCCTAATTCTAGTTGTCAGCAAGTGCAACCTAGAGTGCTAACTTAGATAATACAGATGTTAAGCTTATTGCCTGGTGTCTCAAAGCATTTGACTACGGTGTAATTGTTCCCATTCTATCTTGCTTTTTCAGACTTGCTTCTCCATTTTTCACAATTCATGATTATATGGTAAACTTTGCAGCTTGAGTGTTGTATGTGATATTGGTTTCAAAGTCATTCTTACAGTTATTTCTATCAAATCTTCGATGGAACATAGATAAATAAAGAGTAGGAATTCAAACATATATATATATATATATTTTTCAAGAAATCGGCAATAACATGCATGATATAATATCAGCATACTGATATTATATACATCAGACAGGCAAATAAGACGACATTAAGTACTCAACAATAGAGTAATCTTTTTTGTGTCATTGCTCCTAAAAAAAGGCAGCAAACAAGATTATATAAAGTTGTGAGGTTGATTCCAATCTTTCCAAAGGCTGGCAAGCTTCATCCTTTTTGTGAAGACCAATATCATTTTTCCAACAAAATTTAAAATGATATATATAAAAAATTACAAGCATGCATATTAGTTTTTAGATACACTATTTTAGAATCAAAATCACAAGCAAACATATCAGTTTGACATACACTGTTTTACAATAAATTCACAAGCAAATATATTAGTTTTCATTGAATCAATTTGCATTTTCAACAGTGATTAAAACAAGAAAAGTTGCTAATTTAGTTTCTTTTCAAAGTAAAAACATTAAACTAAAATTAAAGGATTTAAAAAAAACTAACTTCTTTGTCACAATTGCTGATTCATACCATAAACATAAGGGATAATTACACAAAAAAAAAACCCTGAGGTTCGCACTAATTACAAAAAAAACCAGAGTTTCTGGAAAATTACAAAAAAACCTTGAGGTTTGATTCCGTATTATGCGTTCATAAGCAAAAAAATATCTCAAAGCCCCCTTAATTTTTCTAAAAATATTACAATTACCCCCTTAAATTTAAAACATAATCAAACCTGAGGGGCTTTTTATAATTTTAAAACATCTTTGGATTTTTTGTAATTAGCCCAAACCTCACGGGGTCCTTCGTAGTTATCCCTAAACATAATAAAAGAAACGTGCAAATAAATTCAAAGAGGTTGCACTTAAATTAGTGAGACATTCAATTTACCTTTAGTTCAGCCAACATAAGTTCCTCACAATCTCTGTAGTTAAAAAATACTGACTTCCCAATTGGAAAAAAACAATAGTCTAAAGATGTCTTCTCTTAGTTGGAGAAATGGGTTTA
Source organism: Rehmannia glutinosa (assembly GCA_016081115.2). NCBI lineage: Eukaryota > Viridiplantae > Streptophyta > Magnoliopsida > Lamiales > Orobanchaceae > Rehmannia > Rehmannia glutinosa. The sequence continues at coordinate 20,077 of JABTTQ020000752.1, forward strand.
TTTCTTAGTAATACTATTAGACTAAGAACTATAGTATCTGGAATAAGCTGCCACCTAGATTGTGCCAAATCCAGTTTATAACTAATGGTAACTTCATTACAGATGACACAAATTTTTCATATTCACAGCATTTAAAAGGTAATTTTAGAAATATATATATATATATATCTTACATTAGAAAAGGTTTGGAGTGGCCACGACACAATCTTCCATATACACAACATTTAAAAGGTAAATTAGAAAGATATTTTATTTAGAGAATGTTTGAAATGGTCGTGAATGAACATTCACCAGCCCACAGAGGTAGAATATCTGTCAGATTTTGACTAATAAATGAGCTTAAACAAATAACTTGTTTCATGCTTCCCATAATCAAGAGTTCTATGACCTCCCATAATGGTAGGATGTTACCAACATACATCCTATATTCATTTGTTTGGAACATTAGAATTCAATACCAGCTTGGCTCTTGATTCCTATAGCCTCTAGATCATGCTCTGGTCTATCAAATCCCTAACACAAGTAGAAACCACCTAAATATTATTGCTCAGACCATATACTGGATTTTATTTGTTGTCTAAGTACTCTTTCTGCTACATTTTATTTTCGGATATCCCAAAACAAGGATTCACTTCCTAAGGCAGATTTCACCTTTTGTAAGACTGTCCCTCAAATGACTCCAAATCGCTAAGGCACTAATAGTAAAGACTACCCTTTTCCACTCTAGAAAAAACACAAAGGAAAACAGAAACTGATTACCTTTTCAACATGCACTGATTTGTTTTCTTCCAAATCCTTCTGAGCCTCGGCCTTCTTCCTCGCCGCATACTCGGCAGCTTTCTCTTCACTCGCCACCGCAACATCCTTAGCAGTCGCAAGCTTCTCTCCGGCATAGCCCACAACAGTCTTCCCAGCACTAGCAATCTTCTCACCCGTATACCCGACAACACTCGATGTCACACCCGCCACAGTCTTGGTCGCCTCCGCTACCTTCTCCATTGTATAATGCGCCGCCCCCAACCAGCCACCACCGTCTGGTCCTTCACACCCGAAGCCACTTTCCCAGCATACCCTGCCGCTCCTTTCCCACTCTCCACCGTCACGTCTTTCGCAGCCACCGCTTTTCGTCGACATATTCCGCAGCAACCATAGAAGTATCCACAGTGGTATCCTTCGCCGCCTTGGATTTTTCAGCAGCGTATTGTGCGACAGTTTGCCCTTTTGATGAAATCATATCTTTGGCCTCCATGGCCGTCTATGTTGTATAATCTTTTGCTTGTTGCCCTTTTTCCATAGTAGTGTCCTTCAAAGCTCCGCCCTTGGAGGCAGTAACATCCTTTGCCTCCATAGCTTTCTCCTCTGTATAATCTTTTGATTGTTGCCCTTTTTCCATTGCAGTGTCCTTCAAAGCTACACCCTTGGAGGCAGTGACATCCTTTGCCTCCAAAGCCTTCTCCTCTGTACAATCTTGCTTGTTGCCCTTTCTCCATAGCAGTATCCTTCAAAGCTCCACCCTTCTGCTCGGCTGAAGGCCCTGTTTTTTTGGCCTTCTCGTACCGTTCCTCAACAGCCCTTATAGCCTCCATAGTATTCTGTTGTGTCGTTCCCCTCAATTTGGAGATCTCCTCCAATGAAGGCCCTTCTTTTCTTTCTTGAGTTTCTTCTTCCTTTCGATCACGGCTGATTTCACCATGTTTTTCTTCTTTTACAGAACCCCTTTTTTTCTCTTCTTCGGCATCTTTTTCTTTCGTCTGATCCTCCTTGGCGGGATACTCTATGCTCCAACCCTAACAGGAACAATCACAAATTGGTGAACTCTCTCGCCATGAACGGGATGTCCCGTCAGACTTGATTCCTTCTTGTAAAAATTTATCAAGCGAAGCAATCTCCATAATTCTCTCCGCAGATGTAGCGCATTCGCTCATATTTTCTCTTTTTTTTTTTGCCCTGCAACAGGTATGAAATTGAAGGCTGTCTTTGGCCACCAACAGGTGTGAATTTGAATCGTCCTTTTTCTGTGTGGAGTCTCTTCCAATTCAGATTTTTTTCTGACTTTTGAGTTCACAACCATTCAAATTAAAAGAAAATTATGTTTTTACCATTAAAAACTCCAAATAAAACTATTGAGTAAAGGGCATTTTAGTCTAGTCATATTTTGACAGAAATATTCATCCTTTCCTTTTAAGATAAAAAAATAAAAAACAGTAGTAGATAGTAAATAGTAGATAGTAGATTAATGGGAGTTTCAAAAAAATAAATAAATAAATAAACCAACGACATAGCTAAGAAAAACCGCTAATAAACCAAGTCTTGGACTCAACTAAAAAACGAGCCCATTATAATTTATAGGACATGTTTCAAACCCATACCACATCACTTATCAAAATAAAAACTCTTGTAAATAACATTGACATTAACATAAAGGGTTAATTACAAAAAGTACCCTTGAGCTTTAATCTAATTACAAAACAACCCAGCTAACTTTCAAAATTACAAAAATACCCTTGAGATTTTATTTTGTCTAACCTTTACCCCCTTCATAACCAAAAAATATTTCAAAATTCCCCCTCATATTTATAAAAATATAACAGTTTACCCCTTAATTTTAACACTTTGAATCAAACCTTAGGGGAATTTTTGTAATTTTGAAAGTTAGTTAGTTTTTTTTTTGTAATTAGGCCAAACCTCAGGGGTACTTTTTGTAATTATCCCTTAACATAAATGTTAAGAAGGTATTCTCAAAATCCCCTGTATGGAAGAATTAACTTTGACATGTGCACTTTATTATGCCAATAATTTCAAGGAATAAACCTACTATAATTTTTTCTTCAGCTAGTTATCTGATAATATATATAATTTGTATGAGATATTAAAAACTTATATACGGACAACATATTAGTGTCAAGTCCATTCTCACAATTATTAAACTCAAATCTAATTAAATTAAACTTGCTTTTTTTTTAAATTACAATAGGGGATACGAGTGAGGGAACACACGTATTCGTATGTGATCGAATTCGGGTCAATCATCATTACAACACAAAACTCTACCACTGTCCACTGAGCACAATGTTGTTACGAATAAAACATCATAATAATCATTTAACATTTTTTCTAGCATATACTTAGCAAAAAACAATTGTTGGTTTTAACCTAAAAAAAAGGTTCCATCACGGTTCCACCGCCGGTTCTAACCGCCGGTTCCACGATTTTTAAGACCTAGGAACCGGCCTATACGGTTTCGATTCTGGTTTTGGAACCGTTGACCAAGGTTCCGATTCCGATTTAGAACCCAGGTTTCGGTTCCATTTGGCCACCCCTAGTTTCACATAGGCTAGGTCCAATCGATTAATACTACTACAAGTCTACATGTAGGGTTAGAATGGTCATTTCATCGTCAAATAAGCCTTGAAACTTTTCATTTTCCATTGTTGTGTCTCTCGATAATCATTTAGTTGCCCAAAAACTGGAGATATTGTGCTAACTTTTGTTTGTCACAGGAATTTTATTTCTTGTTTCGTATTCTTAATCAATTAATCCTTTGACAAATTTAGAAACCTAGGGAGAATTTTTTATTTCCTCAACTTGATATCTACTATCATGAAATAGTAGAACTTTGTAAAATAGCAGAATCGATTTAGATACAAGTCAGAGATAATGAAGATATAGATCCTACATAGATGATAGAGTAACATGTTCTTGAAAACTGGTATTTGACCTTTTTTTCTAAAAATTGTGAATAGCCTCGCATCTTCCATAAAATATAGGATAATTACAAAAACACACCTGATGTTTGGGTTAATTACAAAATAAACTCAGATATGTTTCAAAATTACAAAAACCTTTCGGGTTTATTCTTGTCTTAATTTTAGGCGGGTAATGTAATGTATTTGTAAATGTCGGGAGGTTTTGAAATATTTTGAAACTCATCGAAAAAATGTAAGACGGAATCAAATCTTAAGGAGTCTTTTGTAATTTTCAAAGAACTCTGGGTTTGTTCGTAATTAGCCCAAATCTTAGGGGCGTTTTTGTAATTATCCCTAAAATATTTTAATTCTCCTCCCCTGATTCAGGTGTTTTTGCATGGAGGCTTGAGAAGCTTGTAAGTTGTAATGATAGATGCGCACTTTTAATAAAATTACAAGTTTGTTGGGGCAAAAAAAAATATATTAGACATAATTTTTTAAAAACAAAGACCGTGTGTACGTGCATGTATGCAGAATATTTTCTAACTTCTCTCCAAATAATTCAAACCATAACTAATGAGGCATTATCCAATTAAGAAAGACTCAATAGATTAATACTCTATTTCCCCCAATTTTTTAATGCTTTTTTAATGATTTTTTTTAATCTTTTTGAAATACAATTTTCTTGAAAAATAACATGCATCAACTAGTGCATCATACTAACATCATCAAATTTTGAATATTAAGAGAGGGAATAAGTCCAACTGGCTAAGGTTTTCCAGATATATAGGATCATGTTCTTCTCATAAGCTCCTTTAATATACTATGCACCAGTGTTGTTAGAGCGCGCGCGGACCCCGAGGCGCTAGAGGCGCGAGGCGATAAAAAAAAAAACGCCCCGGAACTCCGAGGCGACGCGTGTTCCAGAGGCGCGCGCCTTTGTGCGCCTACGGGCGCCTCTAGAGGCGCGGGGGGCGCACGGGAGGCGCGCCTCTGCTACATACAACTGTTTTTGTTTGTTTTTTTGGTTAAAGACTTAAAGTTGTTACTTTAATAACAAATTAAACACACTTTCCACTTATATTTAACACTTTTTGCTTTTTGACTTTTCAAAAACCCGAGAATACTCAAATTAGGGTTTTATTTTACACTTTTGGAGAAAACAAATAGAAGCCTTAGCAACTCACTGCCTCCAGCCCCTGCCCCGTGCCGCTGCCCACCCCCACCGACACCTGCCGGATCGGCTCTACCGCCGGTAACCTTTTTTTTTCCCTTTTGTTTTGCTTATTTTCCATTGAAGTTTTAGTTTTAGTAAATAAATATTATACAAAATATTCATGTAGTAATTCTTCCTAGTTATGATTAAATGTGTATTTTTTTTATAAAAAAAGTTCAGCTTCTTTTATGTGATTTTATCTTGCTTCTTATTTGTCAAAGTAGTACCTTATATTATTTTTTTTTTTTTATTTTTTTAATTTATGCGCCTCATGTTCAAGAGGCGCGCGCTCTCGCCTGCTCGGCGCTAGGGGGCCCTTTGCGCCTCGGTGCGCCTCTCGCCTCTAACAACACTGCTATGCACCTTGCTCTAACTAATCACCAACCAAATCTGAAAATATAATTGATGATCATAAGGCAAATACATCACATTTAGCAGCATGTTACTGTTCCTAGTGAGAGTAAGCCCAACTTGTTCTACCACCACCACCCAGCTATCTTCCTAGTCAACATACAAAAATAATCAGATATATAATAGAAGATATGATCAGAAGGGTAGTTTTCAAAGCGCTTCCAGATTCTACTCATCATCGGATAAGCAAACAACATCAGATGATGCTACAGTGGATGTCTGGTTACCCTCTACATTACCTAGGACTTCTAAGTCGGCGAGTTCCAACGAATGAAATGTAGAACAAATTTCAGGTAGAGCCGTAGAAATACGATTCTCAGGCACCAAACCCACTGTAGGTAGAGATGGATTAGGTGGAGCTGGTACCACCAAATTAGTTAACGCCACTGGTGGTGGGCCCGGTGGTAGAGGTGTCTGTATAGGCTGAGAAGGTAGCCTTTGTAGGGGCCGGAGTTGAGAAACTGCTGGTGAAGAGGCTACAGCTGGTCTGAACGATTGAAGGTGTGGGGCTGGAGCACGGATCTCCCCACCGACACGGGAATTACGCACAGGAGTGATGGCGCTGATGAGTGGGGGTCTGGAGGAGGTGCCTGAGAAAAGAGCTGCAGCATGTTGTACGGCTTGTACGGGTGGAGCTGCGACGTTTTGAGTAGTGATGGTAGGAGGTCTCACAGAATGAGGCCGTGGGAGCTGATGAACGGTTTGTACAGCCGGAGGTGTGATCTGCTGCTGGGTAGGAGCGGGTTGGCAAGCTGAAGCCACGGGAGGTCTCGTTGAAGGTGGTGGCATTGATAGCTGATGCATGTGCTGCACGAAGCTGGACGGAACAGCTGCAAATGAAAACCGAAGGTTCTTCAGCACTACGTTACATTGATAAAAGGGATAATTACAAAAAAAAAAAAAAAAAAAAAAAAACTAAGTTTGGGCTAATTACAGAATAATATAGACATGTTTCAAAATTACAAAATAGCCACTAAGGTCTGATTGTTTTGAATTTAGGGGGTAACTGTAATATTTCTATAAATGTTGGGGAGGTTTTTTTGAAACGTTTTTTGCTTATGAAGTGGAAAAATGTAAGGCGGAATCAAACCTCAAGGGGTTTTAGCAATTTTCAAAACCTCTGGATCGTTTTGTAATTAGACCGAACCACAGGGGTTTTGGTAATTATCCTCGATAAAATGATTAAACAAATAAGAGTGCGGTGAAAATATAAAGTTTAAGTCAATGGGTTATATATGAAGAACCGACAAATCTGGGAATTATCTTTGAGGTATGACAGTGAATATATGAACAATAATAATAAGAGTTTATTTGGCACCACCAATCAAAAAAAAAAAAAAAAAGAGTTTAATTGGCACCAACTCTTCAAATTTGAGAGTCTACGACAGTAGTTCCTGTGAGGTTTGCATTTTTAAACATAAGGCTTTCGGGGTTTACTACGATATTTAATGAGATCGTGATATCAATCACTGAACAAAGGTTTTTCTCACAACTCAACAGTCTAATACCTATTATTACTTAGCACCCCTATCCACAATATCAGCATCTCTTAATTCAAATACTGAATCTCCAGGTCCCTCGCCATAATGTTGCCACTAAGATGACCACTAACATCAGCCTGAGCAAGACAAAATGACACCAACTAAAATTCCGTTTTTGGTTCTTATCATAAATCTGTGTTCCTAATTCTTTATTGCAGTTCCTTTTGTATGCACTGACATAATTTTCATAATGCTTGGTATAAGCTTCAAATGATACCACAAACACGGATTTACACTAAGTGTGTGTTTGGCATTTTTTCCTCTATCAGAGAGGAGAAGCGTTGTTTTGGTGTCAGGCTAAATAACAAGAGAATACATGTTTGATAGCAGAGAGAAAGAAAAAAACAAAATAAAAAAGAGTAGCAAAAATCTTCAGACAATGATTACAAAGTCTCGAGGGTCCTAACACTGACCACTCCAAATTCACGTATGAATAAATCAATGTGGATGCAGAGATTCTTGACAGAGAAAAAAGGATTGCCATTCAGAAAAAGTATTGCCCATAAATTAGATACCTTGTTGCACACATGGGGTCCCTGACGGCGTCGGGTCCTTGCACTTAGATCTGAAAACCTCGGCCAATATTTTATTCATAGCAACTTTGTTCTGATTCTGGTCAAGTTCGTTCCTTTTCAATCTAAATTCAGCTTCAGTCTCCTGAAGTTTCACTTCATATCTCTTACGTATTTGAGCAATAATTTCTTGTATCTCCCTCTCACAGTCAGTTCGCAGCTGTGACATCTATCAAAAGAGAGATTTATTACAAGTGAAAACAAAACCAACAGATGGAATACGACCAAGAAGAAATTCGACACTGACCATGTCTTTGTGGGCTTTTTCCAGTTGTTCCCTTTCTCTACGTATCCTTTCTAACTCATTTTGAAGTGGGTCAGCTAACAAAGATGGAGGCGAACTCCAAGAAGTGGATTGACGAGTAGGATGGAGAAGGTAGCTGGGTCCCTCAAGATGGCCTGCATCAATTCCCAATTGCAGAACAGCTTGATGTGGACGTTCAGCTGTACTCACCACTGCTTGGGGTGTAGCCACATCGTTCTGGGAAAGGGCAGAAAATTCAGCACTTTGTCCCGAGCAACGTTACTCACAGGTACTGTATTAAGATGATTGTGATGTATTTCCAAATTTTCCCCACTTTGAGAAATAGATTCATGTGAAGGCACTTCTGCACCCCCAGGCTCCGCAGATTGAGAGGAGCTTCTTCCTTCATCATGGTCTTCGATGGATGGAGATTGATTACGGTTAAGAGACTCATCAAGTGACCCAGAGTGGAGCTGTTCAGAGTTCTCAGTTACTGGAGGTTCATGATTTGACAGTACAGGGGTTACAGTTTCATCAGTTACTGTTGCTTCAAGATTGGATGGCACGGGGGATACAGTGTCAACAAGTTCTACTTCAGTCTGCAAAGTACTTTGATTTTCCACAGCTGGTGCATCTAGGTGTTGCAGTTCAGCAGATACCAAACTCTGGTCATTTTTATCTTGTTGTACCTGTCACAAATTTACTCATTATTTCTGCAGTTATATTTACGTATCCTCAAGAATATACAGCAAAAGATATTGTAGGGAGAAAAAGTAAGGAAATGGAAGGTAGAGGATAGCAAATCACTTACTGTTGCTTCAAGATTGCATGGCACGGGGTCTACAGTGTCGACAAGTTCTATTTCAATATGCAAAGTACTTTGATTTTCCACAGCTTGTTCATCTAGGTCTTGCAGTTCAGCAGACACCAAACTCTGGTCAACTTTATCTTGTTGTACCTGTCACAACTTTACTCATTATTTCTGCAGTTACATTTACGTATCCTCAAGAATATACAGTAAAAAATGTTGTAGGGAGAAAAATCAAGGAAAATGGGAGGTACAGGATAGCAAATCCCTTCCAAGTGAATTTGGCATCAGGACAATAAAATAAGATATCTTCAATAACTTTTAGATGCATCATGTTTGAAGAATAATTCTCTGCATCCCATGTAAAAGCAAATTGCGCTTACAGATAAATAGAACAGTTAAATTTTGGCTAACCGATATAAAGTGCAGCTGTTAACTTCCACCTGACTGAAATATAAAGTACAACTGGAGTAAAGATAATATAGATAATTCACGTAAGAAAAAAACACATACTTGTGGTAAAGCCACGGTTTGCTCTGAATGCACCAAAGGTTGTCTTGGGTCTTGTAAATCCCCACTGGCTGCCTCATCAGGTCGACATCTCTGGCTCACCAAAGCATCAGGTGAAGTGATTTTACTTCCTTTATCAGACTGTTTCTCCGATGCACTTCTTTCTTCTACAGAGTCGACATGCCCCACAACCGTCAGAAACATTTCCGAGCACCTCTACTTGAATCTCTTCAATCAGATCAAACGATCGAATTTCATCAGAAACCTGTTCCAAAGGAGCAGGTAGGTTCGCAAGAACAGTTTCCTCATTATCACTGGAATGCTTTGATTGATTAACATGCCCAAACATAGCCCCGATGATACCCCAACTTCATTTTGTACATTAACAGTTGCCAAATTTTCAAAGCTAGTTTCACAGCCTATTGCCTCAGCTAGTGTACTGATGGATGCAATATCATCCCCCTTGTGCAACTCTTACTAGGATTTTGGTCCTCAAGATGTTGCCCAGACACGGGATTACATCGCCAGCCCCAGGGCCCATGATGTTAGTGTGTGTGTGCATGGCTGAGGGCCTCCGACAACATCCTCCTCAGGTTGAGAACCAAGTGACTGTGGCCCATTGACAGCCTTTACTCCACTAGAGCAGGCTTTTGCTTTGGCCAGCCACTGAGCTGCCTTATCCCTCTCCTCATCAATAGCATCTGATTGTTCTGCCTCAAGTTTTTTAAGCTCCACATCCTTCAGGAGATTGTGCTCTTTCATTTTCTCGGCAAATTTATTTTCCAAAACCTTGATTCTTACTGACCCTTGACCATGTATAGACCGAATAAAGGCAGACTCCAATTTGTGATCTGTCTCCAGTTTTAATCTTTTCTCCTCCCATATTCGGTCGAACTCCTGAAGTTCTTCTTGGTGCTTCTGATTAAGTTTCTTCATCCGTTTGTCACATTTTTTCTGTACTTTCTTTATCTTATTCTCTATGTCACTTGCAGTAGCTTTATCCTTCAGTGCAAGTTTCTGCTGTAAAAGGATCTGTCCTTCAGCATGCTCCTCATTAGCAGATTTTCCTCCAACCCCTACGTCAACATTTGATGGTTCTTTACCGATGTCGTCATCAGCTAACAAACAATCCCTGCCTAAGCTAACAGTTTTCGCTGAAAACTGCAAATACATGCTCTTGAGGATTGAATAAATTGAGTGCGCTTGTACTTCAGTGCATTGATAGTTCAGAAGCTGTTTCGCTAACATGAGCGAATCCTTCTTATCAATCTTTTGTTTTTGACTGATGCTGCAATCCAACACTGATAGAGCAGAGTATAATCAAATCTGTTAGGGTGTGCATGAGTCAGCAGACAAGTACTCCATTACTTGAGTCAGGAATAGTGTAGAAAAGGTTTGCATATCAAGACATTTTAGTACAATGAAAAAAATAGACAATAAGCAGAAAGAATAATTCAAAGCCTATAATTTGGAAAACCAATTACTATGTGAGTCAACAGACAAAGGAAAAGGAGAAAGATGGTGCTGCACAATAATGTTCTGCCTCCAACCCACTAAAAATGATCACCATGTCAAGGGTAGCCTACTACATGAATCAGAAGAGCAAGCTTCATATAATGTAGAGTAGACAGATATATAAAACTCAAAAATATGTAAAATAACACAAACAAACACAAATTTTGAACCATGGCAATTTTGTCCCTACACCAAGTTTTTCAGATCAATAAGCAAGCAAGGATTCAATTTGGTTTTCTGTAATGTTACTATATCCATATTTCACTTTGTTCCATTGTCATGGTTGGAAGGTATCGTTCACCAGGAATTTAGCAAGTAGCCTCATCATTTTAATTTCAGTGCTTTCGTTTCTTCCAGATTTCAATTTGGTTTTCTTTTAAATTTTTGATATGCAGATTTGTATTGGTACCAATGTTTTGCCTGGTAGATTTGGGGTTACGTATGGGAATTAAAAGTAGCTTCAACATTTTGATTTGAATGCTATGATGGTTCCACTCAGGGACCCCGGACATATCATAACAACAGGTTCACTATTAGAAAGAGAATATCTTTTCCAAAAGCAAAATTCTAATAATTAAACTAAAACTTCTATAGAAAATGCTTCAAAATGGATTATTTTCAACAAAATGTCCATCTTCATAGAAGCCAAATAGCTCGCCACACAACAGGTTATCTAACTATGCTAACCATTCAACTGAAACAAAAGGACGCTCACAACTGAGGACAGATACCACAAGAAGAGGCTCAAACAAACCTCACCCACCAACCACACCTATATATATATATATATATATATATATAAGATACACACGTGGAATCCACAAGGTCTGGATATTCCAGGAAGAGAAATGCCCAATTGTTACGTGATATGTTAGTGATAATTGGATATGCCTCTTATAAAATGTTATTGCTTAAGTCACATTAAGGGAACACCCAGAGAAACAAAAAAAAAAGATGGAACAAGAGATCCAATTCTTTCGTTGCAGGGATTATGATCTGTTAATAAAAAGCAAGCACGGATGACTAAGACAATTACTCAGCAATTAGATGATGAACCTTTGTAATTGGAGGAGTGCCTCTCTTATGGATTGTATTTTACTGACTCATTAACAAATTTCTCTGCTTTGAGTGTTTAAATAAATTGATGTTGCCGTCCCAACAATCAGTATAAACACTCATTACATTGCTTGACATATAAGAAACAACTCAAGCTCCAAGTCTCCTCATTCATCTTACTCGAAAACCAACAGTAATTTTCTTCTGAGGGTTAAGCTGAGTGAAAAAAAAAGTGTGCCAGTATGGCCCAGTACTAGAAAAGATAAATCGACATCATCATTTTAAAATTATAAAAAGCATTGAACTTTCAACTTTTCCAGAACACTTTGAGCAGTTCAATGTATAAAATATGTATTAAACGGTATATGAATTGACAATACTAATATGCTTACTTGCCATTATTATTATTCTTATGATTCACCCCAATTTGTAACCAACCTCTGTTAATCAGAAAACCATCATGAACTGATCGTCCAGGGAGGAGAGAAAAATACTGGAAATCATCCACATGCATCTTGATAGTCCTAATATGTTTTATTCAAACATATATCAATTCTAATAACAGGACAAAAATCAAATAATGGTCAAGGGGGTAATGTGTTACATGGTTAATAGAATAGGTGGCAAAGTGTATTTAATCTTAAAGGTTCGCCCAGTTGTTCAAGGGTACAATTAGAACTTCTGATATGTCCACGGCTCTTTTCTTAATGTGACTTAACTCATTCTCTTATTTTACCTTTTGGCTGTTACGTTTAGAAGGGTAAGTGAAGATTTGATAGTTGAGTCAGTAATCTGTTACACGGACTATCGTACATGGGGGCAGAGTGTTTTAAGCCTAGTTTTTGTTCTGGCCACACTTAGTGTGAAATTCAATCAGAGAACTCAACTAGTGAGCAGAAGCAATGCTTTAAGAGGTGCTTCTGAGCAGGCGGGACACCCAAAAAAGGCCTATGGGCAATGCAGGTGAGACCCATGGGCGGTACGCCCAGAGCATCCGGGTCGGAAGTGGGGCACTTGGGCCGTATGCCTTTTGCATCCCACGTCATTGGACGTGTGCCCCAGAGGCATGCCAATTAAAATATTTTTTCCAACCAGAATCTCTTATTTAACTAACTTTATGATACACAACCCAATTTAAAAGAAACCATAAAAGTAGAACTCTGTCGAACAATAGCTTCTACTCGTCTCCAAAAATTCACTTTTTTTCATAACTATCTCAAGCTTCGGATTTGTCCTCTTCTAAGTGTGTTCTCTACAAAATGTATTATGTTTGTCTTAATCATTATTCATTCTAACCTTGTATCTTCAGACTTTCATTTAATCTAAAAAAAATAAAATGCCACATGGTCTTTTGTTCATTTCTAAATACAGTATTTTATTTTATTTCATGGTTTTCATATAAAGACAACAACTTTTCTAAAGTCTGCAATGGTTTCAGGAGCTATCAGATCTTTCATGTTCATGATATGTTATGACTTTTAAACTCTATACTCGCAATTCTTTTACTATTTTAAGGACATTAACTTTTTTTTTTTTTTTTTTGAAAGAAAATTATATATATTTATTTTCTAAACATGCACAATATCCATGCATCATGCACGCCGTCATGCCCAATGCCTAAAGACATTTAAAACACCGGTCAGTAGCAAAGAAAAACACATTTTCTAACAAACATTGGATAGGAGAGATTTAAAATTAAAATAATAAAAGCACTACATGAAAGCTTAAGCTACATTTCCATACACACATTTATCTATTTGGTCAATATGTATTTGTTGATGATATATTCAAGAGGAACTGACCAGAGATATTTGGAAAGCCTGCAAAATTGATGGCGAGTTACTGTTGACGTGGTGATTCTTGATGACATATTCCAGAAATCTTCTCACTAGATGAGCGACATCCTCCTGCATTGAAGTCATGCGAACAGATCAGAGAGTATAGGGTGATCTCATTGAAGTACAAGGAATATGTCACTGTGAGTTAGCTATCACTTCAAACTCCAAGAACATGACAAGTGGGTTATTCCTTTCATTTCCATAATTGAAAAGATGAAATTCAGATAAAAGGGCCTTTGAAACGATTTCAGTAAACAATTTTAAAAAAAATGTATGTATCACTAAGAACAAGAGAAAGTCAACATGAACCTGCAAGAAGAAAACTCTTATCCTCATAAACAAAAAGAAGCAATGTCAGGCCGAAACTCCTTCAAACAGGAAACTTATTCACAAGTGGACAAGATGGACAATTGCTAGACATCATCATCTTTTCATGGGTCATCAATATCAACTTGCTAATGAGAACAGATTGAATAACCCATCTCTCCCAGCATATATTTTCTATCAATCGAGATTTACAACCACGTTATTTATATCTATAGTAATCTTAAGTAATCTCCGACTTCCGTTGCAATTTCTCCACTGTATCCAAAACTAAGCCCCATGATTCCAGGCTTCCAGCTGATACATGCAAGTTTAATTATTTTCTCTCCATAGAAAGATGTATGAGAAGTGCTTTAAATAAACATTCTCGATATCTACTAATTTGTACACTGATGTAATTCAAAAGGTAAGAATCACGATATCAATGTCAAGCTACCCATAACATTACATTGAAAAGGTAATTTCTATAAGACTCTGTGGACAGTTGAGCAGTCCATTGAAATGCTAAGGTGTCCATATAAGCCAGCTAAAAATGCCAATTATAATCACCTTTCACGTAAAACACTATAAATCTCAATAGATTCTTATTGCGAGCCCAGAAAGTAAAACAGAAAAATAAACTACAAAATCGATATTAAGATAAACTACGTAGAAGGTTAAACTTCAAAGTACATGAAAGGTTTTCTGGCTCACACTTGGCCAGCACTATTGTTCCAGAAACAGGTCTCTCAGGAAGGCATACATATTTCCTTTATCCAGAAGTCATCTGTATAGAATTCCTTTTTTTTTTAGAAGAAAAAGCAGCTTCTAACTTGGAACACAAATGTTCCAAATCACCTGCATTCTTGTTTCTAAAAAGATGCTTATAGGATTACACAGAAGACATACAATTGGGTATCAATAACTTCATATTTTCACCAAGTTAAGCCAGAATCTACTCTTTAATGAACAATTTAAATTGTTCACAGTTTCGGAACTAAAAGCAATCTGATACCTACTTCAGTTTAGAAAAATTAAAGAATCTGGACAGATTACAAGAGCTTCCTTTTCTTTGTTTTTGAAATGTCTTTTAACTTACTTACATGTTAGAGATAGAATTCAGGAGACAGGTCTACCTATTATAATAACTGATGATCAACAACATTTACACAGTTCATGCTGGTGCTTTGGAGATACCTTCACAACTCGGTGTACCTCACCCTTCAACTTCCTTGTGCACCCAGTTAATGATTCTTTTACCGAGCACAAGGAAAGATTTTATGTTACACAACATTTGTTGCAAGGGGATATTTTAAAAGGCACTCCTAAGCCTCAGGGCAATGCAGGCAGGCTTTTTCTCTTATGGGGGCATACGCTCAGGCACTCTAGGCGTACACTCACTTCAGTCATACGCCTTTTGCGCTCCGAAGTCCAAAGTGGCCACAAGTCGCTGGGGTGTGCCGCAAAGGAATGTGGATAAAGTAACTTTTTCCAACTTTAAATGGTTCAATCATCTAAATTTGTGATGCCCAACCATGTTTAATTCAAAATTACGACACCAAAATAAAAATAATTAGATAAAAATATAAAAGAAGCCCTCTTCAACAATTTCTCAGTTCTATTCATCTCCGGGTTTTTTACTTTATCCCACAGCAATTCTCAAGCTTCATAGAAGGATTTTATCCTCCTCTAGACAAGTCATGCATACAACTATGTTTGTCTTATCATTTCTTTATTGTTCCAAAGATATCTGGTTTTCATTTTATTCAAAAAACTAAAAAAAGCTTTAACTTATTTATAATTCTATTAGGTTTCTAATTATCTCAAGATCTATCAATTTATTCCCTTCTTATTCTAGTATGTTCTTGCTTTTACAGTCAATTTCATATCACAATATTTTTCCTACTCGTTTTTAATATGTTGGCTTACTTTTTTTAAAAGAATTTCTTATTAATAATTTTAAATTTTAAAATATTAAATATGAAAAATTTACAGGGTATACGCCCAACCTCCGGGACTCCATCTCACGCAACACCTTTCGCCTTTCAAAACACTGGTTGTAGGAATGGTGAATCAATGACTTCACTCTCAGCAGCAGACAACAAATTCACTTGTCAACGGTAATAGTTGGGAGTTCTTTTACATGGTCATCAGCAGAAAGAGTTCCCAATCAGAAAACTTTACAAGGTAAAGGAGTTGCCAAAAACAAGAATCATCCCCTCTCGTATTACTGAAGCATGAAAAGTTAAGAGTTGCACTGAACTCCTTCCAGCACCATTTAGATCATCACATAGTACAGTAGCACATTAGATATTAAAGCAAGTGGTAAGCACCCCTTAGGTTATCATAAAGTATATTATAATAAAGCTGACACGAAGTCTGGCTCATGAGATCCCATAACACCGCTAGAAATGATATAGACACAGGTCTACCATTTATATAGCTCATTGCTCTTCTCTTCTAACCAGCTTTGCCCAATTAGGCCAGTTAACACATTTGCCATCAATGTAAAGCAGCAAAAATTTAAAAGTGATGTGAGATTGCAATTTTTATCTTGGGTAGGAGAGCGGTTATGAGTGTATGAGTCTACCCGAGAAATAGTGTATCTGTGTGTCTAGTTTTTTCCTTCTCTCTGAAGTCAACTCACAATGAGAAGACAATTTTCGCATTCATGAGTTTCATTCTAAGATTATATTGGGCAATAAAAAAATGCTCTGATGTTACCATTCATGGCCCATGCAATATTATGAAGCTAATAGTCAGTCTAAACATATCACCAGGAACAATGAAGTATGTGTTAGATCCGTGTTTTACACGTCATCTAATATTTTTCTTTATTTTCGAAAATTCATTTTTAAGTGTTTTGCCTTTCTTGGTTACTTCTTATAACAGGATTTATTAAATAAGGAAAGTTGATTTATAAAAGGATTGTTTTAAAACTTGGCTCTCAAATATTATTTTGATATGGAAAGATCATATTCTTAGAAATTTTAGGTCATCTTGATAAGGAAGGATTCTAGAGTCCTACCTTATATGTGTTAATGAATCCTTGTTCTATTACATCTATCTTTCCTTGTTTTGTAGAGACTTGGAGTCTTGAAGGAGTGCCTATATGAGGAGAATGTCCCTCAAATAATCAAGCACACAGAATTACAATTGAGAGAGCAAATATACACGAGAGAGTTCGAGTTCTGCACTAAGTAACAAAGATCGAAAGTCTGCACAGATCGAAGTGTTGCTGCAATTTCAATATAACACCTTGAAGATTGAGAGTCTTTGTTTCTTTCTTAGATTTTCGTCCATCGTTTGTTTTCATAAAAGTTCTGAATAGTCTTTATTCTGTCCTTTTGGACGAGTTGTTTTACATAGTATAGATCTACTCATAGATAGGAGTTTTAATACGTTTCGTACTAGTTGAGTCATTCAAAGTGAGTTCTGTAAACGATTCTCCAACTAGTGAATTATTTCACCCTGCTGGCACGTTTACAAGTATTTTTATACTTGTAGACAAATTTTATCTTTGTGTTTTTCTACTTATCCGCTCCGAGTTGGTATAAGTGTTACTGGCACTTTTAGCAACACTTTATTCTGTGAACGTTGGGACCTATAAAACTATCAGTATGAAAAGGAACAATAGGAGAAAAATGAAGTATGAAGAAGGAACCATAGAAGCTTAATACCGAAAGTTTAAGACTTTGGCACAGTCTCATCATCTCCCCTTGCAGAAAACTGTGGAGGGTTTTCTGCTCATCAGATAATACAATTCTTTCCTCTGACAGACCTTCAGGAACCTCAGTGCCAAAAGAGCTGTGACCAGACATGCCATTCGGATTATTGTTGGAAGTATTCCCATCTCTTTGGAAATTTTGAGATTGATTGCAGGCTTTTATTGTAGATGGCCCTGATTCACCATAAAATTCTTTTAGTAACATGATGTGTGGGAATCTGAATCATAAAATGCTTCTCCAATTGACAAACAGACTGAAGTGAACTGAGAAAACATATAAAAGGTATATCATCTATCATTAGGTGGAGAAGAGAGTCTCCCAGGATATCTTTTACCTCCCTCAGCAACAGCAACTTGAGCCACTTGGTCTGCTCCTAATTCAACTTGAAGCAAGGGTGGATCCAAATTATCATTCACCATCTTTTTTCGTTTCTTTACCACATCATCTCTTTTAGTTGGTGATTTTCTAGGAGATCCATCGAAGTAATTAATTCTCTTCCGATTCCGTGGACTTGGCCCCCTTAAATGTTTCCAAATATAGTTTTTCCCATCCAACAAGTTTCTCCAAAAATATTAGGCACTTCTCCATCTTTCAACTGAACTTTCGCCTCACCAAGAGTTGGAATATTCGTACTATAGCTCCTAACACCCAACTTAACTTTTGCAATGACAGAATTGAATCAGTATTTTCACAATTTTCAGAGAGTATGGCCTGGAACTCCTTGGTAACTTCACTCAAAAGCAACTGCCCAGGTGAAAAGTTCAAAGAATCCAAAGTGGAGTTGCCATCAGCATGATATTCGTCTAATTTGCTGAATAGATATACGGCACCCCAGGAGAGCAGAGTATCAGTAGTGGCCCGGCTAAAAGTTTGCAAATTATTATCAAGATTCAAATTTTGCTTGGCGAGAACTAGGCTCTTTCTTCAACAGTAAAGGATGAATATAACCTGAAAACTTTGATCTGCTCAACTTTTGAACCAAATGATATCTTTTGCAGTGCCCTCAAATCATTTGCTGGATTCCAGTCGCTATCATATATGACAACAACATCCAGTGATGTAAGTTTAATGGTTGGCGAACAAGCACGGTTGTCTAATAGAAAAACAAACTGTCCAGTCTCCTTCTTGTTAAATCGATTCACAACAGCTTGCTTCTTGGATGGGATGCTAACCCCACCATCAACGCGTTCATAAGAATCTTTACCAAATCTTTGGCGCAGAAAATCATCCAGTATATCTCCAGTTGATGTCACTCCTCCTGAGCCACTAATCAACTGCCGTAAAATAGTAAAAGCAATCAATGATATAAACCAATTAAGTACATGTGATAAACCTGCAAAAGCAAAATGAGAGGGAGCGCACAAGTAGGTATAACCAAATAAGATGCTAACCTCGACAACTCATACATGTTCTCAGCAAAAAGTCACTAGTTAGATATACCTGGAAAAGTACAAGTACTTGTAGGCCTTGAGTGTGAATCTCCGTAAGCATCATATCAAGAAGCTCTAATTTGCCACTTGCTTTTATCCCAACATCCAAAAGCTCGGCAGCACGCTGCTCAGCAATCAAGCGTTCTTGTACAGATGAGTCCAGAAGATACGGGTGATCACAACACTATAAACAAAGGACATGTCAGAATTTCAAACTAATTAACAGCACGAAGCATCTAAATATATAAAATGCAATTTATTCAAAATAAAAGATGAGAAGTATATAATTCGCCATGATTTCCCTAATGGCAAAACTGAAACCATATACATGAATCCGATATCAACCATTAGCAGATACAAGATATGTGTAAATATTCCAAGTGACACGCAAAGCTACTCTTTGTCCTTCATATAGTCATGGCCTTTTGTCTTTGAGACCAATGAAAAATGTGCTTACAAACAGAAGAAGTACAAAGATGCATATGCTAGAGATGTGCCATACTTTCTTCTCAAAAGAGTGGAAACATACTCGTGTAGTAATATGTAATTGGTGAAAAATGACCAAAAAGCAAACCTTTCGAAGAGTAAGCAGAATGTCACGGAAGGGGCTAAGAAGAATGTCACGGAAGGCCCCAACACGATCATTTCTCGAACAAGAGCAAAGAGTAACAGAGTTAGAAAGAAGTGTAGCACAATATTGTTCGAGCTGATAATTCGATATCTGAACCGGGACCCAATATTCAAGGAACTTAGATACTTGAGAATTGCTTCCATATGCAATAAAATGCGACAACCTATCTTTCAATCTACAAAGATTGTCATTTGTTTCAGATTTCAAGCCCCCCAGTTTGTCAAGATCACCATGAGATTCAAGCAATGATAGCATTTTAAGGTACTCAGCTGTTGTATCCTGAGAAGTTCAAACAGGAAATTTAACAATAAAAATAAAATTACAATAAACAAAAAGATCAAGACCAAGATGGAAAACATACCGTTATTGGACCGCTGACCAAAAGTATCCTACAGTCTGTAGTGAACATCTTAATTTGTTCGAGATCATTTGATATCCCAAAGTGCTGATACTCATCAATCACAATTGCTTCCCATTTTATGCTTCTCAATCTGTCCCGATCCTGCATGATTGATTTAAAAAGATGATAAGGCACAAAAACTGGTAACCGAAAAAAAAAAAACTTTATATCCTACACATTCTAAACCAGATTGCCCACTTCATTTATGTCATTGATACCACAGATATTTCAATTCTGCGGTTGGAAATATTGAGGAGATAATACATAAATAAAGTAGTAAAATATATTCGTTTACATGACACATAACAACCAACCAGGTAGCCAACTCCTGCATCTAAACAGTAAAGCTGAGGGATGTCCATACCTCAAGAACAGCTTCTGCGGAAGACAGGAGTACTTGGAGCATCAGACGACCTGCTTCATCATAAAATTCTGATGCTCTAATCCCCTTCCTGGTGTCGCTGTTTCCACTATATACAACAACGTCAACAGATGGCACCAGTCGTGCAAACTCAGCTTCCCATTGAGACAATGAGCTCGAGGCCGTGACAATTAGGAAAGGCCGACAAATTTCACTCATAGATCGAAGAAAAATATAATAGTCATTGCTCGCTCCTGCACAGTCAATAAGATCAATTATAAAGACTACAGGTTCAAGCTTAATGAAATATCACTTCCCTGTGAATTTAGCTAGAACCAAGATCATTCAAAATCTACCTCTGCCACCAGATATCAAGCAGCAAAGCACGATATACAATCTCAAAGGCATTTCAATGCATCCCAAATATATATGTGATTGCAACAGTCAGGACATACTTGAACACGTGCTATATAGAGAGATAGCATGTCAAGAGTGAAATTAACATGGCATACAGATTCATAAAGGATTAGAAAACTGTAACAGAGAAAGATGTAACAAATGGTTGTTCCCAAAGTTGAAATGAGCAGAAAACAGGACCAGTGGAGGTCCAAGAATTGTTGCATGTGGTGCAGATTCAAACAAGTTAGGATGGTTTCTCTCTGTAGTTAAAAGTCTTTTAAGTAATCAGTGGTGTGAGCACAAAAGATTAAAGGAGGTATTTATCATGTGGTTTACTCTCTTTATATAAGTAAAAGACAATAAAACAAAGATCGAGATCGATGTCGGAGGTCCTTTTTTACCTTTCTATTAAAAAAAAAAAGAGGGGGTGAGATGATTGCAGCAGAAGCGCTAGTGATCACAAAATGGAAGGGCTCCACTTTTACAAAAACAACATAGAGTGAGCCAGGATATGGAGATTTTCCCGAAGGAATTTAATTTGGATTCCTTGTTCCAAAGTCGACTATGTCAAAGTTCAATCCTAAATAGTTAAAAAAAAAGAGTGGAACAGTACCTAGAATGCAGTAATAAACACTACAAAGTTCAATCGTAAATAGTTAAAAAAAAAAGTGGAAACACGTTCATATCAAGAGTCAAACCAATTATCACCACAGGTCCAGAGCTCAAACAGTCGACCGTGGGGTTGAGAGCATGTGGGATATATTATATCACATAACAAAACTGCAGAAGAAATATCAAACAAAATCAAACAATCCAAAAATTTTCTTTCACTACTCACTGATTATTTAGCATCACGAAGAAACCTTCAGGAGATCATAACAAACATCAGAACTGAAACTTTCAGACTTGATGGTTGAATCGCTGACTTTCCATTCCAGGATTTTGCTATTAGTCTATTACACAGAGTTATCAAAGGCGGGCCTAGGCAACGCCTAGGCAAGAGGCGAAGGTTTCTCGCCACGCCGGCCTCCCAGGCGATCAAAATGATTAAGCGATCGCCTGGGTTGCCTAGGTGTCCCCTTTGGAGAAGCAACAAGCAATGATAGGCCACGTTTTTCTTGTTGGCTGGGCGTTTTTATGTTTTTTGTTTTTCCTTTTTCTAATTTTTTGATGGGTTTCAGTAAAAACCCTAAGGCAACACCAGGCCTCCTCCCATGATTTCACCATCCAACCATTGACTTAATTGTGAAAACAACACGCATGCAATTATGTAAAAACCAACACAATAAATACAGAAAGTGCAAAAGAATATTATTTAAACAATAATTAATTAATTTTAAAAAAACAACCTGATCAATAACCCAGACAAAGCTCACCTGATCATCAAAAACAACAGCGTTCTGGCATTTGAACAAACACTCACGCAGCTTATTCACATTTTTCAACACGTAGTTATCATTTACAAGTGATTGACTGGCTGGAAGCTCTGAAAGTTTGACCGTAGATCCCTTGCGGTGCTGCATTATCATCAAAAGAGCACAAGATTAAATAAGGCTTATGCTAGCATATACTAGGACAAAACTGCAAACAATCATCATGGCACAATGTTGGATTAAGTCACAGTTACGCAAATATCAATACGCAACACATTCAAATATTCACAAGCAAGAATGTGTGGTTCCTCAGATTACATTCGGCCCGATAGCTCTAATATATGAGGATGGCCAATGTCGATATGTCCACTTACAGTGAATTCACATGTACAAGTTATACATAGGACATAAATAAATCAAAAAAGGAGAATTCACTTGAGAACGTTGAGATGCAAGAAGATTGATCTCTAGCTGTGGAAGCTCTACCCTGAAGAAATAGTAATGGTAGATTACATTTTGTCATTTGTAGCCTAAGATGTCACTGTTTAACAACGCAAACCCTACTTCAAGTATATACTGGATGGGCAAGATAATTGCTCTCACCATACAAAATTGTCCTGGCAAAATTGGTTTTACCTTCCAGAAAAAAGAAAGCAAAAAAATGAGAACAGCGCTGCGGAAGTCCTCACCATTGACTCAGCAGCCAAGGATGCAGGACGCTGAAATCTTTCAATAGCTTAAGTCAAGTCTATCCAACTGATTTTTTTTCCGCAAACATTTAGTCGACCAAATCCAGTTGACACATTGAGCTGTCTCTAGGTACAATTAACTTCACATTTCAAGCTCTGTATATTTGTTGTAACATCACTCCAAAATAAATATTTCCTTCATATACGTCTAACTATTCTGTCTGGAATTAAGAAGTTATCATCAGCATTGGGACAAAATTGTTTTTGGCAACCTAGTTTCACACCATTTATTTCCCATTCTCTTCTCCCACGGGATCTACACACATTTCTGATTCCTAATTCAAACTGAAGTGCCACATCACAAGCAAATTCTATTGATCAATATTCTTGTATACTCAATCTCCATTAATGCCATCCTTCCTTGCCAAATAATCATTGCTTCCAATTTGTAGATCTGTTCCTAATGGTTTTGAAGTTACCTTTTCTAACTAAAGAGGTTAATGATGATAAAGTGATAATGGACATGGATTCTTAATTAAATAGTAAACAGCTAACAGTAATAGAATATTCGACCACCTGTGTTATTTCATACTATGTCGTAAACAATAAGTTTGATCAAAGACCACCAGGCAAAAACTTTACCTGTGTTTACTAATCAGTGACAAAGAATACCTTAATTAACAAAATAAAAGAAAGACAACCCAATCAAATTTCCAGTTCCCAAATGTTTAATCATCAATCAACTCATATTTCACTATCACCACCATATCATTTGTGAGAAAGTTTATTCGTTGAAATTAGAACCCAAGTGATTGCTCAAAACATCGAAACCCGATATGTTTGTCCAACCAGTTAGCTGCCATTGGATCAACCTATCAGGTCAGCCAACCTGATCTAATTTTGCTATATCATCATGGACAAGTTCGCCATATCAATGCACATCACAAGAAGAGACAAGTTATTAACTAAAAATTTGAGCATTTGAGATGTCTTTCGCCTTGTTTCATATTCCTTAAGACATTGGTCCCCTAGTTGGAAATTAAATAAAAATCACAACAATAAAGACATTGAAGCTGCAACTTCAACCAAAATAAGAGTGAACTCTAGCAATCAGAAGCAAACCCAGATAAAGTAATTACTCATGATGTAATTAAATTTGAAGGGAACGCCCTTATTACCATTGCAAAAAAAAAAAAAAAAAAAACGAACCTCTTCAACATTTGTTAAAACAAATAGATAGTCAATATGTTAAACCAAAGATCAATTTGCAGAATACATTTAAATACAAAAACCAAAAGTTCAATATTTTCTGGCATAACTGACCAAGACAAGTACAGCACCTGATTAACTTCATGCTTAGCCTTTTGACAACGAATTTCATAGTCCTTCATTAGGTTCTGACCTAGAGATGAGCTTAGGAAGTCGGCATTATCTAACTCCCACGTAGCATGGTCATAACTAAGGCCATGCCATTTCACAAGCCATTCATAATTGCATACCGATATAACAGACGAAGAAGCTATATAAATATTATCCTGGATAGAACTTTTCCTTAACAAGCGTTGTGGCACTGTCCACTCTGTACTCCACCTCACTGCCTGCAGAGGCACAAGAACAAAATATGGGCTAAAGATACAATAATCCTATTTCTATTGACTAGTTATTCAATATGCGGGCAATCTAAATAGACTTCTGTGGAAGGCACAACTTAACCTGATCCTTTTCAATAAAGTCGGAGGCAAGACAAGGATTTTCGAGTAGTAGTTGTTTCTCTGGCACCCAATGGTTGTGAACGTGAGCAAGCCCATGGTATTTAACAAGATATTGCCTCTGCCGAACTCCTACATTCAGTATTTGGTATCGTATTAGTCAGAAATCGGAAACAAGAATATGCTAAGAGTGATGATAGATGACTTGTCAACATTTCGATAACATATAACTACCACATTGTTATGGGTTGACCTCATATAATTTAGTTTGAATGTGTGTATAATAGAAACATGTCTCTATGTCAGACCTTTAGCATTTGATACCTCCACTTCTCTAACATCCCCAACTGACTCAACTCCCTTTGACACAGAGTGCACACCGAATAAAAGCTTCTTCTTCACACACACTGGGCAGTGCCAAACACCTGGCAGAGCATCTGTTAGAGGAGGATCTAGACAACAAAGATGATAGCATCTCTTGCAACCTTTTCCCACACAGCACCTGCAAATAATTTGAAGTACACATTCTGAAAAACCCAAGGTAAAAGAAAAGAACCAAGAAAATGAGTTTCCAACATTTCCAGATATGATGCAGATGCGGGGAATAAAATTAACATGTCGGCAGAGTATGCAATATAGATGTAAAATCAGAAACATATCATTATCTACATTTGCATAATCAGTGACCAATTTAGTAGGGGACTGAAAACAAAGTTTTACGCACAGGAGCTCGCCATCTTTTTGCACAGGGCACACACACTTCCTTGACCATCCATTTGAAATCTGCCTGAGTCTCTGTCGATAGATGTCTGCAGTCACATTTTTCAGCAGTCTCTGAGGTAACAGCAGCCGTGATCACTTCTATCCTAATGCGCAAAGAATTGCCAGAAAACAGCATTATCACATTAAAGGCATACATGAAAATAATAATTATTACAAAAAAAAATCAGAAATGCAGCCACAGAAAAGAAAAAGGGATTGCCAATCCAAGATAAAAGTAAAAACAATGACAAAAAATGAATCAGAACACAAGTTTTCACCAGGATGGTCAAGTTTGAGAAGGGTGAAGCATCAAGTTTTGGTAACAACTCTCTTTAGCTAATAGGCATCTCAAGTCCCCTTCTACATAAACAACTCTAAGATATTGTAGATAGTTTACTATCTCAAGAAAATTAGACTTTCTCCAAATTGGAGAACTCCATGTAGAGAGACTATTATCTCCAATATATTTATAGTTAAGGAGCTCAATGTTGGGACTGCTTCAGCTATGAGACCATTAACTTTGTACAGGATGCAAGGACTATGGAGTCAAAAATGTCCAACAGCATCACATTGACAAAAGCAATTAATGAAAACAATCCCAAAGAAACAAGGTGATTCCCTCCCTTGGATACACTGTCAAAAGCTAATCATGCAGATTCAGGTTGCCTGCATAATTAAACCTATAGTCACAATCTAATGCTAAACCTTCTTCATCATGGTGGCACATAAAAAAACAGAGTACAGAATCTTATTTCAAGAAAAAGGGAGAAATCAAAGAGAAAAAGGTAGTAGAGACAGAATGAGTGAACGCGGAAAAGGGAAATCCAGGTTTTCTCATGCATCATAGGGTGAAAAATTTGCTATGCACAAGGAGCCATCTTTATTCTATTCAATTAGGTAGCTATCTTTATTTACCAGGAGCCAATTATACTCAATTAATCTTTATATTGCAATCCATAACATATTTAAAATTGCTACTTGCTAGAATTGTATAAGGAAACTAGAGATGCTCTAAGTGTCCAGAGAAGATTTTCATACTTATTGAAGTTTTCCTAAACTTCAATTATGTGGTTCAAATTAAATATTAAAAGTCTTTGTGGCTTAGACCCTGGTTTTCATTTCAATGTTGAATAATTTTGAGTTGATTACAAGATTCATGAAGTTTTTGAAGTTCGCGTAGATACTTGATTGAAACTTCAATTTACCTCATATCCAGTTGACATATCCAGGGTACTCCTTTTCCCTTATTCTTTCTTTTATTATTGACCATTTGTCCTCTCTTTTTCATCTTTCCTTACAAAATCCAGGTACTGGAATCTCTTAAATCTTATAAATGCCATCTCTGGCCCAATGCAGTGCAAATGCCATACTGTATGCCACAAAGTTTCACTTAAGATGACTTTTTACAGGCACCAAGATCAGAAGCTATGGACCTTAATTTCATGTCATAACAACAATAACCAGCAAAGTTGTCTAAAACACATCAATAGTGCAAGTAAAAATATGTGATCTTTTTCCTCAATCAGGCACTACCCCTTTCCCATAACCTAATTCATCCAGAAACTCCAAAAGCTTTTACACAAACCAACAGAAAAATGTAAGAATCAGAGCAGCACATGAATTCTCAGCAATCATCCACCTGGTGGAGCACACTAGCTAACATAATGGATCTGCAGATCATAGAACACTTGCACCAAACAGGACTGAAAGAAAAGGGAGGGCCTTTCAGCTAAAAACTGTCCTTAACAAGTGTCTAATCATTCTAATTTTAATAGCCAATAGACATCTGATGGTGTAATGCATGTCAGAGCGCCAAAAATGTATCTTTCATCTAAACATGGTATGTGGACAGCTCCACTACACTATATTAGAGGGAAAAAAGCTTATATTCGATAGTTATGCAGATCCTTCTTGTGATTAATGAAGGAAGAGTAATTCAGACAAGTCAGATAACACATAGCTTAAATAGTTAAATAGAAAGCATCAAAAAATCATTCTCTATTTCCTTACAAGTAAAAAATGTTACCATCCAAAGATATGCAGACTCTTGTTTTGGCTTAGATAGTGATTTTTGACATCTCAAGGAGCCACATTACAGAAAACACAATTGAACGCAAAAAGAAAATTTGTTTGCATTTGTTTGTATGCTATTCAATTGTAACACATCAAAGACCAACCTTGCGAGTAGAGAAGCTGCCACGGTCCTCGTTTACTGAAGGATTGCAAGAGCAAAGTTCCTGTTCAGGTGAATTATAGGCTACCCTGCAAGAAAAATTATGCCAATTTCTCTTATCAAAAGAGAACTCTTATGACACCTTAGTGTTCTTTAACATTTTCCGTTTCGAGGGGTAAGAGGGTTTGCAAGAATAAAACACAATCTCGGAGGTCCAATACGCAAAACTAACATACAGTTATGCACTCAAGCAAGGAGCACCGATATATAAGTTATGCAACAGGCTAGTCGTAAAAACAAAACAGTCCTGGGGGGGGAAAGGAAAAAAAAACAGATGCCAGTCAGAACACCTCATACAGATATCATAAAAGCATAACCTAACACACCCATCTGATAAAACGTAGGTTGCATCAAGAATTGTATTGTCTTCACCAGAACAACTAACAAAATTAACACCTAAAAGCCCTTGGCATTGTTTGTTTTTCATTTTCCTTTTTTATTTTTGCTTTTACAACCACTTGGAACACCACAAACGTGCTAGTTTTTACCATTTGCAAAAGGAAAACAGCCCTCATCCATAAACAGTTCCTGTGCAGCATGCTTCACAAAATCACAGTTCCAGGTGTACAGCCAAATTTCTCTATAACATTGGTGATGCCTCAAGCCCATCAAGTAAGGAGCCATTAGAAGTGACTTGAGCAATGGCCCAACAAATACTTGGGCACTACAACCAGTAGACATGGCATAATTCTTAACTTCATTTCAGCTCATTTCAAACCAACATAAATTACATATAGACATACATCTAATGCAGTATCTTTTACGTGTCGCATGCTCTACATATATTGGCAAGTCAAACAGAATTGAAGACTAGGAGGGTTAACACGTACCTTTTATTTTTAGAGCACAGAACACAAGTCCCCAGGATATTGCAATTTTCACACCTAGGTGATGGTGAATGAGTAGCCCCTGCAACTGACAGGATAACATCTTTACCCACACTTATTATGGTGAGATCTAAGTTTCTATAGATTATGTAGAACATACCTCTCGGCGCATACATTTCTCACTAATATCTGAACATACAGAACCATCATGTGCTTTGGCCAAGCAAGTTGAACTTTCCGACACAGAAGCATCCATATTCTCAGTGGAAGAACAATTTGTTGGCAACCCTTGGGATAATCAAGCTTTCCCCTGACACTCGATCTGGGGTGGGAGTATTTTGAACAAGGCTCATCCAGAACATTGTCCCTATGGCTGGAATCCATATTAACATCATTTTCAGTGTCTACGTGACACTGATTCAAACTACAAATTGACTTCTGAGGAGCTCCATCAGAAGCATTATCAATACTTTCATCCCTTAATTTTCCCACCATCCTTCTACTGCACTCATCACTAATACCCGCTCCATTTCCCATTGTCTCAGAGCCAATGCCTCTGCTATTATCACTGCAAACATCCAATAATTTATCTCGTCCTTCCAGCTCCCCATCACCATCTAATGGAAAATATAGTGAAAACTGTTTTAGTACAGGCATAATTTAGGGTACCACGTGTCATCAGGGGCTCATGAAATTTTAGGCCAAAATAACATATTAGAAACCAGAAGCACTTTGCAACCAAAAAAATAAGAGCTCGTTCACACAATATTGTGTGCCATGTTACAATGCGCACAAAGAAGGATAAACAAACAGATATACAAGATTGTGACACTAAGATCGAAAATTAAGACCATCTACTATTGAAAATGTTCCAGCCAGTGTTTAAAAAGGCGCTCCTAGGCGACACCCAAGCGCCTATTTGTGCTCAGGTAAGGCGATTTTCGTAAGGCGTGCCTAGGCACCCAAGGCGCTCAAGGCACGCCTAGGCACGCTTTGAGGCGCTTTTTTCCCCAGATTAATTATTCATATTATTTTTAGGGTTTAGGGTACGTTTAAAAATACCAAAACACCCTTACTTAAATGAAACCCTAAAAAAATAATAAAGTAGGAAAGTCAAAACCCTAAAAACCAAATAAAAGAAGTGGTTATTGATTCTTTTCAAGTGGAAGATGATGAGTAGATCTAGGATAGTATCTTTTCCCGCCAGTTATTAGTGGTTTATAGATATTTTAATTTGCAAAGCGATGCTTGTCTGAGACTTTGAGTAAAGTATTATCTAATTAAGATTTTATCTTAGTATTGTGTTATACTTCATTAGTACTGAATTTTATTTTTAATAGATGTAAGACGAGCGCCTCACTTCGCTCAGGCACCGCTTTTCGCCTAGCGCCTAGTCACATAACCCCTAATCGCCTTTTGACGCCTAACATTGTTTTAAACACTGGTTCCAGCCTGACCACAAAGAAGGGCGCTAAAATAGAGAGTGATTAACTTACCTGGCACAATTTCCTTAATGCGTTGTCTTTTAAATAGAGCCTTGAAAGACCGAGAATTCAGTTTCTTTCTCTTCATGCCAACTGCTTCCAGGTCAAGTTCAGCTTTTTCAGATTCCATTGTCACCTGAATCAAGTTCTTTTCTTTCTCTTCAACTCTGACAGAGTAAGTTCTTTTCCAGATCGCTTGGAGGCAGAAGAAGTAGATGAAAAAATTTCTTACCCCTGTCAGACCTCCTCAGAGGACTCGGTGTATTATATTTTCCTAGTCTTTCAGATTTCCTCTTCAAAGTAGGAGTCAAAGGTGGCGTCCCCTTCTCAAGACGCTTGGATTTACGCATACTCTGAGGACTTGGTGTCATCTGCCTGGAAAGTGATGTTTCTCTAGCTGACTTTCTTACACCTGAAGCTTGATCTTTTCCTTCATCCTTACTTTTCGGGCAGATCGAGTATCATTCACCATCCTTCTCAGCTGCATTGATAGCCACAGTTTTAACAGACTTAAAAACTGACAACAGCAAACAACACCACAAGCTAAAATAGAGAAATAAGGGAAAAACGGAAAACAAAAAAGACTATAAGTCAAAACAAGAACGACTAAGTGCTGCCCTGAACTTGGCTTTCAAAATTAAATCTTAGTCTCAATAGATAAGGTACTACCTTTCCTAAGCTAAAACACCCAGCCAAAACTCTAATACAACTATCCTACTTATATAAAACTCAAATACAACGATCTCAAGTAAAATACTTCTTACTCTCAAATTATACAGTACAAACTTAAATCAAACTGAATTTCATATGCCTTTTCACATACAGCAAACTATAAACGCATGCAACACCTAATAAGCAAGAATTTCATAAAGATGACATGGAGAAAAAACACATGGCCACAGAACAAACACAAACCGCAGCAATGCGTGAAAAATCTAAGCGACAATTAAACAGATAGTAGAAATCACTCACAATCTAGAAAAATTGGAACAATGTACCTTCAAGTGCAAAACGAAGCCCTAGATTCTCACATCAAGAAATTAACTCTGAAATTTTCAAAAAGAATCCCTAAATTCGCCAACTCCGACCCATCAGTTTCTTCTGAATACTCTTCTTCTTATAAGAAGTTAATAGAATTAAGTAGTCTGAGAATAGTAAGAGAAAATAGGAGCAAATGCGTTCTACGTTTCATGTTTTGTTGTATTTGTAGGAATGACGATGGTCGCCGTCTGTAATTTTTCTTTCCAGTTTCGCCCTTGCTCGTTTTCTTTGCTTTTGGTTTCGGTTTTCCTTTATTTTTTTCAAGTATCTTTTATATTCCAATTTGCTTTACTTTTCTAAATTATTTTCATTCATTTTTTCTCAATCAAATTATAATTTTTCGAAATAGTAACCATAGAGTTTTCCTGTCCATTTAAGATTGCTATAAAAAGTAATAAAAATCTGGAGAAAAATAAATAAATCTTATGTTTTTCAAATTTGTGTGTGCTGCATTAATTAGTTTTCTAAAATTGTATGTAATGCATTAATTATTATATTTGTCTTTTATTTTTAAAATCTAAAATTCTTTTAAATTTTGATTAATTTTTGACGTATAATATATCATATTAATTATATTTTTATGATCTTCATTTGAAATTCGTATTGCATATATAAAATAAAAATAAACGGAATAAACAAAATAAAAGATATATTTATTCAAAATTTTATTTTGTAGTGGGTTTTAAAAATTATGCATTACGGCTATTGGATATCAATTTTTAGATTCTATGTCTTTTGAATATTTGTGATACATATAGTTGTTATTTGGGTTTCATCTATTTCTGCATAATTATGTGGAATTGTATTAAAGTTGATAAAATTTAATTAAAAATACTTATTTTAATCGAAGAAAATTTCCCAAAATTTATATACAAATATACACATATCCACGCATAACAAATATTATACTTTTATGTAAGAAGAAATTAAATATATATATTCTATATCCATTTGTACACGTGTACACACACACATAATTATATATATATATATATATAGGAAGATGATCTGTGAGACCACCGTCCCAGGTTAGTCATCAATAAGGCCAGAATCTAGACCATCCAAATAGTAAATCAATGGCCAAGATGCGTTACAATCTATACAGGTTTTCGTAACTAACTATACAATAGAAAGGGTAAAATTGGAATCCATAAAATCGATACATGGTAACCTCTCCTCCTGTGCTACATTATAGGGACATGATTTGTTATTGATTACGTCCCATAATCAAGCAATTCACCTTTCATTTTTTTGTCTTCCCATTCGAACCTGCAAATTATTCAAATATGGCAATGAGAATCATGCAACAATTAATGAAAAGTATACAATTACACTAAACTAACTATACATTAAAACATTACCAAGTATACATAAATAATTAACTAAGTATACAATTACACTAAACTATCGTACATTAAAACATTACTAAGTATGCATAAACATTTAACTAAATATACAATTACATTGAACCAACTATACATTAAAATATTACTAAGTACACGTAAAAACAATTAACTAAGTATACAATTACATCAACTAAATACACAATTTCATTGAATTACTTATATAACTAAGTATACAATTCCATTGAACTAAATATACAAATCCACAAAACTAAGTATACAAATTCACTAAACTACTTATATAACTAAGAATACGATTCCACTAAACTAAGTATACAAGTCCACTGAACCAAGTATACAAATCCACATTTGAACTAAATATACAATAAAAACATGACTAAGTATACAAGTCCGAAGAAACTAAGTATACAATAAAATGATTGTTCACAAATATGGCGGAAAGAAGTGTCAATTTTGAAAACAAAATGCTTGAAATTGATTATTTTTCCTCCCTAAAAAATCGGAGTAAATCGAAAAGGTAGGATTATGTTTCCTTAAAAATAGCTAATAAATGTCCAATTAATAAAAGTGATTAAATATAAAAGTACAATCATACCCTTATAACCCAAAAATAACAAAAGAGATCTACACCATCAAAAATTTAAATCAAGGGTTCATAGGTGTTCTTACGGACTAACCTAAAGGGGTTGGTCTCATTTGAACCAATCCCTTTTATATCCCTATATATATATATATATATATATATATATAAAGAGCCACTTATAAATAATAGCCACGATTTTTTTCCATTTAAAAACTCTACTTAAAATAATAAAATGCGTTTCAAACATTTATTGGTTTATTTATTAATTGTCGAACAACATATGGTGAGTATATTAGTAAAAATAATTGCGCATTTATAGACATTACAATCAAGTTATTTTTACTAATATATTTATTGTTAATTGCAGTTGTTGGAAAAAACAATTTATTATGGTAAATCCCATATTTATTTGGTAATTATCGAACATCATATGGTGAGCATATTAATAAGATTACAATTAATATTTTTTGTAATGTATTATTTATCACAAAAACTCCTGTCAGACCGTCTAACGGGTCTGACCTGTTAGACGGATCTGACCCGTGGATCCGGTGACATTTCCGTAATATTAGCAGTAGTGTTTTAGTAGTTTTCAGGGATCGCCGGTATTAACTGTTATTCTGAAAAGTATTAGTCGTCCTTCTAAAAAGTATTAGCAGTTATTCTGAAATGCATTAGTAGTTTTCTGGAAAGTATATTAGTATTTCTCCTTAATATACTCCCGAAATGTATTAGCAGTCCCTCGAATAAGTATTAGTAGTTCCTCGGAAAAGTATTAGTAGTTCCCTGGAGAGTATTTTAGTAGTTTCCCTGAATATAATTAATTTTTTCTCCCGAAATGTATTAACAGTCCTTCTGAAAAGTATTAGTCGTCCTTCTAAAAAGAATTAGCAGTTCTTCTAAAATGTATTAGTAGTTCATTGAAAAGTATTTTAGTATTTCTCATGAATATACTCTCGAAAAGTATTAGCAGCCCTTCAAAAAAATATTAGTAGTTCCTCAAAAAAGTATTAGTATTTTCCCTAGAGAGTATTTTAGTAGTTTCCCTGAATATAATTAATTTTTTCTTCCGAAATGTATTAGTTGTCTCTCGAAAAAATATTAGTAGTTTCTCGAAAAAGTATTAGTAATTTCCTGAGAAGAGCATTTTGCACATCACTCCGAAAGGATCAATCTGAGAGGTACACACAATTCATCAGAGGAATTCTCAGAATTTGCAGCCCTTCTCAAAAAAAAAAAAAAAATTCTGAAAGCAAAACCATCCATCTCCTTTTTTTTTCAAGTGAGAATTCAAGACTATTGAATCAAATCGAACGAGATCCACTCCATAGTTAGGATTTGAAATGTTTTGTATGGCCAAAGGTTAAATAAAATAAATACTCTAACAAACTTATGCATCACTGGTTTGTTAGATTAAAGGATCATAATTTTACTTGAAGTTTAAAAAAGATTGGAGGATTAAGGATGGTAGCTTGTGCAGTGCTGGTTTCCCTTATGATTATCCTGCGGCAGATTCAGGATCATCCTCTCTATGCGAAAAGCTTAGTTTCTTGCAAGAGTTTAAAGAAAGTAATTCTTGTTGAGTGCGAAGAAATAGAAGTTTTGGAGAGTGAAGTTACATCTGCAACTTATGCGGTTGGAGTTTTTTTCTTTAAAATTTATTCTTCTTTTAGTTAAGTTGGATATGGGTCGGTGTTGGGTGTAAAATTGGGTTGATTGTTTGGATCCGTCTAACGAATAAGATCCATTAGACCGTCTGACAGGAGACTTTCTCATTATTTATTAATTACAGTTGTTGGACAAAATAGTTTATTCTTGTAATTATTTCATTTTTGTTTTTAAATTTTTAATTATTTCTTTGATTGCATTCGTACTTTAACATATAAACATACTAGTTTTTGACCAGTGCGATGCACTGGATGTGAATTTGTATTTTGTCATTAAAAATTGGCTTCTCATAAAGTTGCACAAGGCTTAGTTTCGCATTTGGCCTCTTGTATATTTATCATGTTCAAGTCTTCGATTAGCATCAACATGGAGCCAACCTTTTTTTTTTGAGTTTGAAAGCTAATTGCTCATAAAATGATTTACGATATAAAAGTGAATTGTGTAAGAATGAACATGAACAATATTAGCACATATATATAGCACAACCATAAGGAATATTTACGGAAATAATTTTATAGACCAAATGAATGCTTATAATTTATGTTATTTCGTTTGATATATATATCTATATTTGAATAATAGTGTTTTTATCACTATATCAATTATAGTTTAACCATAATTTTGAAGATTGTGTATTTTAATTTCTAGATTTTTGTATTTAACCGTGCTTATTATTGTAATAATTTTTATATAATTAATCATTATTTAATATTATATTATATTAACCAAAAAGCCTACAATGTTTATTCAGTATTTTTTAAGAACCTTTCGATATTAAAACACAAACTAAATACGTCCATGCATTTTTTGATACCTTCCGATATTAGACGAAGATCTTGGTGGAGGAATATTTAGATTCTGCGATCATTATCTATATAATTCTCTAAAAATCTATTTTTTTGTCAAGTAGTAATTAATGTAATTTCCTATAAATTAATAATAGATATTTTAAGTTAAAAAAGTATTTCAATTTTAGAATTATTGTATTTTTAATATTGCATCGTTTTAATTTTTTAATTAATTTAAACATAATTTTGAAATTATTTGTGAATTTTAATATCCATGTTTCGTATTTAACCGCGAATATTGTGGTATCAACCAATTGATATGTCAATACTATATTATTTAAAATGCAAGTATGTAATCATATAATAAAAATTATAACGTAAAAGGTATTTTTTCCAAAACAATCGACATTATAATGACTAGTGCTTTACCGTGCGATGCACGACAAGTGTAATATTGGACAATATGAAGTTTATTGTATTTTACGATATTTGGTTTGTTGTGTTCGACCGTGTAGATTGGATGTTTATAAAATTTATTACATATTAAAAAAATAGAAAATGTACAAACATCTACTCGAACAATTTAATATCTAAAAATTTTGAAAAACTTCTTTGTACAACACGTTTTGCGTCTGTTTGTTTTTTTGATTCATCTTCGCCCCGGACTAATATTTTCGGTCCTTCCGATTGGTGACTCGGGAAACGGCAACGTATAATTGACCGTGATCAATCATGGATTCTTCAAAGTAGACCAACATTTTGAGAGAGATTGGCCTGACTCTTGTTTATGGTCATTGCATAAGACACGATCGGGAGGAAGTATCTACGTTGAAACTTGAATGGAATTCTCGAGGTCCGATGGTGTTAGTGTCATTTGCGTTATCAACACCTTATGACCTTCATGCGTTCCATTAAGAATTTTAGCTACAAGACGTGTCTAGAGAGCCTCGTAATCACCAATCTAGTCCGTTGCACAATCCGGTGGAGTGGTCCATGTTCTCGGGAGCATGAATTCGAGTCCCAACCTTCAAATGCGGCTCATGATTGGGAACGCCGGAACATTTTATACCATTCAAAAATTCTGGCGATGCAGATCATGCAAGAAATCAATATTAGCGTCATTTACTCGTGCTATCCGAGCTCAAATAAGTCGCCCCTCCGAAGAATTTAAAGACGTCATATATTGATTGATCGACTCAACAACATCAAGAGTCGGTGCGAGTATCGCCTATCTTTCAAATAAGTAGGATCATCAATGGCGTCTTTAAACATTGGATACATATTCTCTATAATTGTTGCAATCGGATCACCGGATGATTCCAAAAGAATATCTTGAAGGTATATCGATAGTGGCACAACTATCATTAGATCCTCCGATTGTTCCATCTCCGATGCTTTCTATCCACTCACGAGAATTGGGCCAAACCGCATAATCATCTTCTTGACGGAGGCTTTGAAGACGCATATTTTTAGTCAATCTCGATCGCACAATCTTTCCACAAATACGATGCATTTATCGTGGCATTGACTACATCCTATCGACTTTCCTTCGGTGATAACAGGCAATATCATGCAAGTCACCACCGAACATACAGCTTTTCCCTCCAAAAGGTTTGGATTCATTCCATGGGTTGATTAATTTTAAAAGACCTTTCAAAGTTTCATTCACGGCTTCAAAACAATGCTTGTGCATCATTGGGGCTTCATCCCAGATTATAAGTTTACAACGAATAATCACCTCGGCAAAATGAGTCCTGTTTGATATTGCAAGTTAACTCTTGATTTGGGTTTAGAGGAATAACAAAACGGAATGGGCGATCCTTCCACCAGCAAAGCAATAGAGACGATATTCCACTCGATGCCACGTTCAACACAATTTCTCCTTTCGATCTCAAAGCCGCAGATAAAGCCCTCCACAAAAATGTTTTTGTTCCCCCATATCCGTATACAAATAACATACCACCTTTATTTGATTCCTTTCTTTGTCATGATTTTAGAGTAAACATTTTTTTGTTCATCATTGAGTCCGGAAATCGGGTTTTTGTGCTCTACCAAAAGAGCTTTACGATCATAACGACTCGTCGTATATCAATCTGTTTCGGCTATTCCCAGTATTTAAGACATCATGAAAGGGCATCGTATCAAAATCACGTGAGACTCGTGCCCACGACTTGAATATTCTTTCAATCTCCAACAAAGCAAGATTTTTTATCTCGTTCTCACTCAATACCAATTCTGCAAGACAAATAATAAGACATTGAATAAATAATAAGATATATAAAATAATGTTATTAGAAATAAAAATATGACATTTAACATATAATAATAATACCTTCATGTTGGAGAAGACGTCGACGTCTATGTATAATATCATCCGAAAGATATTGCCAACACTTGTCCCATACTTCTTCTAGTCTGCTCAAAGACTCTGATGATAGCAACGACGCAAAAAGACTTCTGAGACTCTCTGCAGAAGCCCAATGGCTCGCTTCAATGATTGCATCAATATATTCCCTATCATCTTCTAACAGACCAAGAGCATAGCAAGCGTCACGGTACGAAGAGTGTTGAGTATCGTTGACCTTCTTATAGTCATCATGACACGTAGCCCCATGGACAATATTGAGAAAGACAGTAAATAGTACATATCACCAGCCCCTGGTGGAACGAAAAACACTTCGACCTATGAATTTCCCCATTTTTCTTGGCATCCACTTCCCGAGTTCTTTCTTCCATGTGAATTTTGTTGGGGCAAAGACATAGGTTAGCTCACGGGCTTCGGGATATATTTTATTTGCTTCCATCCATGCTAAAAACATGCTCTCTTTAATGAATCTTTACTAAGCACATCGTCTATTCGCTCATTATCACCGAAAATAACACTTTGCTCATTAGGGAGATGGAAGCCGAGTCGTTCGATCAAGGATATTTGTCTTGAATCTCAAACCCCAATAACCTCCAGGTAGCTTCACATGACGATATATACCTACAATCATAATACATGCTCACTTAATCAACGTTTTCCCGGATCCATCATCGTTGGTGCTTGTATAAAACGATCTTTGTCACACGATCATTTCCTTTGTTTACATACTTGAATAGATACTTAATAGATCCGCCTGGTTACACCATTCGACATTTATGTGAGCTCTATATTTGAGTAACAAGTTACGATTATGAGGCACCACATATCGGTTGTCCAACGGCACACCATTTTTCTCAATTATTCTTTCGTCATTTAAATGCGTCAGAACGCGGATAACCTTCTTCATCAAAAGTAGTCGCATCCACAAATTTTTTGGGAAAATGTTTAGTGCAACGACCATCGCCATACATGGAGAGTTTTTATTGACATCACCACGTGGACCATGAATCATATGATCCTTTACTACTGACAAAGATAATACCATGGATCGGTTCTCTCGCCAGGTATTTGGTGATATGATTCGATCTATGTCATCTGTAGTTGGATATTTGTCTTCCTTTGCAAAAAACAACAATATATGTGCATGAGGCAAGCCACGCTTTTGAAATTCTATCGTATAGATAATCGTAATAAAATAATAAAATAAATTATTTGAGACACTAAACTAAGTAAATAAATATTAAATATATTATTAAAAATATGTATAAAATATTTAAAAAATAAATGCTAACCCGCAATTACTTTCCCGAACAGTTTATTTTTGCCAAGATCTTTGATCGGAGAATCTAGCTTAAGTTTAAAGATTTCGCAAAACAATATCCGGTCGATCTTCGTGGATTTAGATTCTTTTTCTCGAACAAAACGAACAATCTCCGGCCATTTAGGATTGCAAGTAAATGTTATAAACATATCCGGATAACCCGCCCATCGTCATATAGCCATCGCATCTTGATAATTTTGTATCATATATCTAGCACCTCGTGAAACTTGAAGGTAATATAATGCATTTGCCATGAGTACTCGGATCAATATCACCACGCAAAACAACATCCGTCAATCCTTTATATATATCACAACGAAGCTTTTTCTCGATTCAAACGGATATATTTCAATCGAATGTATTCGACCATTGTGTATGCATCAACAACAAACTGTTGAAACAATCTCGAGAAGACAAAATAGTAGTCGATTCATGATCTCTGCGTGTAATCGTGACGCAAAGTATTCACGCACACTAATTGTTTTTCCGCACCGATCTTATTAGTCTTATTTATTGAAAATGGTATATCTTCTCTAAAACCATCCTCACCATAAGGTAATAGTAACGGAGGATCTTTGCAAGGCCAAATAAGAAGCATTCAATTCATTAATCCGCCGCAAAAGACCGGATCTTGTTTCAATAATAATATCCCGATCGCCTAAAGCACGATCGAAATCACCGACTATCAAAGCGGCGACCTCACCGGTACTTGGCATATTATATGTCCTAGCATCCGCACTCCTTCTACCAATCAAACGTAATTTTACGTCCGAATATCCATGTTGTCGAATCTTTTCTTTTGCCATTCTAAAAGATTTTACGAACATTGTTCTCGCCCAACATTTTCTTCAATTCAGATACGATAACTTCGTGCAAATTATTGATATCACTTCCTTGCCTACAAATTTAAACATTGTTTTTTAAAAATTAAATAAAATTTGTGTTTAAAAATTTCATTCTCGTAGATCGTATAATAAACAAAATATAATAAAAAAAATAAACAAACCTTACGAATTCAACCTATGACTTATTTCATTCTCCGTATCATATATGTATAGTGAGCGAATTTGGGAGTGGATCCATCAAAGCGACAACAAACTTCCAATTAGGTTATAATTTTGGCCATACATTCGGAAAATGGTGGGCCTCTACATTTGTTCACATCTCGTGTCAATCTTTCCTCCCATAGATGTAAAAAGAACATATTGTTATAAGATCATATATTTTCTTGAAAGTGCTTGCTTTTGTTTCCATTTCCAAACAATAGATCTTCAAGAATAGAGTTGGTGGTTGTCGATTGGCGGAAGTTGAATATTTCCGTGCCCACAACACAAAAGAGTAGCGAGGCTTTGATTTTGTAGAAGAGGATAGTCTCTCTTCAAACCAAAATAAAGCTCCACAAAATTCACATTTATAACTCGCATCACCCGTATCCCAATACTCGAAAAAACCAATAAACACACTAATTCATTTAATTATACTAAACAATATTAATAAACTCGTATATGAAATTAAGGATATAAAAAATTGCACTCACCATTATGTGAAGGATTTAATACTTCACTAAGCTCAATTGCATTTACGTTATAAAATTGTGAATTCGCATATGTTGTTGGCTCATTTGAAGTAACATGGGCATCATTCGCTCATCTTCTACGTTAGATCAATTACTACAACTTCTTTTCGAACTCATTGAAGAGAGTATCCGGAAGAACCATAATTAGATATGCAACGATGAACGATATTTCTTAGGATAGTAATCGTGCGCTTTAAACTATAATAATTTTTTTAAAAATTAATATCATAATTAGTATTTCATTTTTTTATAACAAAAATAAAAAAAATAATAATTGAACATACCATTTGTGATATCGCTGAGCGGACTGTTGGATAATGGATATACCATTGTACTTGATGAGACTTTTTCAAAAGACGTCCTTTTAGATATTATTATATTTCTGAAAAATAATTAAAATTAAAATTAAAATTTTATAAAATTTATATATAAAAATTAACTAATATAAGTCAAAATATATTGATTATTCCATAATAAATAAATAAATATATAATAATAATAATTATATTAATAATAATAATTATATTAATAATAATCACGATAATAATAATAATAATAATAATAATAATTATAACATCGGTTAGTATTAATTGAATTATAATAATAATAATAATAATAATTATAAAATTGAATAGTTTTAACTGAATTATTATTATATAATAATTTTAATATGTATATAATTTTATATAATACAATATAATTTTAATACATATATAATAAATGAAATAACTTAATACAAAATCTTAATACGTATATAATATGTATATATATATAACAGATTTATTAATAATAATATAATTAATAATTAATATAGATAATATTATATTAATAATATATGTATATATAATTAATAAAAAAGTCGTATAATACATAAAACTCATCAATTTTTTTGAAATTTAATATATTAAAGGTAATAATAATAGAATAATAATAATAATAATAATAATAATAAACAAAATAATAGTTATTATTAATTAAACTTACTTAAAATTTAATTTAATTAAACTAAACATTAAAATATAGCCCAAAAAAAAAAATAGAAAGTTCGATTCACTAATGTATCATCCCATTAAATCAAAGCCCAATAACCCATCCCCTTAGAAACCGACCCATAGCCCATATTCGGAATATTCCAACATAAGACCGAGAGTGGAAAATTAAGGGTCCAGGATGATAACACGTGTCCAAAATCGACGGACGTGAAAAAAATGAAAGGGTTTGTTCTTATCCGAAAAATCGGCCCCAATTCTCACTTTACTCTCTCTCACTTCTATCATTTTCTCTCTCAAATTTTTCACTCTCTCTCTCTCTCTACAATCTCAAAATTCTCTCATCTCTCTCTATCCTTTCACCGCAAAATATTTGAATCTCTTTTTTATTTTTGTCATCCGATTTGATTATAAACCATTTTAACAAAATAATTACAACATTTACATAGAAATGTTGTCCGGTTTTTCGTCGAAAAATTTGTTGTTGTTTGAGGAAGATTATTTGGTTTTCGAGAGGGTTTAATTTTTTTTTTTGTTTTAAAAAAACGCTAATACTTGTTCTTCTTCATATTCATATGTTTCATCAGTTTTTTTTTTTGTGTGTTAAAATGTTTGAATTTTTTTTTTTGTAAATCAGAACTGAAAACCCTAATTTTTGTGTTTATTTTTATATAAGTGCGATTTATAAAATGTTCTCTAGATATAAAAAAAACTTAAAAATTTGTTGTTTTTCTCGTTGATTATTTGGTTTTCCAAGGGTAAGAAATTTTGATTTTTTTTAAAAACCATAATACTTGTTTTTCTTCATATCCATATGTTTCATCAAGTATTTTTGTGTGTTAAAATGTTAGATTTTTTTTTTTGTGTTTCATTAGTAACTCGAAAACCCTAATTTTTGTGTTTATTTTTTTATAAGTCCGATTTATAAAATGTTCTCTAGATCTAAAAAAACTTTTGTAAATCAAAACATAAATGTTCGTTAGATATGATTTTTGTGTAATCGTACCTCGGGTTTGAATGGTGGAATGAGGTTTGTAAGCCCTTCCACTCGTTCATTTTTAGTGTTTTCATTTTATTGTAATTTGTTTATAATTTTTCTAGACACGAAATGGGGTTTGTAAGACTTCGGCCCGTGATTCCTTTTTAGGGTTTTCGATTTCTTTGGTATTTTTTTAATTTTTACGACACAAAAAGTGTATGAAATTTTTGTATTTCATTTTTACAAAGGCCAAAAAAATCTATGCCTTATACTCTTATAGTTAAATTTCGAAAAAGGTGTTTTAAAAAATCCAACGGGCTAAATATAGATGTTTTTTAAAAATTCAAAGTGATATTCATAGTTTTTATATTTCTCGTATAAAAATTATAGATATATAATTTCGATATATTTCACATATTTCATTTTTTTATAATTTTTGAGTAAATCAAGAATACAAATATGCGAGATATAAACAAATTAGGATTTTTATTCTAAAAGAAAACCCAAAACATAATGTTCATTTCTCATTTTAATGGTGGGTTGCTCTTTTGAAAATCGAAGGTAGATGTAGGGTTTATTTAAATAGATGTATATAAATTTTTATTATTCAGGTTGTTATTTTATGAGTTTAATAAATGCGGGAAAATAAGAAAATTTGTGTTTTTTCAAAAAAATTTAAAGCATAATTTTGTATCAACTGTTTATATGGTTTAATATAAAATCTTTGTCCGCCTAGTGTGCCATTTAGCCTCGAGTGGATTATTCGATAATGGATTTTGTTTAAGTTGCAATTTCGAACTTGCATAAACGGTAAACCACTTGACCCTACAATATAATTGTAGTGGAATTACGTGGGTAGTATGAAAACGTTACTTTTTATATATATATGATGTTGGTTAAAAATGATACAATACCAAAATCGGGTGAAATTACCTCAAACTCAGTTCATCCCGGGTGCGGAAGTCCGAAAAAGATAAGTTTATATAATTCCAATTTTGTTTAGTAATTTTTACAGTCTAATTTTTTTCATCAATTATTCTCGCCCTAATGTGTACTTCATATTTTTGCGGTGTACAATGATAATATTGAAAGAGAGTAGAAATCGAAATACAATAACATGTTATGATATACATATAAGTATATCAAAACTTCATATCTAATAATCATTATCTACTTAATTATTCTACCTATGTGAATATAAACATGAATTAAAATAAAGTTATATTCATTTAGAAAATACATATATGACTATTAACTTTTTTTTGTTTTTTGATGCAGGCTCAATCAATGAACTCTGATGCAAACAAATCCATAGAGATTGTATTCAACATTTTAAAGATAAGTATTTTACATGAAACTATAAATTGAAACATATATTATGGAATTCATATCTATCTATGTGAATGAGAACTAAATGAAATAACGACTAGCAAACAAAAAAAAAGAATAATAAATAGATGGAGCAACTTTATTCATAAATTACCTTGTTCATTTGGACTCTGAATTTTTCGTTTATTCCCAACTATGTTGTGACCTGCGAGCTTCCTCATAACTGTGAATAGGATGTTCTATAATCTATGTGAATGATGATCGTTCTGTGGAGTGTGTTCTGTGAAGTTTTCGGTGTGATCTGCTTTGAGAAAATGTGAGGAATGTCTTGAATAAATCGAACACGAAATCTTTATATAGTGAAATTAAGTAAGTGTATTTGGTATGTGTCCGAATATAATGGAATAAGGTGATTTGTATAGTATCCGATTGATTTTGTTAAAAAATTTACAACGAAATACATAGAATAAAATTTCACACTATTATTGTATTAGGCATGTGAATATTGTAAGATATTTAAAGATTTTTGTAATAAAAAAAAAGCAAACATATTAAATAACCAGGTTAACTGTTTTACATTGAAACAATATCTTTATATATAAGTAAATGTAATCTTGTTTGACTTTAGTTTATTTACAGAATCATTGATAAACATAGAATAATTTCGAATTTATTTTAAAAAATTGCAGATTTTTTTTTATAAGATGAATGTGTTCAATGTAATGTTCTATGTTTATCAATTCATTGTTTACATCCAATGTTCTATATAAGTGGTGGTGAATGATTTATGATTATCAAATGATCTTTAGACTACTTTGTTAATATTTATGATGATCTTGATTTTTATTGACATGTTTGTTCTATTTTATATTTATTGTATTGTCTTAATTTAAATGCTTGTGAAATATAATAAATCAAAACCATATAAAACCTCTTGACCGTACACAAAAAGTGTATTGGAATCCTGTTGGTTTTAATGGTTAAATCTTTATTTAGTGTTCATTTTTTAATTGACTTCTTCTAGATCTGTAATATTTATTCTGTATTTTTTAAGATCCATCAAAATAACACCACTTGACCCTAC
This sequence comes from Rehmannia glutinosa, assembly GCA_016081115.2. Taxonomy (NCBI): domain Eukaryota; kingdom Viridiplantae; phylum Streptophyta; class Magnoliopsida; order Lamiales; family Orobanchaceae; genus Rehmannia; species Rehmannia glutinosa. Next base: position 64,890 of record JABTTQ020000752.1, read on the forward strand.
AACGTGTTTGTAGTGGAATCCTATTTAGTTAAAACAACCTTCAATAAAAACTAAAGATCTTTAAATTTATGTAAATTACTTTCTCGATTTATAATTAAAAAATTATTACGAGAAAAAATTGTAAATAATACAAATACCTAGTTAATACATTTTATTGACTTATATAAAATTGAAATAACATAGTGGACCCTAAGAAATTAATTATAAACAAATTCACAGTTTAAAGTTAATAAATAACTAAAAAACTAAAAAAAAATGCATATTTGCTCCTGTTTTTATTAATCGAAACATATACAACATATTATCTCTCCAAGACCACATCCATTAAAAAAACTTTTAACTAAACAATATAAAAATAACAGAAAATCCACTAAAAAATGATGCTATAAACAAACCGATTAGATAAAACAAACACATAGAAAACAATATAAATAAATAGATATAAATGCTAAATTATTATTAAGAGGTAGCGCTCAAAACTCAGAAAAACCAATTAAAAAGTATTCTTCTCAAGACAAACAGGAAAAAAAAAACTAACCACAATTGTGGTGAAAACATTCAACCAACTAAAATTAAATTTCATTGTTCCCCCAAAACAACTATACTATGAATCACTAAAGGCTCCTTTAGCCATCATTCTTCTCATCCTCAATCTTTATAACGTTTGATAAATGGTTTTATCATAATTTTGATGATTTTGTTTCTATACCAAAACAATGTTTCTAAAGGTTGTCCAAATACTCCAAAATGATCTAAAATGGTTTTAATATTTTCCAGGAGTATTTCTTCAAGTTTGTTTTTCGACTAAAATGGACAACGCTTTTATTAATTTTATGTCAAAATGTTTTTACATCAAAACTATGTCCCCGAATGTTGTCCTAATACTCCCGATCGGTCTAAAATGTTTTTACTATTTTTGGAGTATTTCTTGGAGTTTATTTTCGATATAAAATTGGACAACACTTATGTTTCAGGCTCGACCGGTCACCCTATAGGGCTACCCGTACCTTTGTTGAGTCTTGGAACAAAAAAAGGACGGAGACAAAATTGAGGGGGCGAGGTCGACCTAGGGCGGCGGTGCCTGGCGCGCTCGAAGAACAAATCAACTGTTTTTATTTTTGGTCTCCTCGCCAGGTCCAACATAGGGGCGACGGTCGGACCCCATCGACCGGTCCCCCTGTGTAAAATTTGCAGAGAATTCAATTTCAACTTATCTCTGCGATGCACGGTCGTCCTTAAGTTTGACAACAAAAATGTAACCGTTGTGCAAAGATACATCTTTTCCTTAATTTGTGGGATTGATTTCTATGAGCTCTTTTCTTCAATTGTCTTGCAATTTTTCTAATTCATGTCCCCAAGAGGAGCCTATCATGTACAAGACATCTTCTATAAATAGAGGAAGAATTGAAGCAACACAAGAAAAGAGAAAACCACAACACAACAAGATACACTCAAGAATACACTTGTTCTTACATTGTCTTATTTCTTGTTGTAATTTGCCTAGCTATTCACTTTCACATCCTTGCGGTCTAGGCTTTTCTTGATTACACTTGCACTCTATTGTATTATCAATTATCGAGTTGTAATCTTGAATTTGGTAATCATTCAACACAAGATATCCTTGTGAGTGTTCTTGTGGTAAGAACACACTTGGGTGATCTAGGTGTTAGGTGTAAGAAGATTGTGGTAATCTTCTTGTTGAGGTGTTGAAGAATTTGGTATTCTTCAAGGTCGAAGATTGTTGTAATCTTCACAAGGTGCCGTTGGAGATTGTGGTAATCTTCAAGTGAGATTGTGGTAATCTCAAAGGTGGTGTTGAAGAAGAGTGTGGTGCTCTTCAAGGTGTTGTTGTAAGTTGGTGTTGTATTAATTGGTGGTAAATTAATAAGATCTTTTTCTTCTTGAAATCCATCCAGGATATCTTTGGGGTGGTAGTAGATTAGGCCCTAGGTGGGTTGAACTACTATAACTCGACGTGTTGTTTACATTCCGCACTTTTATTATTGTGTTTGAGCATTTGGTTCGAAAAAGGGCGAAATCGAAAAGATGGAGATAATGTATTCACCACCCTTTAGATTATCGTAGCCGCTTGGACTTACAAGTGGTATCGAGCCAAACTCTTTGGCAAGCTCGTTTCACATCGCGAGTGAAGAGAAACGATCATCATCACTCTAACGAAGCTCATCTACCCGGCACCTCCACCACCAAGCCACCATTATTTGATTCCAAAAATTTATATTTTGGAAAGAAAGAATGGAATGTTACTTACAAGGTTGCGGGTTTGATAATTGGAACACCGTCATAAATGGAGAATCAATTCCAATGATAGACACACCACACACCTCCAAAGGTCTCAAATAGCTAAATGATGAAGATAAGAAAACCATCTCCTTAAACGGTAAGGCTCTAAATATTTTGCATTGTTCATTTACTAATTTGGAATATGAACATATTGTAGTAATTCGATCGGCACATAAAGTATGGCAAAAATTAGAAGCCATCTATGGAGTATTTGCAAATGAAATGAGTCAAACAAAAGCATCTACTTCTCAAAGGGATACAATTTCAAATCTAAGGAACAAGCCTCTTACAACTTCCAACTATGAAGTTGAACATTGTCTTTGTTAGTCCAGTGGCTACAATAATCTAGAGGGGGTGAATAGATTATGCCGATTTTTCGCAAATCACCATCTTTTTCAAGCAACGAGTAAATAACAAGAATGTAAATGCGGAAAATAAACAACACTCGTTGATTTAAAGAGGTTCAACCTACCTAAAGCCTAATCCTCTACCACCCCAAAGATCTCAGGGATGGATTTCAAAAAGAAAAAAAGATTTTATTAATTTACCAAAAATTAATACAACACCTTGAGGATTACCACAACCCTCTTTCACCACCTTGAGGATTACCACAATCCTCTTACAACACCTTGAGGATTACCACAACCCTCTTACGACACCTTTGAAGATTACCACAACCTTCAAACACCTATCACCTAGATCACCCAAGTGTATTTTTACCACAAGAATACTCACAAGGATGTCTTGTGTTGAATGATGACCAAAATCAAGATTACAACTCAATAAAGATTGATACAATATGAGTACAAGTGTAATCAAGAATTGAAAGCCTAGACCTCAAATAAGTGCAAGTGAAAGTGCTTAGGCTAATACAACAAGATATAGAAGTGTTTGCTTTGTATGCTCTTTTTGCTTGTAATAAGTGTTGTATCTTGTTGCTTGAATGAAGCCTCTATTTATAGAAGAGGACTTGGCTTTCATTTCCAGACATTGGCTCCTCCTTGGGGAGTGATTTGCTGCAAAAGAAACCATTTAAAATGATCAATATAGCTGTTAGAAATCAATCCCACAAAATAGGGAAAAGTCATCAAAAACACAACGGATAGTTTGATGATAAACATGGGGTTCGACAGGTCGCGCAGAGATAAAATTGAAATTGAATTCTACGAAATTTTACACAGGGGACCTTGGTCGGGGAAATGCGACAGTCGCCCTTAGTCGTGACGGTTGCCCTTGAAGATTTTTTTAAACAGAGAAGTCTGCGGAACAAAAATCCAACTCCCAGTGCAAGTCGCCACGCGGTCGACCGGTCGACCGCACCGGTCGCCCATCCTGGTCGGCCGGTCGCTTTGCCCTATTTTTCTTACGTCCCATTTTCTGTTTCTCACTCAACTCAGTGCGGGTTGCCCTATAGGGCGACCGGTCGAACTGAAACAAATGTGTTGTCCAATTTTTATTGAAAATAAACTCAAGAAATACTCCGAAAAATAGTAAAAACATTTTAAGTTGATCGGAAGTATTTAGACAACATTTAGGGACATAGTTTTGGTTTAAAAACTTATTTGAACAAAATCGAACATAATCATCAAAATCATGATAAAAACATTTATCTAACAAACTCCCCTTTTTGATGATTACAAACCAAAACAATTTTCTTGAGGACGATTTGAAAACCAAATAAAATTTCGATTTTATGAGTAAACTATCCGTTAGAAGTATTTCATACAAAGCTCCCCTATTTATGAGCATATCAACAAACGATTATTATAAGTAAAAAGCACAAGGTATAACAAGCTTATATAGAATGCATCATGAGCTAAGAAGCTCCCTGTCACAATACTTATAATCTTTTGCAATTGAGTCCATAATCCAAGCCATGGACTAGGTATATTTGGCTTTAGAAAGCCATCGCTTATAGCTTTTATATCGAGCTTTTATAGCTTCTTTTGGCTAACAAGCCAATGTCCAGCTTTCTCCCCTTTGGAATCATCAAAAGAGTGTTAGGAAGATAAAAACATCATACAATCATATCAAAGTGCGCAAAAGAGATGGTTTATCAACCATAGAGCAATATGTGCTAAATATCCAAGGAGAATGGGAAAAATGTAACATGAAGAGTTCATATGCTCGTTTTGTTTGCCAAAACATGATCTCAATAATAATGGAAGACTTTTGAAAGCAAGAGAATCATGTAGAAGTTGAAATTATCATTGCGACATTTTATCGAACACTTTGTGTGCATGAAAAATAAAAGAGGTTGTATATAACCTTTGTAAATGGTTCAAGCCAAAAATTTTCAACATCAATTCAAGTCAATCATCATACATAACAACATATCAACCAAGCTCATCATGATCATACGAAAATTACATCAAAAATTTTCAAGTAACTTGAAAACTCAAGGGTTCAACCCAATTGAGCAAAAGAAGAGAAATTCTTACCATTTGATCGGAAAGAATGAGCCATAATGATGATGATCATGCTACATAATGTCCATGTTGTGTAAAATATGCATGAAAACCATTTTTGAATGAGATTAGAGTGAATTTGGCAAAGGGGACGAAAAATGGCCAAAAAATTGTTAAAATGTAGAATCTTGAAGGCAGGAATGTTTAAAAGCCAAAAAATAGCTTAGAGGCTTAGGTTGCCCTCAACTCCTTGACTCACTTTGTCTTGTCGGTTTTCCAAAATCCGAATTTTCAACCAAAACGTGCACAATGCAAACGTAGGCTTCATTCAATATGCATTATGCCTAACCGAGCTCGTATTGATGAAAAAGTCTCGGAAGATAGTGGTTTTGTAAAAATATCCGCTAATTGATCTTGAGATGGTACAAAAGATATCTCAATTTTACGTTTTGAAACACAATCCCTTAGAAAATGATGCGAATCTCAATATGTTTAGTACGGTTATGATGAACCGGGTTTTGAGCAATATTTATAGCGGATATATTATCACAAAAGATAGGTACATTTTCAAAAGAGCATTTGTAATCCGCTAAGGTTTGTTTTATCCAAAGAAGTTGAGTACAACAAAATGCGGTGGAAATATATTCGCCCGGCCGTTGAAAGAGAAACACTGATTTTGCTTCTTTGAAAACCAAGAAACTAGGCAATCGCCTAAAATTGACATGATCCGGAAGTACTTTTCCGATCATCAATATTTCCCGCATAGTCCAGAATCATTATAACCTTTAAGAGAAAAATTTTCATTCTTTGGATAAAATAAACCATATTGAATGGTGCCTTTCAAATATCGAAAAATCCTTTTAACGGCACTCATGTGAGATTCTTTGGGATTGCTTTGAAAACGAGCACATAGGCATATGGCATGAAGAATGTCCGGTCTACTAGCGGTTAAATAAAGTAAACTACCAATCATACTCGATACTTTGATTCATCCACGGACTTGCCTTTCTCATCTTTGTCAATTTTGACATTTGTTGCCATAGGAGTAGAGGCGGTTCTTCCTTCTTCAATGCCGAACTTTTTCAAAAGTTCTTTTGTATACTTTGATTGCGAAATATAAATACCTTCTTGACATTGCTTAATTTGAAGTCCAAGAAAGAAGTTAAGCTCCCCATCATACTTCTCCTTGCATTAACTTAGAAAATTTCTTGCACAAAGAATCATTAGTAGCACCAAAGATAATATCATCAACATATATTTGCACAAGTAAACAATCTTGCCCTTTTTCAAAAACAAATAGAGTTGTATCAACTTTACCTCTTATAAAACCATTTTGTAAAAGAAAAGAACTAAGTCTATCATACCATGCACGGGGTGCTTGTTTTAAACCATACAAGGCCTTTTTAAGTTTATAAACATCATTAGGCCTACAAAAATTTTCAAACCCGGAGGTTGTTTTACATAGACTTCTTCTTGAATAATACCATTTAAGAAGGCGGATTTGACATCCATTTGGTAAAGTTTGAAATTTTTAAAATAATAATAGACAAGTAAAATACGAATAGCTTCTAAACGTGCTTTGGTGCAAAAGTTTCATCATAGTCAATACCTTCTTCTTGACAATACCCTTGAGCTACTAACCTTGCCTTATTTCGAACAATGTTGCCTTGATCATCAAGTTTGTTCGGAATACCCATTTTGTGCCAATAATGGTTTGAGAAGGAGGACAAGGTACCAATTCCCATACATCATTTCTTTCAAATTGATTCAACTCCTCTTGCATCTCTAGAAACCAATCCTCATCCTCAATAGCTTCTTTAGCATTTTTAGGCTCTTTTTAAGAAATAAGAGCTTTCTCGGCAAATTTTCTCCGAGTCATCACTTTGTCAAGGGGATCACCAATAATAAGATCTTTTGGGTGATCTCCCTTAAATTTCAATGCAACGGGAAGATCCGAGATATCACCTCTATCTTCTTGAGAACCATTTGAAGTGGACGGTTGATCATTTGATGTAGACGGTTGATCATCAATTTGAACAATTTGTTCAATAATATCCTCCTCGTCACTTTTATCATTAGGAATTCTTTCAACTCCCGAAGCTTCATTGAATTTAACATGGATGGATTCTTCAATAACTCCACTAGTCTTATTGTAAACCCGATATGCTTTGCTTTTTGTTGAATATCCCATAAATATCCCTTCATCGGCCTTAGGATCAAGTTTGTTCAATTGATCCTTGGTATTCAAAATAAAGCATTTACAATCAAATATCTTGAAATAACTAATATTTGGAGTTCTACCTTTCCAAAGCTCATATGGAGTTTTATTCATTTTAGGACGAATATAAACTCGATTAATGATATAGCAAGCGGTACTTACGGCTTCGCCCAAAAATACTTTGGAAGTGAAAATTCATTGAGCATGGACCGACTCATTTCTTGTAATGTCCGATTTTTCCGTTCGGCTACTCCATTTTGTTGAGGTGTCCTTGAGCCGAGAAATTATGAGCATATCCTTTGGTTTCACAAAATACTCTAAATTCACCGTCAAATTCTCCACCTCGATCGTCGAATAGACTTGATAGTATCTTCTTTTTCATTCTCAATAAGTCTACACAACTTAACAAACTCATTAACGGCATCGCTTTTATTGGTAAGAAAAAGAGCCCAAGTATATCTCGAAAAATCATCGACTATAACAAAAGTGTAATGTTTTCCACTTAGACTAGCCGTACCAATGTCCCCCGTACAAATCAAGGTGAAGCATTTGTAGGGGTTTGGTTGTGGAAATTTCATTTTGGGCTTAAAACTACTCTTAACTAATTTGTTCTTTCGACAAGTGTCACATAAGCCAAGATTTTCAAAATTCAATTTGGGTAGTCCTTTCACATGTTGTTTTTGTAAATATTTTTCAAATTCTTGTATCCAACATGTCCAAGTCGCCTATGCCATAAACTAGTTAAATCACTATTGGCGACTAAACAAGAAACATTTTGACTAACCAAATCACTTGTACAAATTTTGTAAAGATTGCCTTTTCTATTTGCTTCACAAATAATTTCACCATTTTTAAGTATAAGGCATTTTTCTTTATTAAAGGAAACATCATATTTTGAATCACAAAGTTGGCTAACACTTATCAAATTAAACTTAAGCCCTTCAACTAATAGAACATTACTAAGAGAGAAAGAAGAGTTACCAATTTCTCCATTTCCAAGAATTTTTCCTTTGCCATTGCCGAACATGACCATACCCTCTTCTTGGAGTTTGATGTTGGTAAAAGTTCTCTCCTCCCGGTCATATGGCGTGAACATCCGCTGTCCACGAGCCATTTTGAATCTTCCATTGTGGTTATAGCCCCTATTACCTACAAAAGAATTTCTTTTAGGTACCCTATAATTTTGGGGTCCATGGGGGTTAGTCTTGAGACCTTTGGGTCTCCAAACATGTCTTGAGCTATTTCTCAATTTGCAATTATTAGCATAATGTCCAACTTTGCCACAATAAAAACAAGTAGGAGTATTATAATTATTAGCACGTACAAAAGTCGGACCTTGGTTATTTTTCTTAAAAACACTTTGAAATGGCTTATAACCAAGTCCCGATTTGGAATGCTCACCTCTTTGCGTATCTAAAATTTTTGTGACTTTATCCGTACTTATGTTGAAACGATGCACATCATTTTTCAAACATTCAATTTCTTTTGTGAGCAATTCCTTTTCGGTTTCAAGGAATGAATTCTAGTAAGAGTAAGAGCATGAGCTTTGTCTAGAGATTCATAAGAGGTAAATAATTTTTCTTTTTCAACCTTAATCTCCTTATGCTCCTTTTTCAAATTTTTGTATTTAACGATTAAATTTTGAAACTCAATTTGCAATTCATCAAAACCACATTGCAAGTCATCAATTATGGAGGAAGTAGAGGAATTTGAGTGTACCTTATTGTTTTCATCGTCTATAGCCATGAGACCGTGTTCGGTTTCTCCTTCCTCATCGGTTGTTTGAGTAGTTCATCCCATGTTTTGACTTCCGCATTTAGAGCCTTCTTTTTGTGAAAGGCTTCCTTTCTTTTGCTCCTCTTCGCCGAAGCTTGCACAATCGGCAATGAAGTGCCCGGGTTTTCCGATTTAAAGCAAGCATTATCTGTTGGTTTTCTTGCTTTATTTTTATTCACAAATTTTGCAAATTTTCGAACAAGTGCGGCCGTCTCCTCATCATCATCATCATTATCATAGTATGCATTATTAGAAGAAGAAGCAAGACCTTTAGGAATAATTTGCATACCCGATTGATTTGTGGATGGTTTGGAATTTTTCCTCTCCTTGAGATAGACTTTGTAGATCCCAAGGGGTGTAAGTGTAAGGTTTAGAAGGGGGGTTGAATAAACCTTACCAAATTTTCGATTTAGTCCTTTTAAATATTGAGTTGATACTACACGATCGTGTCCTGGTGGACAACCAATTTAGTTAATCGGTAGAGTTAGTCTCTCAACAGACTCAATCGAGTACATTGATGGAATAACTCGGTTTGTTAAGTCTAAATTAACTCAACTATGGTTTGTTTTCAGCGGAAGACTTAACACCCTTAAGTTTGGTAAAGCAAGGATTTAGTGCTTAGAAATTATCAAGTGGATAGCAAATTTATCGTGATTTAAACAATTAAAATGCAGGAATTAAAGTGCTAAAATGTAAATGACACAATAAGATTTTTATAGAGGTTCGAAGATGGGGTAATTCTTCTACTCCTCTCTTCTCCAAACGGAGGAATCCACTAGGTATTGATCGATTATACAAAGTGGTAACAATCCGGATACAAGTTTTGATCACACACGGTGACTTGATCCTTTGGGACTCGATCCTGAGACGCCTTGATCACTCGGTGGCTTCTCGACGACTCGGCTTCTTCCACAGGCATTTTTGCCTTGCTACTACTGACCCACTTGCTCAAGCTCTTTGGATTTGATCATGAAGCCCTCCAAAAGCTCAAGACTTGGTTCGACCTTGAACCTTCCTATAATCCTTCGAGGAATGTAGACCCCTTGATTTTTCAAAGTATTTTCCTCTTCAACCGATTGAAGTTATCTTTCCTTCACGGTGAGTGTTGGATTGATGTTCTTCGTAGTGTAGGCTTGAGGATTGAGAATATTTGATTTTTCGATAATTGCTTGAACGTTTGTGGTTCTGGTCTACTTGGTCACGTTATTCTCAAATAAACTCCTCGGCCTTTTATATTGATCTTTCAAAAATTTGCCCGTTGAAGAGATAGGCTTATTTTTGAAAGTCACTTGCGATCGTTGGCTTGTCTTGTTGCGATCCTTGGAATTGCCATTTCCTCGTATGAATTGTTTTTCACCTTTTTCGAGTTCGACACGGTGTAGTGCTTCCTATTGGTTTATTCCTTTTGCACGCTTCCGGGACTAAGCACTTCGAGAAAGGTAGTATGGAGATATTACTTGTTTAGGTAATTCTCTTGATTTACGGCAACGAATCTTTTTTGATTATCTCGACTTTTGCATTCCCTTGCTTTCCCAGGTGACTTAGAGTCGCCTTCCAATCATGGATGACTCTTGTCACTTCAACTTGAGACTTGGCTTTTCTTGAGTTGACTTGGTGACACTCCACTCACCGTATCTCACCGCTTCTTGAGAGAGTTCCGTCTACTCTTCTTTTGCCATACTGGTGTCTTGCAGGAGTCTTCATTTTAGTCTCCAGGTTTGTCTTCTTGCATGTTTGGGCATAGCCGATTTAACTCGGCTTGACCAGCCCTATTTATTACAATGCGGTTTACAACAAAAATGGGGTGCCAACTTCCTATTCTAAGTTTTACATGTCATTCATCAAAATCTAAACAATAAATTTCCTAACAATTTCCCCTTTTTGATGATGCCAAAACTTAAATCATTAAAAATACAAATAGCAAAGATACATACAGATAGTGTATTCACATAGAATGTATGCGTAGAATCAATCCTTTTATTGATCATAACATTCTTGTTCTTTACACAATCAACTGTTTACAAGGTGTATCGTGAGCAAACATTTGTCTAAAAAAATGAAGAATTTATAGCTTTATTACGGAGAAGACTTACATAGTATGTATTTACATAGTAAAATACATGAAGGGGTGGACATGACTACACTTCATCTTCTTCATTTTCTTCTTTCATCTTGTTCAAGATCTTCTTCTCTTTTTCTCTTTTTCTCATCGTCGGCCCGCTTCTTCTTCTTTTCATATGCCTTCCTCGGGCAGCCTTCATCTCTTCTTAACCTTTCTTGTCTTTCCTCCCATAATCGAGTTTGTCTCTTGTTTTCTTCTTCTATTCTTTTCGTGATACTCAAAGATTACTTTTAGCCACTTGCAAATTTGCTACTTGGTCAAGGCCGGCCCATGAGATCCCTCCTTTCTTGCCTGGATCTATGTACTCAATATTTTTGGGCGGAGGCCAGGTCAAGCCTCTTCCTCCACCACTACTTCTTCCTTTACCTGGGCGTGTATTGTCTTTGGGTCTTCTTTCCTTTGAGTGACCGGCGGGAGTGACCAGCAGAGCGATCGCCAGGAGTCTCACTTTGCCTGTCGCCTTCTTCACATAACGTGAGACCCTTTTTCCCGATACAAGTCCCAAGCTTCGAGCCATAGACATATTTGCAAAGTATCCTTGAGATGCGTAGCGTTTTAAATTCATCAATCGATCGTGGCTCTGTCCCGACATCCGAGATGGCATAAGTGTCTCTGTCTACTAGAATGCCTCCATGTTGTTTCAAGATGTTCATAACTCGGGCATCCATTCTTCCTTCCACTTCCTCCATCCCTCGCTTCAATTGTTTTTCTCTTTTCACCATAGATATAGCAGAGTGTTGGGTGGGCGAGTCACGGGGAGTTTCTTTCGATAATGTCGGTTGTGACAAGACCTTGTTGGGGGTTTGTGCAATCATCAAGGTCACATCGCCGATCCTTCCCCAACAACATACTTCCCTTTCTTTTCTCTTAATATTTCTCAATTTGTCTTTCCTTCACAATCGCTCCCTCCTTCTCAACTTGAGGATCCCTTCAACGCCTTTGGTATTCCTCTTCCCTTTTTGGCATCATCAAAGGAGAGAAGAACGCCTGAAAGCGGCGCGCGGAAGTCGAGTCTCGGCGATAGTCGAGAGTTTTTGTCTTGAGTTCTGCGGAGTATGCGGCCACGAAATTCGAGCGAGTAGCGTTGGACTCTCTTGAAATTAGCTTCATTTCACCATGAGAAGATCGAATTTTTCTGTCCATATTTGCTTCCAGACGCTGAAGATCACTCTTATTTTGCTCACGCAATGACTTTATCTCGGTGTGAGCTTCATGCATGTGCTCAATGTGTTCTCTCAATTTCGTTTTTGCATCGGCATTCTCGCTCTCCATACCAGCAGACATTTGTTGAACAATGTCTCAAGTATCTAACTTGTTCCACACGCATTGTTTCTTCTTTGTTGCCACCATTCTCGATCCTCATTGTTATGCCTCTCAAGTCGTGAGTAAGATTGACATCTCTGTTGTCGAGTCGCATGTCCATAGAGGCCTGGTGCCTCTCCATCCGTTCAATCTCGGCAAATAATGCCTTGAACACTTGCGAACTTGATTGATTCTTCCGTTGCGGTGATGGCCATGCAGCGTCAAAGTCATAATCAATGGAACAATGGTACGATGAAATAACAGGAGCTGGTCTATGGAAGGCGTGCGCGTTCGTTTCTCGACTCTTCGGGAGGTCGGGTACCTCCAGGGAGAAAGGAAAAGATTCTATAAAGGTTTCATCACCGTCAATCGGGATTTGTTCAATGATGAGCGGTGCGCATGAAGTTCCTTTTGAGTCGAACCTGCTGCACTTGGGGAACTGCGAGAGACTCTCTCACTGGGGTCTTTGGTGAAGTGGACCCAAGCTTTTGAGCCTCAACTTTGTTTCAGCGGCCGTTGGTCTCGGTGGTTTCTCCAATTGAGTAGTCGGTCCTCGGCATTATCGAGCGTCATTGGACGATGATGAGATCTCCATTGTTGGCTCATCATCAAAATTAAAGGTTTGACGAGTAGTCTTGGGATCGACTTGCTCGTGCTTGGAACATCCCGCACTAAGTCTTTTGGATCTTATGGGGGATGACTCCTTTCTTCGCCGCTTCGCGCCCGATCCCGAGAAAGGTTACATCGGATTATCCGGGAATCATGAAGCGCACTTATCTCCTTTTCCGGATGGATCAATGATAGCAGGGAGGGATGTTCTCTTCATCACCGCTTTACCCAGGAAGTCTCAACCTTCCGTGGCCTTCATTACCTCCGGTTAGTCTCGATTGCAGCGAGGCCTGGACTTCCCTTTTCGACGGTGTCAACTGTCTTAGGGTCTTTCGTGGTGGCATCCATTGGAGTCTCAACCCCATGGATTGCACTTTCATCGCCCAGTGTTAACTCCCGAGGCTGTTCCTTCCTATGCCTCGCTGCGTCAGCTGGCGCCCATAAGCCTTCGAGGAGCGGTTGACACCTCGGTGAAAGCGATCTCAATCGTCTCGAGCCGTTGATGGCAACTTGTTGTTCGTTTTGTGGATGTACTTTCTCCACTTCGCCTCCTGGATTCATTGTGGAGTCATCTCGCAGCATTCTCCGACCTTCTTTGCAATGGAGGAGTTTCCCCTCGGTGGGCGCACCGGTGAGTGACTTGGAATGGGGTCACTCATCTCCAAACTCCCTACTGTTTCTACTGAGTGTTCACCATTGGGGGCGGGTAGTAAGACACCTTCGTTAGGGGTTGGCTCAACGGGGTCCCCACGAACCCGGTTCATCGCTAATTCCCTTAATTTGTTCTTCCGAGTGAGAGGGAAGTGGTGGCAAAGAACAACGGTGGCGATTTCTGAACCACTCCCATTGGATCAAACTCCGGTTGTGTTTACGGAGGACTCTCCTGAGTCCCTCCATCATGCTCTTCTTCTCATGAAGAATTTTGGATTCATGCATTGCTTGCTGCATTTGCAACTCTTCCGTGGCGGCCCAGGTCCAGATCCTCATCACACTCGATAGAATATCGAAGTGAGAATGTGTATGGTCTGTGGTTCGGTGAGAGGGCAGATGATGGCCTTCTCTCTTGCCTTAGTTTCCTCTGCGCAGCTTTCTTCTTTTCCTTATCCTCAAGATCTGCGGGCAGGATATCTGTGCGATTGTCTTCATCTAGTCTTTGGGATCACAAAGGTCGTCGAGGAAGCTCAGCTTGATTCTTTTCTTCTTCTATAAACTCGGGCCGTTGGAACTGTTCCTGGATCGACTCAACTTCCATTTCCTCCACTCGCGCATGACGATTTTGAATGTTTGGGTAAGGTGGGGATAGGATCATCACATCACTATCGGCTCTATCGGCTTTGTTTTGTGTGCGCGGACTACAACTATTTCTTGATTTGCCTCATTTGATCGCCTTCACCAGACTTATTGTTTCATCAATTACATCGGGGACTCTCTCTCCTAGCGAGTCCCGAGATCTGCTCCGGTGAGTGGCGACTCCGGTTTCTCAAGCTCGGAGTGCTTGATGATTCTTCTTCGTCTCTAGTTTGTACCAGAGGGATTTTGGTTTAGAGACGAGTTTTTCGAGTCTTGGCGGCGGGGCGTCTTTGGTGTTTTTTTCTCGAGGAGTGGCCGTCTTGGCTTGTCGGATCTCCTCTTTTTGACGATCGGAGAAGGTAGTTGAGAGTCCTTCTCGACCGCTTTCGCCGGGGAGAGACACGGGCGGGGAGTGACTCATTCTTTGAGGCGGGAGCTTGAGTTTGACTTTCTTTCTTTGCATGAGCGGCTGATCTTCTTATACTTGCGCAGGGGCGGCTTTTTTTTTTGGTGGAGAGAGAAACAATCAGTATCTTGGTCGGTGATTCCCCCTCACTTGTGTCGCCTCTCTTGGCGTAGACTCTTTTCATGCGCCACGGAGGTTTGATCTAAACATTCTTTTGTTTACATGGAACGCCTTTCCATGTCTAAGAGGGACTCCTTTCACCTCCATCATCCGGCCAATCACAGGCCATATCATAGGGATCCTCCAAATGTGCCATCTTCCTTGAAGGATTTGTTCCCTACATTCTCGGCATAGTCTGCTTGACAAGACAAACTCAACCCAATTTATCTTCCTTTCTTCAATGATTGCGGCCATTACGATCAACTTTGCTTTTTGATTGGTCAAAGCCGCCAAATTTGATGTCAATACATTTGGCAACTATGTCCAACAACTTGTGATAATCCTCCTTCCGTGACCTCTTGTTTCTTTGTGTAAACTATTTTATCAAAGATAGTCGGTCTTGGCTATTTCCTTCCAAGAAGTCAAGTTTACATCGGCCGTCGTTAATTTCGATGCTTCTTCCGTTGGTAGTGAGCGGTGTTCAACCAAATCCTTCGCGAGAGATGGTGAACTCCTTTCCGTGAAGAGATGACTTTATTCCTTCATCGTGAATCTCGGGCGTTCACATAGAATTGTGCGACCTCCTCTACATAGGTCATCGACCCTTGTTTGACCATGCCTCGAAATCCACGGTAGACCGGTGTGGATTTGCTTTCCTAACTTGATAAAATCATAGGTTGGTGCCATTTTTCAGGATTTTATCGAAGAAAACTTAGAGATTGATTTGAAGATAGATAGGTTTTGAGAGAATTTTTTTGCCTTTGCTTCCGAGAGAGAGAAATGAATGCAGTTTTGGTAGTGTGTGAGAGAAACGGGCAAAAATGGTTTAAGTATGGTTTATGAAAGGGCGTGCGGGTGGTTTTGAAATGTGATCAAAATCAACGGTTTAGATTTTGTACGCCTATTTAGCATTTAATGTCTCGTATTTAATGCGGCAACATTTATATCCAATCATAAGCTTGGTGTGCGACTTTATGTCTCAGTACACATCATCATTATCCGACGCGTCATTCTTAAAAACATTCCCGCTTAGTAAAAACGCATTGCGTTTTTGTCACTTTGCTCATAAGTGACTCAACTTATCCCTTAGCCGATTTAACTCCTCTTCTCACAGTTCTCTTAGTGACTCAGCTAATGGTGATTTGGTATAGTTGTCTTTCCAATACAATCGATTTACTTAGTCGATTTGTGAGTTCAAATTTGTTTTCCCTTTTTTTGTGTTCCATTTCTTTTCTTTGAGTCTTCTCAATGTTAACTCACTCAATTAACCCCAACTCATGCTTGAGTTCTTCAAATCTTGACTCACATAAGGGTTTTGTGAAGATGTCACCAATTGTTTATCGGTTGAGATATATTCCACGATGATGTCCTTTTTTTCAACATGATCTCTTATGAAGTGATATCGACATCGATATGCTTTGTTCTTGAGTGCAACGGGGTTTTGAGTGATTGCAATTGTACTTGTGTTATCACACATGATTGGAATCTCTTTTTCTTCAACTTCATAGTCTCTCATTCTTTGTCTCATCCATAGGACTTGGGCAAAGCGGTTTGCCGCATGCCTATGTATTCTGTTGTAGAGGTGGCTATTGAATTTTTTCTTGCTAAACCAGGAAATCACCTGCTTTCCTAAAGCATTTGACATGTGCCGAGGTGCTCTTCTGTCAACTCGCATCCAAAGATAGTCGAGTCGAATAGCCAATTAGCTTGAATCCACCTTCCTTTGGATACCATAAGCCAACTTCTTGGCTTCCTTTCAAGTATCTCAATATTCTCTTAGTCTTTGTCATATGGCTCTCTTTTGAGCAGATTGAAATCTTGAACATACACCTACAAAGAAAGGTGATGTCGGCCGCTTCTTGCCGTAAGATAGAGCAATGATCCAATAAGTGCTCAGTATCTTGTTTGATCTGCGAGGCTTGCCATCCGCATCCATGTCCATTTTGGTGATGTATTCATTGGTATTTTCGAAGACTTCTCCTCCATACCAAATTTCTTCATTAAATCTCGGTGTATTTTGCTTGACTTATAAACGTTCCATCCTTGAGTTGTTTCACTTGGAGTCAAGGAAGAATGTCACTCTCCCATCATGCTCATTTCAAATTTACTTTGCATGAGGTTTGAAAATTTTTCACACTGACTCTTTGTTTGTGGATCCAAAAATGATGTCATCCACATATATTTGAACAAGCAAAGATATACTCTTTTTGTCTTGAATTCTGAAAAGTGTTCTATCTACTTTTCCTTTTGTGAATCCATTTTCAGTTAGGAATTGTGTCAAGGTATCATACCATGCTCAGGTGCCTGTTTCAATCCATACAGGGCTTTCTTGAGTTTGTATACCTTATCTCCAAGAGTTTTTCGCTCAAATCCTGGAGGTTGTTCAACATACACTTCTTCCAATAAACCATTTAGGAATGCACTTTTTACATCCATCTGATATACAATGAAATTCTTGTGAGCTGCATAGGCAAGAAACATCCTTATAGCTTCCAATCTTGCTACAGGAGCAAATGTTTCATCAAAATCTATTCATTCTTCTTGGCAATATCCTTTGGCTACTAGTCTTGCTTTGTTTCTTACCACAGAACCTTCCTCGTTCATCTTATTTCTGAACACCCATTTGGTGCCAATAACATTTTGATGTGTGGGTCTTTGAACTAATTCCCATACTTTGTTTCTTTCAAACTGATTCAGCTCTTCTTGCATAGCTTGAATCCAATGTGTGTCGTCCAATGCTTGTAACACATCTTTGGGCTCTATTTGCGAGATAAAGCATGTGAACATATCTTCTTGTTGAGTTCTGGATCTTGTTTTGACACCTTATCTTATATCTCCAATGACAAGTTCGGTGGATGGTCTCTCGGCCATCTTACATCGAGTTGGAGTAAGTTAGTTGGATTCGATCGTCTTGCATTTGTGTTCTTTGTGATCGACTCTCGTAATCACTTAGCCGCAAATTTTCCAGCGATTTTGAGATTCAACTATCTCATCTTCTTCTCAATTTATGATTCGGCTTGACAAAGATAGGGACTCTTCAGTATGGTTGGATGATTGACTTATCGGTGACTCTTCAATGTCTTCTCCATTTACATTTGGCTCATCGAATACCACATGAATGGATTCTTCGCAACCATAGTCCTTTTGTTGAGTACTGTAGGCTTTGCTTTCGGTGAGTATCCCAAGAAGATACCTTCATCGACTTTAGCATCGAAAGCCTTTAGATTGTCCTTGCCATTGTTGTGGATGAAGCATTTACATCCAAATATTCTAAAGTATGCAACATTTGGTTTTCTTCACCCAAATCTCATAGGGAGTCTTTGTCAATTTGTCTGTTTTATCATACATCTGTTTTGAGTGTAGCAAGTTTGTGTTTATTGCTTGACCCAAAATCTTTTTGGTAACACTTTGCCTTGACTAACATGGTCTTTGCCGCTTCTTTGAGAGTTTGTTTCTTCTTTACGCAACTCCATTCTTGTGGAGTCCTTGTTCCGATAGTTCATGACCAATACCATTTTCAATACAATCGAGTTATTATTCCATTGACAAACTCATTTCCTCTGTCCCGATCTTATTTTGATAATGGTTTGACTCTTCTCATTTTGAATCCTCTTCATCGGTTGTGGTAGTTTCTGTGGAGTTTTTTTCTTCTTACACATGAATATTGTCCATGTATATCTTGAGTAGTCATCTACTACCACCAAGGTGTATTTCGTTCCACTTATGATGGCTGGTTCCTTTGGGCCAAATAGATCCATATGTAGCAGATGCAATACTCTTGTTGAAGATGGGCATGTCTTTTCTTTGAATGAAGATTTGATTTGTTTTTTTTCGACATGCATCACATATACTCTCTTCTTGTATATCGAGTCGGAAGTCCTTCCACAAGATTACTTCGTGCAAGCTTGTTAATCGTTTTGAAATTTAGGTGACTCGACTTTTGTGCCACAACCAACTTGATTCATTTGTGCTCTTTTACTAATAGACAAGTCTTTGTGTGTAGCGGTCGACCAATCTAGTACATACATGTTCTTTTATCCGCATCCTTGCAACACAACTTTATTCGTTTAAGTATCCTTGATTTGGCATATACCCATGTTAAATCCAACATTATAACCCTTGTCACGAGTTGGTGATGCTTAGTAAGTTGAAGTTGAGTCCTTCGACATATATGCAACATCCGTGATTTCTAATCGTTCATCTTGATGGATCCAATGCCTTTAATTTCACTTGGAGCTTCATTTCCTCCAAATACGACTTTAGCTCCTTTAACTTCCTTGAATTTTGACAGATTTTTCTTGTTTCTGTCATATGTCCGGAACAACCACTATCCATGTACCAGGGTTGGCACTCACTATTCCTTGAACCCGCAATCAAGGAAATTAAGTTTTAGGTACCCATATTTATGCGGGTCTGAGGGGTTAGAGTTGTAAGATGATCCAACCAACTTATAGCCAAATGATTTGACTCTAAGGGGTTGCCATCTATCGTGCCATAATCATAATTAATCTTGGCAAATTGCTTGGGGATTTTAGGTTCATACAATTTTGTCTCTTTTGTCGTATAATCCTGTGTATAAGTTTTAGCAATCGCCTTCTTTGGGTAATTGTGGTGTCTCCGAGCGTAGTGCCTAGGTGCATATTTGTCTTTGATGAAAGCTCTTATACTTTTGGAATGGCCTTTCTTTGAGTTCTAGGCCTTTGCCATTTAGGCTTATATTCCATAAGTCTATGTTGATAGTTCACTTCATTCCAATCGGCTTGGCTAGGATATTTTCTACCATTCCCATCATATGAATTTCTTTTATAGATTTTCTGGGGTTTTTGGTAGCTCTTCTTCTTTACAGAGTATTTTTGTTTGGAGTTTTTGAGGAACTCGATCAATCTCTTCCCAATCTTTCACTCAACTCGGTCGTTTTCCTTTTCCTTTATAACCAAGGTCGGTTTGCTTGTAATTGTGCTTCGGAGTGAATGTGTGTGTAACATTTAGAGTTTTGGATTTTTAGGCTCTTCATTACTTGAAGATCCTTTTTCCAAAATCACTTTTGGAGTTTGACATAGCACAGAGGAATTAAATCCTAAGCCTGTCTTGTCTCCACATTCTCTTTGACTCATAATAAGATCATCCAATGATTTAGATGCCTTAGTGAATGATGCAATCACATTTTTGAGGTCATTCTCCCTCTTTTCTATGGCAACTATTTCTGCTTTGTTAGCTTAGCATTTTCAGCCTTTAAACTTTAATTCTCATCGCTATTTGACTTAGAGTACTCAGCTCCTTAGTCAGCTGTGAGTTTTGGCTTTTGAGTAGGTTGTTTTCCTCATTTAGTAGTGTGTGTGAGGATTTAATGTGTTCAAAATCTTTCATCATTTTGCCTAATGAATCATAAAGATCAGTGGGTGATGAAGTGTGTGTGTCACAGTCACTATCACTAGAATCCGAGTTTGATGAGTTAGAGTGTACCTCATCTTCTTGGTCAGGTTGATCTTGTTCCTTGGCCATTAAACAGATCAGGGCTTCTTCTTCAGAGTCACTTGAGTAGTCAGCTTCACTGCTCTCTGAATCAGCTGTCTCTCTTGACTTGGCTGTCTCAGCAGTCTCTGCAGCCATCATTGCCTTTTTCTTTTCTTGTCTTCTTTCTCTGAAGACCTTTCTTTCTTCTTCATTCCTGTATTTGTTGACTACAGGATATGGGCAGTCAATGGCATAGTGACCTGGTTGTCTACAGTTCCAGCATAGATATTCAACCTTTTGATCAGCTCTTTCCATTCTTGGATTGTCAACCCTTTGATATTCAGCTTTTTGATGATCTGTTCTCTTGGTTGGCCTATCTTCCTTGACTTGGAGGGAGCCGAGTGTCTTTACGGAAGATTCGCCCTTGCTTCTCTTGTAGTTCTTATTGAAGAACTTGTTGAACCTTTTAACCCTATTTCTTACGGATCAATGACTTCTTTGACCTCGAACTTTCTTTCCATCCTTAACAATTAGAGCATTTTGTTTTGGGTACAACTGTCTCTTCCTCGGTCCTTTCTTCTCGGCTCAAACTCGTAGGCTTTGAGGTATGAGAATAATTCATGGTTGGATGTCTTTGATAGGTCCATGGAATGTTTTAGTGCCATGACCTTCATTTCCCATTCGGTTGGGAGACTTTTTAAGATCTTCATACACATTTCTTCGTGTATATTCCTTTCCAAGTGAAGATAGCTCGTTGGTGATTTCGTGAACCGAGCATCCGGTTGATCCAGGTTTTCTCCTGCGATCATTTTGAAATTCTCAAATTTTTGTCTGACCACCGATAATTTATTTTCTTTGATTTGCTCGAGCCTTCACAAATCAATGTTAGCTTGTCCCATTTCTTTAGTCGTTTTGCATGATTTGACTTTATTGAACATGGCTTTGTCAAGGTTTTGTAAAGGATGTCCTTGGCTACATTGTCCAGGTTGTATCTTTTTTTGTCATCATTTGTCCATTCGGTTCTTGGTTTTTCAACCATGGTGGTGGGAGCAACATCCTCTTCTCCTTCAGTTTGCTTGACTCTTCTCACGATTGTGTTCACCTTTAAGATTTGCGGTGGCCCATCTTCTATCACTATCCACATCTCATCATGTAATGCTTTGATAGATGAGCGCATACGAATTTTCCAATCATCAAATTCTTCAATTGTGAACATAGGAATGCGTGTCAAATTTGCTTCCATGATAATAAATTTTAATGATAAAAGGAGTTTTGAAAGTTTAAGTACTAAAAGAGACTTTGAAAAGTTTGGAGATCTAATTGAGAACTGTCATGCGGAAGGCTCAATGAACCAACCGCTCCGATACCACTTGTAGGTCCCAATGGGTGTAAGTGTAAGGTTTAGAAGAGGGGTTGAATAAACCTTACCAAATTTTCGATTTAGTCCTTTTAAATATTCGAGTTGATACTACTACAGTTTGTGTCCTTGGTGGACAACCAATTTAGTTAATCAAGTAGAGTTAGTCTCTCATGAGGACTCAACCGAAGTGTTGATGGAATAACTCAAATTGTTAAGTCTAAATTAACTCATTTGTGGTTTGTTTTTTTGGAAGACTTAACACCCTTAAGTTTGGTAAAGCAAGGATTTAGTGCTTGGTTTAGTCTTAGAAATTATCAAGTGGATAGCAAATTTATCAACAGATTTAAACAATTAAGATGGAGGAATTAAAGTCTTTGAAATGTAAATGACACAATAAGATTTTTATAGAGGTTCGAAGATGGGGTAATTCTTCTACTCCTCTCTTCTCCAACTTCGGAGGAATCCACTAGGTATTGATGTATACAAAGTGGTAACGGTCAGGATACAAGTCTTGATCACACACGGTGACTTGATCCTTTGGGACTCGATCGAGAGACGCCTTGATCACTCGGTGGCTTCTCGACGACTCGCCTTCTTCACAGGCGGTGCCTTGCTACTCTGACCCTACTTGCTCAAGCTCTTTGGATTTGATCACGAAGCCCTCCAAAAGCTCAAGACTTGGTTCGACCTTGAACCTTCCTACAATCCTTCGAGGAATGTAGACCCCTTGATTTTTCAAGTATTTTCCTCTTCAACTGATTGAAGTTATCTTTCCTTCACGGTGAGTGTTGGATTGATGTTCTTCGTAGTGTAGGCTTGAGGATTGAGAATATTTTAGATTTTTCGATAATTGCTTGAACGTTTGTGGTTCGGGTCTACTTGGTCATGTTATTCTCAAATAAACTCCTCGGCCTTTTATATTGATCTTTCAAAAATTTGCCCGTTGAAGAGATAGGCTTATTTTTGAAAGTCACTTGCGTCGTTGGCTTGTCTTGTTGCGATCCTTGGAATTGCCATTTTCTCGTATGAATTGTTTTTCACCTTTTGAGTTCGACACGGTGTAGTGCTTCCCATTGGTTTATTCCTTTTGCACGCGCCGGGGCCGAGCACTTCGAGAAAGGTAGTATGGAGATATTACTTGTTTAGGTAATTCTCTTGATTTCGTGCAATGGATCTTTTTCGATTATCTCGACATTGCATTCCCTTGCTTTCCCAGGTGACTTAGAGTCGACTTCCAATCATGGATGACTCTTTGTCACTTCAACTTGAGACTTGGCTTTTCTTGAGTTGACTTGACCGACACTCCACTGTTTGTATCTCACCGCTTCTTGATAGAGTTCCGTCTACTCTTCTTTGCCATACTCGGCTATCTTTGTGAGTCTTCATTTTAGTCTCCGGTTGTCTTCTTGCATGTTTGGGCATAGTGACTTAACTCGGCTTGACCCCTATTTATTACAATGCGTTTACAACAAAAATGGGGTGCCAACTTCCTATTCTAAGTTTTACATGGCATTCATCAAAATCTAAACAATAAATTTCCTAATGACTTCATAGATGAGTAGATTTCCAATAAGCTCATCAAACTTGAGTGTCTCAAGATTTTGTTCCTCCGTGATTGCCGTTACTTTTTCGGACCATGAGTAGGGAAGTGCATTTAAAACCTTGGTCACCTTGTCTTCTTCGGAGATGACTTTGCCGAGGGCCACAAGAGGATTGACAATATTGTCAAGCCTTTCCACCATTTTGGAGATGTTTTCGCCATCATACATGTTAAAGTTTTCGAACTCTTTAACAAGCATGGTCTTTCTTGCTTGCTTGACTTTATTAGTCCCTTCATAGATTGTCTCCAATTTTTCCCAAACCTCATGTGCCGACCTTATGCCTCTTATGCGATTGTACTCGGTGGTGGTAAGAGAACAATGCAAAATATTTAAGGCTTTACCGTTTAGAGAGAAAACATTGTTGTCGTTTTCATCAAACTCCTTGAAAGGTTTAGGAGCCAAGGTGCCATCCTCCGATTTCTTTGTTGGTTGATCAACTCCTTCAATGACCACATTCCAAATGTCGAACCCGCACCCTTGTAGGAAGCACTCCATACGGTCTTTCCAAAATGCGTAGTTGTTGGCGTCGAATAGTGGTGGCTTATTGGTGGAGGCGCCGGTGGTGAGATGAGCATCATTTGTAGCCATGGATCTTTCCTCTTTACTCGAACGAGCTAGCAAAGAGTTTGGCTCGATGCAATTGTTAGTCCAAGTGGCTACAATAATCTAGAGAGGGGGTGAATAGATTATGCCGATTTTTCATAAATCACCCTCTTTTTCGAAACAACGAGTAAATAACAAAAATGTAAATGCGGAAAATAAACAACACTCGTTGATTTAAAGAGGTTCAACCCACCTAGGGCCTAATCCTCTACCACCCCAGTATCTCCGGGATGGATTTCAAAAAGAAAAAAGGTTTTATTAATTTACCAAAAATTAATACAACACCTTGAGGATTACCACAACCCTCTTTCACCACCTTGAGGATTACCACAATCCTCTTACAACACCTTGAGGATTACCACAACCCTCTTACGACACCTTTGAAGATTACCACAACCTTCAAACACCTATCACCTAGATCACCCAAGTGTATTCTTACCACAAGAATACTCACAAGGATGTCTTGTGTTGAATGATGACCAAAATCAAGATTACAACTCAATAAAGATTGATACAATATGAGTACAAGTGTAATCAAGAATTGAAAGCCTAGACCTCAAATAAGTGCAAGTGTAAGTGCTTAGGCTAATACAACAAGATATAGAAGTGTTTGCTTTGTATGCTCTTTTTGCTTGTAATAAGTGTTGTATCTTGTTGCTTGAATGAAGCCTCTATTTATAGAAGAGGACTTGGCTTTCATTTCCAGGACATTGGCTCCTCCTTGTGGAGTGATTTGCTGCAAAAGAAACCATTTAAAATGATCAATATAGCATTTGTTAGAAATCAATCCCACAAAATAGGGAAAAGGTCATGCGAAAATGCAACGGATAGTTCACGATAAACATGGGGTTCGACCGGTCGCGTAGAGATAAAATTGAAATTGAATTCTGCGAATTTTTACACAGGGGACCGATCGAAGGGGGTGCGACCAGTCGCCCTTAGTCGGACTTTGTGACCGGTTGCCCTTGAAGATTTTATTTAAAAGCAGAAGTGCGGGAACAAAAATCCAACTCCAGTGCAGTGTCGCCCGCCGGTCGACCGGTCGCCTTGCCCTGTTTTTCTTACATCCCATTTTCGTTTCTCACTCAACTCGGTGTACGGGTTGCCCTATAGGCGACTGGTCGACTGAAACAAATGTGTTGTCCAATTTTTATTGAAAATAAACTCCAAGAAATACTCGAAAAATAGTAAAAACATTTTAAGTTGATCGGAAGTATTTAGACAACATTTAGGAACATAGTTTTGGTTTAAAAACTTATTTGAACAAAATCGAACATAATCATCAAAATTATGATAAAAACATTTATCTAATTGATCTTATGGGCATCAAAGAAGAAAACGAGGTATGTCTTAAACCCTCTACTTCCTATGATATTGTTATTCAAAATGATTATAGTGATTTGCAAAATGATTTTGATGATCTTCAAGATGAATTCCAAAGCTTGCTTGTTAAGTACAAAAATTTGAAAAGGAATTCAATGTTTTGAAAAATGATAAGGATAGTTTATTCACTTCCTATGAATCACTATCATGTGCTCACACTACCACTCTTGATAAGGTTAGAAACCTTGAAAAAGAAAATAGTACTCTTGTTAAGGATATTAATTGCTTGAAAAATGATTTATCAAAATCAAACTTGAGTACCAATAAAATGTCCAATATTGTTGATATTCATAATTGTGATAAAGGACTTGATCATAAGCCTAATGTTGTTAATCATATGAAAAAGGATCAAGTCACTATGCATATTGGCCATTATGCTCCTAGAATTATTACTTATTTTTATTGCGGTAAAAAGGGTCATACGGCTAATTCTTGTCGAGCTAGAAATAACTCTAATTATTGTTGGAGACCTAAAAGTCTCAAGACTAATCCCAAAGGACCTAAACACATGAGGGTACCACAAAACAATGTCATATTAGGTACTCGTGAAATAATGATCGAAGAAAATTTATACCGCCAAGAAGGCATCAAATGACCGATTCATTTGATCAAAGAAGGAGAAACTATTTTCAACAAAGCCAATTTCCAAGAAGAGGATATAATCAAAAATGGGAAGAACACAATCCACGAAATGGCAAAGACATCATCAACAAGACGATTTTCAAAGAAGAAGAGACTATCAACAATGGGAAGGACAAAAATTTTGGAGATGGAGTAATTGGAGAGATTACCATCAACATGAATATTTTCAAAAGGGAAAATATCATCAACAATGGGAAAACCATGGAAACGGCGTAATTGGTAAACCGTATCTCCTATTTAAATATGCATTTTATTTGTCTATTATGCATGCTTTTATTTGTGTCCTACTTGCAAAATGAGTTTTCATGTATTTAAATTTTAAATTAAGGTCTTCAAACTTATTTGTATTTTTAAAATTTTTTGAAAAAGAAGACCTTATATGATGTTTTAAAACTCTCGTGCATTTTTGTAGACTAAAAGTGTATTATCATCTCTTATGGATTTTTATGGCATGAGCTTACTTGTGATATCTCTTAGCCTACACTTTTATCATTATGGTTTGTGCTAGATTTGTTTTAAGATTGTGTAGGATCTACATACTTTCACAAATGGCCATTTACGTCATTATTTGTCAAGAAAGGCATAAATTATCGAGGTACGTTTACTTGTGTTACTCTTACTCTTATAGACTCGATATATGTATTGCCATATATCTATGTGCTTGTTTTTCATAGTATTTCATACAAGTGCCATTAAAAGGATTTTTAGATTTTTTGAAAGGCACTATTCGATATTTGATTGCACATATTTGCTTTGTCAACTTTTGTTCAAATACTTCTTTTAAATAAGGTCTCAACTATATGCTATCGGTTTTTCAAATTTCAAAAGAGACCTTTTGTAGCTTTCTCAAGCTTATTTGAACTTGCATGATTTATTAGACTCTTGATGATCCTCTAAATGCATAGTATGTGTTTCTTGCTTCATGGTCTATATATATAGTGTCTATTTCTACTATGCTCTTATACAAGATATTTTGTGATTGATGATTGAGGCATGTTTTTACACTTGAGCTATTTTTTTCTTGCTTATATAAACGATGCCGTTAATGAGTTTGTTAAGTTATATAGATGAGAAATGAAGTACTCCAAATATTAGTTACCTCATATATTTGGATGTAAATGTTCTATTATGAACACCTTAGATCAATTGGATGCCCAATGATGATAGTGATGAAGAAGACAAATTCCTCAATTGATGCTCCAAGATAAATAAAATTACAAGAGGAGCTAAAAGGAAATGATAGATGTCATGTCTTCCATCACAAACAACTATAGATACAAAATGGGTACTCCGGAACAAACTCGATGACCAAGGCAACATTGGTCGAACTAAGGCGAGGTTAGAAGGTACTTTCAAAAAGGAGGTAATTGATTTTGGTGTAACATTTGCACTCATAGCACATTTTGTAGCTATTTGCATTTTACTTGCCCATTCTTGCTTTAAGAAAATTTCAAGCTTTACCAAATGGATGTTGAATCCAATTTTCTAAATGGTTTTATTCAAGTAGAAGTCTATCGGGGTTTAAAATTTTTAGGTCAAATGATTTTTGGGCCTTGTATGGTTTAAAACAAGTACCCAGTGTATGGTTTGATAGACTTAGCTATTTTTTTGCTAAATGATTTTACAAGAGGTAAAGTTGATACTACTCTTTGTTTTTGAAAAAGGGCAAGATTGTTTACTTGTGCATATTTATGAGAATATTTTTGGTACTACTAATGAATATTTGTGCAAGATATTCTTCCAAGTTGATGCAAGGTGTACTTGAAATGAGCATGATAGGGAGCTCAATTTCTTGCTTGGACTTCAAATCATTCAATGCCAAGTAGATGGTTACATTTCAAAAGAACTCTTGAAGGAGTTAGGCATTGAAGAATGAAGAATCATCTCAACCTCTATGGCTACCAATGAAGAAATTGACAAAGGTTGAGAAAGGCATGTCGGTTGACAAACAAATTCGAGGTATGTTTTCTTGTATTATTCCTAAAGACTCGACATTCCATATGCCTTATGTCTATATGCCCGACTTCAAAACTATCCCAACGAATCTCATTAAAGTACCGTTAAAAGAAATTTTCAAATATTTGTAAGGCACTTTTTCTTATGACTTGTTTATCCAAAGCTTTAAAACGTTCTTATTTTTTGGGATAACTAGTCCGGTGAAAATTATTCAAAATATAGTTCGTCATAATCGAACTAAACATATTGAGATTCGAAAAACTTTCTAAGGGATTGCGTTTTTAACAAAAACTTGAGATGTGTTTAATTCCGTCTCAAGGATAACTCGCGGACTTTTTAATCATTAATCCGAGTATTTTACCTCATTTGAATGAGGTCTACGTTTGCATTTTGCACGTTTTTTAAAACTTAGGGCGAAAAATCGGATTTTGGATCAAACTTGAATTTGCAAAACAGAAAGAAGCGAAGGCTGCCAGGGGTCGGTCGACCGTCGCCGCCCACTCACCTGACCGTCGCCCTAGCCCTTGACCGGTCGCCACCGTGATTTCTTGGCTTAAAT
Organism: Rehmannia glutinosa; assembly: GCA_016081115.2. Taxonomy (NCBI): domain Eukaryota; kingdom Viridiplantae; phylum Streptophyta; class Magnoliopsida; order Lamiales; family Orobanchaceae; genus Rehmannia; species Rehmannia glutinosa. The sequence continues at coordinate 93,039 of JABTTQ020000752.1, forward strand.
CGTCTCTGTTCTTTTACTTAGCCATTTTGGCCCTTTCAACTCTATTTCGCCCCCTTTGTCATTTGCACACACATTTCACTTTAAATGTGTTTGGTTGCATGTATTACATAGTTTGGGGATTATTTAGCTCGACTATCATCATCATTGCTCGTCTTTACCGATCAAATGGTAAGAATTTCACTCTCTTTAGCTCAATTGGGTTGAACCCTTGAGTTTGTGGCTTATATGTATTTTTCTTGATGCAATTCATATATTTTTGTGATGAGCTTATTGATTGTTGATGAATGATATTTGTTAAATTGTATTTGGTGATGAAAAACTTGGCTTGATTTCATTTACAAGGGCTATATATATATCTTTTTCAAATTTTGCCTTTTGCCAAGTGTTCGATAAAACGTTTCAATGAAAAATTCATCACCTACATGATTCTCTCGTTTTCAAATGGCTTATATTTTTATAGAGATCATGTTTTGCAAATCTCATAAGTTTTCATAAGCTTCTACAAGTCGTATGATTCGACTTTTCCCTCCTATTTGGTTTAAGGGCTTCAATGTTCAAATTAGCTCGATACATCGGTTTAGTTGCGCACTTTGATATGAATATATGATGTATTTATCTTGCTAACATTCTTTTTGATGATTCCAAAGGGGGAGAAACATGTTATAAGCTCTTTAGCTCAAAGAAGCTAAGATAAGCTTCACGAAAAGAAGCTATAAGTTGTGGCTATGTAAAGCCATAAGAAGCTAAGATAAGCTTCACGAAAAAGAAGAAACTAAGATAAGCTTCACGAAAAGAAGCTATAAGTTGTGGCTATGTAAAGCCATAAGTTGTGGATCATATTATGTCCACTTGATGTATTATGGTTATGTATGATTCTTGGTCCATTGGTTGTAGTATGGACGTATTTATGTTTCTAATGATGTCTCTTTTTGACAGAGGGAGCTTTTAAGTTATTGATACTTAAGCTCAATATTGAAAAGCTAAGCCTTTAACTTTTGTTTAAAGTTGCTTCTATATTACTTTTGTTGTGCATATTGATAGGGGAGATTTTGCTATATGTGTTTGAATATCTCTACTCCCATCCTTGTGTTTATATTGCGTGGAATGTTGTCGCTCTCAACGGATATTTATTTTTGACCGGAAAACTTGTTTTGTTTTCAAAATCGCCTCTCAAAATTGTTTTGTTTTCAAAATCGGTCTTATTGAATTGTTTTGGTTTGTAATCATAAAAAAGGGGAGATTGTTTGATAAATGATTTTATCATAATTTTGATGATTTTGTTTCTATACCAAAACAATGTTTCTAAAGGTTGTCCAAATACTCCAAAATGATCTAAAATGGTTTAAATATTTTCCGAATATTTCTTCAAGTTTGTTTTTCGACTAAAATGGACAACGCTTTTATTAATTTTATGTCAAAATGTTTTTACATCAAAACTATGTCCTGAATGTTATCCTAATACTCCCGATCGGTCTAAAATGTTTTTACTATTTTTCGGAGTATTTCTTGGAGTTTATTTTCGATATAAAATTGGACAACACTTATGTTTCAGGCTCGACCGGTCACCCTATAAGGCAACCCGTACATGTGTTGAGTCTTGGAACAGAAAAAGGGATGGAGACAAAATTGAGGCGGCGACGGTCGACCCGGGAGGTCGACCGGCGTGGGCGCCGGTGCCTGGGCGCCCGAAGAACAGATCAACTGTTTCTTATTTTTGGTCTCCTCGACCGGCCCAACATAGGGGCGACGGTCGGACCCCCGTCGACCGGTCCTGTGTAAAATTCGCAGAGAATTCAATTTCAATTTATCTGTGCGACCGGTCGTCCTTAAGTTTGACAAAGAAAAATGTAACCGTTGTGCATCGACATCTTTTCCTTAATTTGTGGGATTGATTTCTAACAACTCTTTTCTTCAATTGTCTTGCAATTTTTTACAGAATTCATGTCCCCAAGAGGAGCCTATCATGTACAAGACATCTTTTATAAATAGAGGAAGAATTGATTGAAGACAAGAAGAGAGAAAACCACAACACAACAAGATACACTCAAGAATACACTTGTTCTTACATTGTCTTATTTCTTGTTGTAATTTGCCTAGCTATTCACTTTCACATCCTTGAGGTCTAGGTTTTTCTTAATTACACTTGCACTCTATTGTATTATCAATTACCGAGTTGTAATCTTGAATTTGGGTAATCATTCAACACAAGATATCCTTGTGAGTGTTCTTGTGGTAAGAACACACTTGGGTGATCTAGGTGTTAGGTGTAAGAAGATTGTGGTAATCTTCTTGTTGAGGTGTTGAAGAATTTGGTATTCTTCAAGGTCGAAGATTGTGGTAAACTTCACAAGGTGCCGTTGGAGATTGTGGTAATCGTCAAGTGAGATTGTGGTAATCTCAAAGGTGGAGTTGAAGAAGAGTGTGGTGCTCTTCAAGGTGTTGTTGTAAGTTGGTGTTGTATTAATTTGTGGTAAATTAATAAAATCTTTTTCTTTTTGAAATCCATCCCGGATATCTTGGGGTGGTAGTAGATTAGGCCCTAGGTGGCTTGAACTACTATAAATCGACGCGTGTTGTTTACATTCCGCACCTTTATTATTGTGTTTGAGCATTTGGTTCAAAAAGAGGGCGAAATCGAAAAGATGAAGATAATCTATTCACCCCCTCTAGATTTATCGTAGCCGCTTGACTTACATATAACACTTTTCAGCTTCATAGAAGTGGTTGATGAAGAAAAATCTTCACACAATCTACGTTTGCACAAAGGAGATTCGGACGTCGAAGGCCTCTTCTTAAGGTTCTTAATCGGAGTATTAACTTTGATTTCGATGAAGATTCTTCCTACAAACAAATAAAAACATATTGTGTTAATATTTAAACATATACAACAATAGTAAAAATTTATTTAGTCCCATTAAAAAAAAAGTAATGTAGTATAACAAATATAAAAAAACAAAATAATAATAATAAGTTACAAAATTACACCTTATCATCACAAACATCATCGATCGCAACTTGGACAAAAATCCGATTCACGAACATCAAAAAATTAAATTATTGATTTATAGTAATCATTTGTAATAAATATTTTAATAAAAAATAATATTTAAATAACCGACTCTCGAGATTCATCACTCCATATTTCCAAATTAAATCGGACGAAAGCTTAGCAACGGAAAAGATACTGAATAATTATGGAGTCGTTGATTTTATTTGCACTTTGAAAAGAAGCTTCTTCCGATGAGTCCGGATAGTTCCTCGGGCAATTCCTCACCTCCACGCTACAAATATTCGTACAATTTTATTACAATAATTCCTAAAAATTAAATAAGTGTTAAAAAATATAACATAAAATATATATAATAAAAACCTCAAGATGCTCCTTCCTCAAATCCGAGCAAGACTTTCCAATCGATTTTCCTAATCCCTATCCCAACAAAGTAAAGTGGCGCTTGCACTATCATCAACAACTTGGACAAAGTAATCATGTACCTAGTAAAATTTTTATTTGAAAATTAATATTAGACCAACTAAATAATAAATTGATTATATTAGAACCTAAATAAAAATAAAAGAAAATTTTACCTCAAAACCCGTGTGAAACAAATCATCACACTTCACACAATAAAAATTGTCCACCGCTTGGTGCATCTTCTTCCCCCAGTTAGTACACGAAGATACCACCAATCTTCCGAAATTGAAACGACTCTTGCACAAATCCAAAAACTACCATCCTATATATATATATATATATATTTATATATAGATTAGTAAAATAGAAATAAAATATATACAAATAAATATTTATTATTTATTTAAAATTATTATTTAAATAAAGGGATTATAAAAATAAAATTACCTTTTCACAATCATACAAATAATCGACGAGTTTTTACCGATGCATCCGTGCTTCAAGTTCATCTTTAGCCGTCAGTGCGCAGAGGGCAAACTAACATGATTGATAGAGAATGTAGGATTGTTCTTTGCTCAAAATCCCGATTTAAAAAATAATATTGTTAATAAACGTAGATAACATATTCAATATTCAATAATTGAAAATTGTAAAATAATATTACCTCTTCTTGAACTCTTGGATCTCGGCAACTTTATCATTCACAGCAATTTTGTAACATGAAAGGTATTGGATACCTTAACTTGACCTTCAAAATAAAAAAATTATTAAATAGTTAAATTACGTAACAAAATCAGAAATAAATTTGAAGAAAAATAAATTAAAAACACAAATAGTGCGAGAAAAAGTAAAGAAATATTAAATAGTTCAATTCTTTGAAATCTTTCCAAAAATATAAAAAAATCAAAAGTTATATATATTTTTTATTAGAAATTTCAAAAAAGAGTTGATTTATGCTAATGGAGATAAATAGAGCAAAAAAATTAAGCGAGATATTACAAAAATTTAAATTCTGAGAACAAATTAGGACATACATTTTTAAAAAAATATATTATATAAAAATTAATAAAAAAAAAACGTACCTTTAAAAACTTTTGCTCGTCCCATCTCGCAAAATTATAACCAACGGCTCAAATAATTCTGCTCCAAGTGCGGCTTAACTGCATTCCGCATAATTCTCCCAAAGCGTACATGTGATGCGATTGTTTTCTAAAATAATAAAATGATATTAAATTTACAATTAAAAATATATAAAACAAATATAAAAACTATGAGATCTAAAGTAATATAATATAACTTACTCTAGATCCTCCAAAGTTAAATCCAAAAATTTGGTAAGGCATCCATTGATATCTTTATTTTGTGCCGAGTGCATCGAAATCACCTTTCCAACTACAAAAAAAACATTTAGTAAATTTATATCAATGTAACAAATACATTTACTATGACATAATAAATGAAATAAAAACATACCTATTAGCATTGTGTCATCAAACTTATTAGTATCAGCCAAATCACTAAATTTTGTGAAGTTGTACATGAATCTAGGAAACGTTTCATCAAACATTTCTAAAACGTGTGTCTTTCCATAAAACATAATCTTAATTTGGCCGAAGTCGTCTTGTCGACAATATAAAAAACATTGGCAAATGATATTTATTTTAATTTCCTACAAATCAGCAATATATAATTTAAATTAAAAAATATGAAAAACACATAAAATCAAAATTGTATAAATTAAAGCAATTATGGGCCTTTAATGATTATTAAAATATACCATTTTAAAAGCGATCGTATTTATTTGTTGTACAAATGTGAAACACACATAAAATCAAAATTATAGAAATTAAAGAGTGATTGTGGGGCAATATTGACTATTAATACTTGCCTTTGTAAAACCGATCAACATTTATTTATTTTACAAAAAATAATTACTCTTATTAGTAATCTGGAAATGGATAGGAAAATCTTAAGCTACTATTTTGAAAGACTTATCTCTCTTGCTCTTTTTCAATATATATATATATATATATATATATATATATATATATACTCACTCTAAATCTATATATATATAAAAGCAAAATGGTTTCTAAATATGTTTTCCGCCTAAAGAGACTTGCTAAAAAATTTGGTGACCTTTTTTTAATTAATATTTGATTAATATGGAAGATTATTTTCAAAATGGGAATAATTGACTTTCTTTATTGCTGATTTTTGTTGCCATAATTCATGATTGTCGATATTCATAGAAAATTAACATACAAAATTCAAATATGGCAATTTATTTTCTAAAAATGTTAACTTTGGAATTAAATATTTGTTATTATGGTAGGATTAATATGAAGAATCATAATTGATTGCAATCCAATTATTTATGTTAATATCAATCACTACTAACTACGGATTTTGATAACAATTGAATTATTATTGCAAACTAAATATTTACTTTTGACAAGTAATTAATATTTGTGATACGATTTTGATTTAGATCGGAAAAAAATACACAAATTGAAATTATTTTATTGACATAAATCGAAAATTCATATCTTGATATCTAACTATTCCAAAAGTCCAAAACTTTTGGGATCCAATACAAAATAGTTCACAAAAGTATACATTTAGATAATATAAATTAAAATCTGATCAAATATAATTACAATATGAGTGTATAATTATAATATATACTTTCCATACTTAAATCTTCTTCAAAACACCTATAAATATGAGTTTTCCTTGCATCGAAAATTCGCATTCATATTTCATCTCATTTCGAAAAATCCTCTGTCGTTGCTTTCTTTATCTAAAAAATGGCAAAGAATGCTTTCTCATATCAAAGATATTAAGATGTCAAAATCACAATGAGCAATGGGTTATGAAGCTACGTCTAATTCGTCTCTACGAGAAACCATCATACACTGATTGAACGAATACAAATAGTTTGGAATGTGTTTTTCACGACTCGGAGGTCTGATTTTTATTTTACCATTATTAAGAACTTATCACATATAATATCAACTGATGTCTTTGTGATTTCTATTACTGCAATGAGATAGAGTACACACGTGAATATACGATTCACACATAGTATAAATGAATTTTGATTGGGGAAACATATATCTAAACGAAAACTAAGAAAATAAAGTTTCTATTGTGGGCTTGGGCTTCAAAATATAAGATTAACATTTATTGGGTTGGAATTTTTTGCTTGGGCTCTTAATATAATTTGTCTTTATTTTATTATTTTTAAATTAGTCTTGAAATTAAATTTTATTAATTCTAATTATCTTATATTTCATTTCACTCAAAAAAATTAGATTTCTTTTTCAGTTTTTTAAACTATGGCAACCATATATAATATATTAAACATTTCTTGGAAGTAAGAGAAATGATTGAGAAATAATATATAGTTATTTTTTGGTAGAACAATATTATATGTAATGACATTAAAATGATATTGAGTTATAAATTTAAGTAATAATCTATGTTATTTCAATTAAACTAGTGTAATATATAATAGTAGATATCGACATATTGTAAATATTATATTTTAATTTGTAAAACTTATCAATATATTCAGAAGATAAATTAATAGGATATTAGTGTTGAACTATTTTTTTATAATTTTTGAATTTTCAGGTAAATTAATACTTTTTTTGGTGACATATATAAGAAAAAATGCATTCATTTTATATGTTTACCCATTCAATAATTGTGAAGTATGTGTTTATATTTCTTTACAACATTCATTTTTTTATATGTTTACCCATTTATGTATATTTTTATATTCATCGATAATATAATTTTTATAGGCATGCAATTTACATCAAACGACACATCCCACGCCCGTCGTCCCATCCGTGCATCGCACGGGCAAAATACTAGTTATATATAATGGTAATATGATTGTAATTTAGTTTGTTGTTAACTATTTTCTAAAATATTGAAAACAACATTAATCTGAATTATAGAAAAAAAGTTCGCAATTTAATAACAAAATTTATGTTTTGGATTATAAAAATGACTAAATTATAAAAATCTGGCCAAATTTTATAAATTTGAATGTATGGACTGAAAAGAAGAAAAATTTTGTTTTGTTATTAATTTCCTAAAATTCAAAAATAATATTTATGGTAGAAAAAAATTGCTAGAATTATATATAATCTACAAATTTAAAGACTCAACATTAAATATTGAATTTATACACCAATGTTAACCAAATCTGAATCATTAATATAGACCAAAATTATGATATAAGTCTTAAATAGATTTTACTATTTTTATCAAAATATTTTAGGCGAAAAAATATTTTAGAAGTAGGTATGTTATTATATAGAGAGATATAGACATATAAATATTGAATATTGTAATATAATTATTATTCTAAATATGAATGGGTAGAATGAGAATTACAAAATAACAACTTATAAAATTATATCAAAGAATTCTAATTTTACTTAAAGATTTGATTTTGTAATTTAAGATACAAATATACAACGTGAGTCTGCGATTGTGGCTTTTGTTTATTAAGATAAGTTAAAGAATTATTCATAAAAAATACTCTATAATCTATATTGTATTAAATAAGAGTATTTGAATCCAAAAAAAAAAAAAAGAGTATTTACTCAAAAAAAAAAAAGATATTCCGTGTTCCTGGTCTACTACCAAATCAAAATTTTGTTTGATGCAACTAAATACTGAATATCAAAAAATGAGGTTTGCAATTCAATATGGATATAATATTTGATTAATAATTTAAAAATAATAGTGACTTGTGAACTAAAGACATTAAATTTCTACTACTCGTTATTAGTGTTACCTATTTGACGCTTAAAGTCAAAAGGTAAATTACCGTTACTTAGGAAGCCTAATTAAAGCTCGATTTTCTCTCTTTTATTACTAAATAAATTAGGCTAATAGGGCAAAAACCTTGGATTATGTCAGTTTGAGTCCATAAAAATACTCGATTATGAAATCTAATCATTATGTTTTGTATTAGACTCGCAAGCCTAACCATATAATTATTATTTTGGTTGTAATCTTATGTTTATTTATTTATTTATTTGGTTTGCCACAATAAAAGTTTTGAGCAACAAACATGACATTCTTTTAATATTTTTCCAAATTATCGATTTGAAATTTCCTTTTAGTAATATGAATTCGGTCACCCTGGCATAAACTATTAAAATAAATAACATGTTAATAAGTACAAAAGCTTATAAAAAATGCACGATATGACAAAAAATTATTACCTCAATGTCGTGAAAAACACACTCCAGACTCAACAGTTGGTTTTTGTTAGCGTCTGAAGGATTTTCGTACATTCTCATGAGTCTAAGTTTGACAGCCCACTGAGTTTTAGTCATGTTTAAGTCGCGTATCAGATTAATAAATGGAGTCACTGTAATTTTTTCTTTTGATTATGATTCGAGAAAGAGAAGGATGCAATTTTGATATTACAGTCTTGAGTGCATAAAATTAAAATGAATCGACCAACACATATTTATAGTGATCAAGACATAACTTTTTAGGAAACAAATCATCACGATTGAAACACACTTAAATTATGTGTATCCGAATGTTAGGTTATTTATATATGGTAGTAGTTTGATACGATATTAAGTTATTCTTATGATTCGATGGTGCCACATTTTGTAATATTTTTGAAAATTACCCCAGTGTAATCTAATTGTCGATTCTATCCATGTTTTTATTTTATTATAATCATTTTTTTGTGATTAAGAATTTTTTCAACGTAATCATTTTTTATGATAAAATTGTTAAATCGTAGAAAGAGTAGTAAATTATAATTGGATCATTTTTGGAAATCGGGAATTGGCTTACAAAAATTGAATAGACGTTTATTTATTTTTGGTACTATTTCTTTTACAAGCGCCACGAGTTTCTCATGGATATTTCATAACAATAAAAACTGATCTTATATTTTTAATTAATTCTTCGGAATCAAATTGACGATTTTAGCCATTATTATGAGGAATTACTAAATTTTAAAATATCAACATTAAAGTGTGATTACCAATTTTTTGGGAATGACCAAAATTAAATATGCGATTGAGTAAGTGTGAAAATTTAAATTAGGATTTTTGCTAATAGATGTATATCGAAAACTTTCTTGAAAATGATTGTCTTATTAATATACAACTGGATATTTCAATCAAAATTTACATATACATCATATACATGACTAAATTAAAACGATACCATTCTTAAATAGTGGCAAATTACATTAATGTTTTGAAAACAATGATTATATTATTCTATTTCTATTAAATTAAAAAAATCGAATTTTTTTTTTAGCAAGTGCATTTGGCGGAAAAACAAAAAAATAGAAATAGGTTTGTTATTATATATATATATATATAAATATTTAAGCATTTCGATTTTAAATCATGCTCTATAGAAAAAGATTCAACATTTATTTGTGATTGCAATCAAGATTTAGCCTTAATTTTGGTATTTTTTTATAGTCATTTAGTCTATTTAAACCATATTTAACTAAATTGAATAGGATATATTATTGAATTGGATTCCAAAATTAATCTTCCCTATATGTTTTCTCCTTAATTTCAGTATACATACCAAAATTTAAAAGTCAACCATATTAATTTGGATTCCAAAATCTGAAAAAAAAATAAATAAAAAAATAAGAAAAAGTTTTTAGAAAGTGTCATTTAGGCGGGAAAACAATTTTAGAAACCATTTTGCTTTTATATATATATATATATATATATATATTACTTTCATAAAAAAATCCCAAAAATAAACATTTATAACTTTAGGCCGAGATTTCGTAATTATTATTTACACACACACACACACACATATATATATATATATATATATATATATTTCAAAATATGAGATACATATCTTGATATGGAAATCAGGAACTTCTAGACAATCAATACATAATAATGGATTAAATAATTTGAAAGTAAATAAATGAAATAAAAAGTGCAATTAATGTTTCGAGTATGTTGCCAAAAAATGAAATATTTTCCTTAATTAACCTCATTAAATCATCTATGAATATCATTTCTCATTACGGTCATTTTATTGCATATATTCTCACTGTAGTTCGAAAAGTTATGCCAACTTTCCTCTCAATTCAAAAACTATGGCACAAATGCTAGCACTCATCGAGGATATTAATATGACTAAGCATTAATGGACTATGAAACTAAGTTTGGTCCGTTTCTATGAGAAATCGACATACAATGACCAAAACAATGTTAACAGTTTGAAGTACATTTTTCATGATGCAGAGGTTTGTAGTTTATTTTATTTCTATGTCATTATAACAATTATTCATTATATCATAACCAATGTATATTTCAATTTGTTATAATTTTAATTTCTTATTGCATAGCGACAAATTCTATAGTGGAAAGTCAACATTACAAAGTATAAACGTAAGATGTTTAATTTGATAACTATGTTTATAACATCAAAGACTTCGTCATCGCTAATAACACTGATAAATACAAAATAACGAGTACATGATACAAAAATGTATTTCAAGATTTATAATTATTAGTTTTACTGATGTAACTTGGCTTTCTTTAGAATTTGTATTGCATATTTTATATAAATACACACACACACACATATATATATATATATATAATATCTCTTATATGCATTCGGTTTACAAATCAACACCACACCTACACCCACGCCCACATTCATACCATACATCCCGTATATCATGCGGGTAAAAGGTTAGTTGTCCTTAATAACTAAAGTTTTTGCATGTATCGTATACTTGCACATTGTATAACAAATATACTTGTACATGTGTCATATACTTGAATTAGAAAAATAATTTAAATTATATTTTTATAAAAAAATAAATAATAAGTAACTCAAGTAATTCACATCTTAAAAATACTAAAATAAATATGTATAACAAATACACAAAATTGAGCATGTGAATTATTTTGATTATTTGAAAGCATACATTTGTATACTAAACATACACACATATTTTTAAAAGGTACCGATAATTTACATTTCCAATACAATGATATATGTAATACTTAATAAGAGATGAAACAATATATATTTTATTCTTGTAATAATTATATATTTTTATCAATATTTCCTCAAGTTACAAGATTAATTAGTGCTTAAAACATTTTAATATAACTAACTGGGTGTGCTTTCAAAATATTTCATTAATAATATTGATTTTTAAGAAATCACTATGCTATATATTGGACTATCAACCATATTGGAAATGAGAAATAAAAAGAAGTATAAATATTACAGTAAAATTAAGTTTAAAAATATATATTTATTCTTCTTTTTCTAAGATTAAAATCTAATTCAAATTAAATAGTTAATACTTTTTTTTCCATTCATCTTTCATAATTAATTTTTTTGTGTGTATTTTATTATGTTCAACTATTACTTTATTTTTTTTAAAATTTGAATTACTTAATATACTATTATTGTATAATTTAATTTTCTTTGAATTAGTGAAAATATAAATAAAAAATTAGATACAAATATTAAATTAAATATATAGTAAAAAAATATGGATTCCTTTTTACGTTGAAGGTAATTTTATTCAAACATAAGTTTGATTCATGGAATAAGTGTTAATATTGGCAAGTTAAAGAAGGTAACGCCACATAAGATCAAGTTCATAGGGTGCCATTGTGTTTTGTCCTTACTAGCTTCATGAAAAAATCATTCACAAGTTGATATGGAAAGTAAATGAATAATTTTGTAAAATTTAATACATGTTGATTTTTATTGACAAAAGAAAATATTTGGAAAAGAAACTTAACATCCATGGATAAAGAATAATAGAATCTCCTAGATAAAGGAAACCGATTATCTAGAAGATTTTTGTAGATATCCCAAGCAATAAATTTGGAAAATTCAATGAAGATCGATCATGTAAATACATCGATGATATATATCTAAGAGATCGGAGATTAATCAAATTTGAGACTATATAAGAAGTCTCAAGCAAACTGGCAATCACATTGCAACTGCGGGGCTCGTGGCGCAAAGTCACTGAGGAACTTTTTCTGCCTAATTGTGGTGATTTGAAAAACCGTCGATCTTGTGCAATCTCTACAACCACAATTTATCCCAAAATATAAATTGTAAATATTTTTTATCGAGATACAATATCATTCGAACACGTTCAATCAATGCATAATTACACATAAGTAATTTAAAACCATGCAACATAAGCTCCAATACCACTTTGTTGGATTTTGTGAATTCCCACATGAACATAGGATCGAAAATTAAAATTTACATAAAGTAAACATACATATTGATTTATGCATCCACGGGATTCCGTGCGAATTAATAACCAAGGCCAATTAAATTTTTTAGATTATAGTTATCGTTTTTGAATGACCATTCAATAATTAAAAGTATTCAGATTGTACCTTTCGTGAAATTTTTCTTTTTCGATGATTGGGTTAAAAGTAATAAGAATTCCTAACGATAGGTAATCATGGTAGTCCTCTCTAAAGGGGCTGATCGCCTCGAACATTCCACCAAGAAATCTAATCATCTCTCCTCCTAAGATAGTCCACACGACAAATAAGAATACACAATCAAGATCTTGCTAGTAATCTTGATTTTTTTCTAACCAGTGATGTATGGAGTATTTATGAATTGATGGAAGAAGGAACAAGTGTGTAGAAAAAATTCCAAGAAGTCCTACAGTTTTCATCTCTCTCAAAATTCGTATGAAGAAATTTTCGGTCAATTCCCTTTTCTCTCTTGGAAAATCGGCCAATTAAATAATGTAGTAGTAGAAATTAATCCCCATAGTCTTATATGTGTTAGCCTAGGGTTTAATTAAAGTTTCATTCCAATGAAAGTCATACTCTTTGCAACTAAAATAAAGACAATTATGGCAATGCTCAAAATCTTACATCCTTATTCCATCATATCTCCCTAAAATATGACTGTTTTCTAATCGACCTTCCATTTTCATCCAATTGGTTAAATAAGTCTTTCTTAACATGCTCATTGAATCGGGTTGGACCTTTAAATGAAATTAAAAACTCAGTCAATTAATTATCTAATGAAGTGACTACGTCTATTCAATTTAATTGATCACGTTAATTTCATTAGACCGATTATACAACTCAATTATTTAATTGACTAAATTAATTTAAATTACTTATAATTAATTAATCCAATTAATTACCATAATACAATTAAATTTATTTAAATAATATATAATATAATTAAATTTATTGTTCATAGTTCAATTAAATTAAACTCCAATAATTAATCTCGATTTATGAATTGGATCCAACCATTTGGATCAATTCAAATATTAAGTGTTTCATCTCATTTTTGTGGGTGATCCTTAATAAGGTTCACCTTTAAGCTAGATGTACTTCGCAACATTTACAACTTATATATATTTTATATTCGATTAATTAATCGACTTAATATTTCATGTCAAGAACCACACAAATCGGGAAGCACCTAATAATGTATCTTGACTATATGGGCTTAGGTGAATAGTGAGTAAATATATTCAAATCGGGAACTTTGTGTAAGATGCACATGAATTGGCAAATGTATTAGGTAATTTAAGTTTAATATGTTATTTATTTAAACCAAATTTAAAAAAAAATGAAAAGAAATTATATAGTATACTAATGCAACTAAAGTTTTTGAACTTTTAAAAAATGTAAGAGATAAAGTGACATTTTTTTTTTCTCAAACTCTCTCTCAAACTCTAGCCTCCTTTTTCTCTCAAGCTCGCTCTTTTTGCTTCTTTATTCTTGCTCTTCATTGTTGAGGGAGTGAGTTTTGGCCATTTTTGGCTTGAAATCTCCCCATCTACATCTTGTTTATTTTTATTTTCTAAATAAGTGGTTTTTCCACGTAGATCTAGGTTGTTTGTTTTCTTTTATTGTTTGTGATTTCGCCGTCTAGTGCGACATTTGGTTTGTTGCCGTCTTGTTGCGGTGTTTATCTTGTGTGGACGATTCAAACAAGCAAGTTCTCGATCGAGACATAGGTAAATCAGTTGTGGTATTCAAATGTTGCGATCTGGAATCGTAAGTATTCTAGACATTATCTATTTCTCAAAAAGTAGGCTATAAGCCGGTTTTTGTTATTACATAAATGCTATGAATCTTTTCATAGTTTTCTTTTATGATTTTTAATGATTTGTTTATTTTTCTTTCGATATATTGCTAGTTTGAATTAATTAATAAAACTATTTTTGACAAAAAAAAGTAACAAATGCTTTCTAAACTTACATATATAGACACACACACACGCACGGGGTGATAGTCTTTTTTTTTTTTTTTGATAACTCGACCGAGAACTGCGGCTTAATGACTAAGCACGAGGACAACATCTCCGGCTCCTCATTGCCGCCAAGGTAAACAGCGGGATGTGCACGCACTAGCTTGAGTGTTACGACGGAGGATCTGGCGACGTACAACCGAGATCCTCCTAGGTAAAGAGAACAATTATGTTCGATCCCCAATCTACTAATAGCGATCTTTCCCGAATCGAACCCACACGGATCTATTCAAGATGAGTTCCCACCAAATCTTCACCGGCTCGCATATGCCCCCGGGGAGCAATTTGATGGAGTAGGGATAATTCATAATATGTAAGATTATTTTTTTAACTTGTCTTTTCCATATTTCATATTTCAATTTAAATGAAATGTAGTTTAGTTAATAAGACAAGAATATATATATATATATATATATTGTATTATTCTCTACTGATTAATAGTAATCTTTGGATCGGATACCAAAAGTTTAATAATTTAGCAAGATATTAAATGCCTGGTAAAATAATTTTCTATTAATTGTAACTTATAATAAATTTTAAATGTATCAAATTATTATTTATAATACATTGTTCAATTATGTATGCATTATTCAATGTCTCAATTTGTTCAATATGTATTCAATGTATTTCATTGTGTATTCAACGTACTCCAATGTGCAATGTACAATAATGTTAATGTATTATGTTAACCCATATTATGTAGTTTAAATTAATAAAACCACATTTTCAAGAGAAAAAACTTAGTAACACAACTGCAGAGCAATTGAATCAATTTTTATGAAACATTCACAGATTAATATACTACGTGTTAAGGTGTTATTAATAGAGTGTCAAAGCAGGCTAGGCCCATCGGGCCACCCCGCCCCCTTGATCAAAGGTAGGTGGCTGGGTTGAGGACTTAAAAGGCCCGCCAAGAGGCGGGCCGCGGGTTAAGCGGGCTAGCCGCGGCGGGCGGGCCAACCCGCGGGCCATACTTATTTAATATTTTTTACAATTATTTCAAATTATTATCTTAAGATTCTTGAACCCAAACCCAACTTAACTAACTGACCAACCAATATATATCCTTTGCATGAATGATTTTTTTGATATATTTTGTTGTAGGCTGTAGCATATGTTCTTTCTTTTTTGTATCTTTTACTGAAATGTACTAACTTTTTATAAACTAACATGCATAGTTTCTGTTAACATGAGAATTAACAATATCCATTTTATAAGAAAATAAATGGGATAATAAAAATATATTGATTGATCCTTTAATATATATATATATATATATATATAAATCATTAATTAGTTTTTTGAAGGAATAAAGTATTAATTAGTAAATAATAAATCAAAATTGTCAATGATTTTATTTTTTAAAATTTATAGGTGTGCCAGCCCGCCCAACCCGCGGCCCAAGGCGGGTTGGGTTGGGTTGAGTTTTCTTAGCCCGCCAAAATGGCGGGCCAGCCCGCCCGCCCGCCAAATGGCGGGTTGTGGCGGAGTTATGCGCCCGCCCCGCCGGTCCGTTTTGACAGTCTAGTTATTAAGTTATATATTGACTTGGGATTAATATGAATTCCCGTATTATATTATAAATTTAGCGAATTATTAATTTATCACATTTTCCCCAAGTTGTAACCGACTATAAATACTATTTAGACGGCTAAGATGAGGTTATCGTACTCGAGTATTAAATTGCCGAGGTGTCCTATATTTTGTGTGTGTTTACATACACTATCATTTTTAGAGATGGCAATGGCTAGCCCGACTCAAGTCCACCGGGCTTAAAAAATATTGGGCAGCCAGATTTTGCTCGGACCGCAAAAATGCTTGGCCTAGTACAACCTATGTGTATATTTTGTACACAAAACCTGTCGGGACGGGCTAAAAGTTGGGACAATACTAGCTCATCGGCCCATGCGAAATAATTTGGGCCTGGAAAATCATGGCTCTGCAGGTTGTGTTGGGCGATATTTTGCCAACTCTAATCATCTCTATATACGCAAAGCCAGAATTAAAAGTAAACATATTTGTTTCTTATGTTGCATTATATATGATGTCAAAAATAAATGTTGCATTATATATAAATATATGGATCTTAAAGATTATATAAGTTAAAAGTACCAGAGAGACAAAAGAATGTTAACTGCAAAGCTATGGACACATAATTTTCTGCTATTGCGATTTTGGATATTTGACATTAAAACATATGCACAAAGAATAACGTCTTTATTGAATATAAATATTAATTGAATCACCATAATGGAAAATACATCTGCTCATATTAACCCTAATGTACAAAATAAAGTATATATTTTATCTCAATTATTTGTAGCACTAATTAATGGTTTATATTTAAATAAATCACGCTACATGAATGCTACTTATAAGACATAGTATAGAAATTAAATTTCAGTTCTCGCGATCATTTGGTCTATAAAGTTCCACCTTGCGACCATTTATTGGTTGAATAGGTCTAGCATTTGCTTCAGAGTCCTGTGTAAATCACATTTAATTTGTTAAGAATAAAAATAAATAAATAAATTAAATCAAGAAAAATAATGAGATGGAATTAATTAACTTACGTCATGGACAGCATCGCGAATCAGTTCAACTTGTTCTCTACTTACAGTCCTCACCTAGTAAATATATAATCAATTAGAAAATAAAAAAATACTTTTGTTAAACTTCAGGATTATATTAATTACAAAAACTATACCTGAAGTTTCACTTAATTACAAAAACCAAGTTATTTTTAGAATTATAAATACCCCTGATATTTATTTCTATTCTACAAATTACTCCCTCAAGAAGACAATATTTGATATGAAAATACAAACTTCGAGGGGTCACGGGGGTATTTATAATTTTGAAAAATAGTTGGAATTGTAATTAGACTAAATATAGGGTAGTTCTTGTAAATACCTTAAACTTTATGACAAAAATTAAAACAAAATTGATAAGTTTTGTGCTTACCTTTCTCACAATTGTCCAAATAACATTCTCTGTACATGGAGGAGTTGTAAGTGAACCAATGTACCTATAGTATTTTCTACTGCCGAATTTTATGAGCTCGGGATCAATAAATCCCACAACTTTCTCTACATCTCGCGTATCAGCAACTGCTTCTAAATTACGTTTCATCTGAAATTAAAAGAAAATAAAGATAGATAAACCGTCACGAATAGTTAGCTAGAGATAGACATAAAATTCAAGTGGGCACAAGTTCTATGAAATAGAAATATAGATTAATTATAAAACTACCCTGATATTCTTCCTAATTACAAAAAAATACATTTTTTTTTCTTCAAAATTACATGTACCCCTTGATATTTTTTTGTCTTTTACAAAATTGCATCCTCAATAGGGTTTCTGATTGAGGGATTGTTTGTAAAACTTTAAGAGGGTATTTGTAATTTTAAAAGATAACTGAGATTGTTTGTAATTTGGGTAAACGTTAGGGGTGATTTTTGTAATTATCTCTAAAAATATTATGTATACCATGGACAAGAAAGAGTCGGGACGTCCAATTTTGTACAATATCACAATCACAGCAGTACGGTTATCGTTGCTTTGGTGGACTAGATGAATTTCCATATCGAACCTGCCAGTAAATAATAATTTTACTGTTATAAAATATTGGGTTCAAACTTTGAATCAATTAGGTTTTCTGATATTAAAATTGATGCAAAACTTTTTTTTCTAAAAAATAAAAAAGAAGAAAATAAAATAAAATTACAACCTCCTGCCATTGATAGTGTGTTCAGAAGGTGAGTGCCAATGGGATTGACGAAGATGATATTGGGTTCCATTGATTTGGATATGCCCTGCTCCACCTGGCCATCTTAACTGCATTCATGTATTGATATATAAGCACATAAATTAATTTTATTTTTTCCTCAAATATCCAATTTACAAATTGCGAATTTTTTTCTAGCTATCTGTCAGTTACTTTTCATATTCTACCGTTCTTTCTTTTTTTCTTCCAAATTGTCAAATTGAAAATAAAAAAATCAAATGCAACATTCTTTACCAAAGGAAGTAATATTACCATCATATCATGACCTCGATTAATAAGAGTCGCGTTAGAGGGCCAATAAGTTCTATCGAGCAGGCCCAAATGCGACACCATTTTAACCCTTTCATTCAGCATATCAATGGGGGACTGCATTTTTCCAGAGTTGCACGCCCCCATTCTGGGTGGATTTCTCCCCAATGGGCCGGCCCATTTTCACTATCTTCCTCATAACTAAACTCCCTTTCGTCATCTACAATAATATTAATTAGTCAGAAATAAAAAATAAAAATATATATGAGAAAAAATAAATAAAACAAGGGTTAATTATAAAAACTATTCCCGAGTTTAACTTTATTACCAAAAAAACTCAGTTATATTTCAAAATTACAAATTTCTCCTAAACATTTTTTACTATTTTACAAATTGCACCGTCAAACGGGGCATTTGTTAGTAAATATAACACTTTAATGGGGTACTTACAATTTTGAAATATATAACTCAAAGTTTTTTGTAATTAAGCTAAACCTTAGGGTAACTTTTGTAAAAATAGAGGAAGAAGGAAAAGGAAAAAAAAAAACTTACCAACTTCTTGAGCTTTTGTCACACAAGCAACAAGAACAAGGATGAAGAAAAAGTACTTGAAAAAAGTTGTAAGTTTCATGATCATTAATTCTTAGCTTTGGCAAAATATTGATTTGTTTGTGAGAATGGATTATAAGTTGTTATGTAATGAGGGGCTCATGCCCGTCGTTTATATAGTAGTTAGAACCCACAATTAAAAATTAGTTAATTAATTTTATTTAACGAATTAATTAATTAGTGTTTCCATGATGTAGGGTGAATGGTAAAAAGGAAGTGGTTGATTTTGATTGGAATTTCATGTTTGTTACGAAATGTCAATTTGAGGTTGCCAAATTGTTGAAAACATAGAATAATAAACAATTAGATGTTGACGGGGAAATGAGATTTATTTCTGCCCAATTATATATTTAACTTTATGTGGTAATTCGCCTGAATATATTTTTGTTTCTTCGGTCCATTTTTTTCATGTATATAATGTTATGTATTCCTTTTATAATAATATAGATGATTTTTTGGGTCATATTTGATTAGATTATTATACCATGTTTCATGATGTAAATGTTGATTTCACAGTATCAATTCTATAATAGGACATGACTAGATCAAACAACTATCTCAATTCATTACCGTCTCATGATATTTTTCATGCAAGTGGCAAAACCTATGATGATGACGATTTTGGAATTTCATTTAAATTTTTCTTCGTATGAAGGTTGACAGGAAAGACATCCGACGTAAAACTTTGCTACTTTGTTTTTTGCATGAATTTATAGTGTTAACTAATTTTAGATAATTAATTGAAACTTAATTAATTTATGTTATGAAATTGAAACTACCAAATCTCAATCTTTTAACCCAAACCTACTTTCAAAAATTTGACTGACTATAGCTAAGGTAGGAAATGAACTAGAAATCTAGAACATATGTTCTATTTATATTTCTAGTAAACCAACAATTCACTTTTATACAGTTACGAATAATACTTAAAAACTAAGAGTACATTGAAATAAAAATGTCGTTGACTACTACATTACTCAAGAGATTGCTTTAATTTTTTTTTTTTTAGGGAAAAAACAATATATTAGAAACTAAGGAGCCATGTCCGAAGCAACCAAGTCCACCAAGTGATCAGAACATCCCCAATCCTTGGATCAAAATCGGAGAAACCAAAAGAGAAACGAGCAAGATGGTGGGCTAGACAGGTTTCCGACCTTCTAACAAAGCTAGGGCTAATAAAATCGAAACAATGAAAAAGAAGAAAAATATCATTAACAATATTTCCTAAATAAGTGAGATCTTACGTCCGGTGTCAAGCCGATGGATTAGAGTGATGTTATCCGATTCGATGACAATTTTCTTGAAACCCCGGTCCCTTGCCAACATCAAACCATCCCCGCAAGCAATGGCCTCCGCGATTGTCACGTCAAGTTCGGTTGAAATCAACCTCGAGAGCGTTGTCACAATATTTCCCCGATGATCCCGTAGACGCAATCCCGATCCCAGATCCTTCTCCCTCCCGAATGGACGATCCGTGATAATTTTTAGGTACTCATCAGGTGGTGACCATCGATCCAATCTTCCTTCCGATGGAAATAGTTTTATGATATGATAGATTTTTTTTTTATTTTATAATAAGGTTGGAAATGGGAGGCTTATTTTTGTAGGTGTAATATAGTATGTAGTGTAAGTGAAGAATGGAGGAACTAAAGCGCAAAGAGAGGTTTGAACTTTCAAGTAGAAGTTTTATTGTTTGGTCTTTGATTTTGCTTACTTGTCTGCAAGAATGCCTCCACATCTATTTATACTAGTCTAAGGAGGCTTCTAAGACTTGTTCTAGATTTTTCTAGTTTCATTTAGCAATTTACATGCTTCTAGATTTGTTCTTCTCTAATCTAGATTTTATATGTTTGTTCTAGATTTTTCTTTTACTACTACAATTTTCATATGCTAGAATAATCTAGAAATGTGCACCAATTTCTAATACTCCTTCTTGGTGCATATTTCGTGACTCTATCATATCTCGTAATATCTCAAACTTTCCTCGAGGTAATGCTTTTGTGAAAATATCTCGCTAATTGTTTGTCGTCTTGCAATGCTCCAGCTCAATTTCATTTGTTTGCTTCGCTTCCTGGGATGAAGTGATACTTGATTTTGATGTGTTTAGTTCTTTGTGGAACACGGGATTTTTTTGCCATTGCTATAGCGAGACTTCATCGTCGCAGTAAAATTTTTGTAGCCTTTTCTTGTACTTCTCCCATGTCTTCAAGTATGCGCTTCAACCATATTGTTTGACCGGGTAGTCATTGTTGCTGCTTATATATTCACTTTCCTGGCCGATGATTGTGCGATTGTTGCTTTTTGGATGCCCAAGAAAATATTCCGGAACCCAATGTGAATGCCTTTGATGTGCTTTTCATGTCGCCGATTGATCCCGCCTTGATCATTTGCCTCAGATAGCCTATTAGTTTTGAGTCCATCGATTCATACCAAATACCATAGTTCTTTGTTCCTTCCAGGATATCGGAGTACTCGCTTTGTTGCTCCGTAATGAATTTGACTTGGATTCGCATGAATCTTGATAGGAAGCTAGTTGCGTACATAATGTCGGGTCGAGTTGCGGTTAGATAGAGTAAGCTTCCAATTAGACTTGAAATTGTGAGTTGTCCGCCCGGTGAGCCATCTTCCTTTTTGAGTGCCTTGTTGTTGTCAAGTGGAGTTGCTACGTCTTGCATCCTTCCATCTTGAACCTTTTAAGTAAGCTTTCTGCGTATTTCTTTTGTGAGATAAAGATACCATCTTTTCTTTGATGTATCTCGATACCAAGAAAATAGTGCATCAAACCCAACCGTCATCTCGAATGTCTTCATCATGTCTTCTTTGAACTCCATAATCATATTTTCATTGTTTCCTGTGAAAATGAGATCATCCACGTATAAAGAGACAATGAGTGTATTGTTCGTACCTTGGGTCTTGATATATAGTGTTGGCTCACTCGGCTCTCCCGAATCCAAGCTCGGTGAAGTAGTCATCAATTCTCGCTATACTGTGCTCATGGGCTTGCTTTAATCCATATAGTGCTTTCTTTAGTCCGAGAACTTTATCTTCTTTCCTTGTACCACGAACCCTTGAGGTTGTTCGACGTAGATTTCTTCTTCAAGATAACCATTAAGGAATGCAGACTTCACATCGAGTTGAAATATCTTTCATTGTTTCGAGCCGCTAATGCAATAAGTGCTCGTGATCGTGTCGAGTCGGACTCTTTTTGGAGCGAAAGTCTCATCGTAGTCGATGCCATCTTGTTGTGCATATCCTTTTGCAAAAGTCTTGCTTTGTATTTTTGTATCAACCATCCGGGTTAAGTTTTGTCTTATAGACCCACTTAACTCCAATGGCTTCTTTATCTTGCGGAAGATCTGTGAGCTCCCACGTCTCATTTTTCTCGATCATTTTTATTTCTTCCTCCATCGCTTTTACCCGACTTTTTGTTTAGCAACCGCTTCGTAGCTATCGGCTCCATAATCGTCAAATTGCATGTTTGATATATTTCTCTCGAGCGATCTGGTCCTTTTTGGTGTTGAGTCCGGAGATGTGTCAAGATCTCTAGTTATTGCTCGCTCGGGAGTCTCCGGCGGATCATTGTTGGTTTCTTCTTGTTCATGAGTTAGTTTAGGAAGGTTGATACTCCTCTTTTCCACTTGGTTTGTCTCCCAATTGTATGCAAAGCATCTTCATCGAACATTACGTCTCGCCCGATGATCAACTTTCTTGTGCTTAAGCTATAGACTCGATAACCTTTGGATTGAGTGCTATAGCCTAAGAATATACATTTTTCAGTCTTCTCATCCAACTTGCCCCTTTTTTGTTGAGGAATATGAACATAGCAGATGCATCCAAATACTCGTAGATGTTTAGCGATGGTTTTCGCCTCGCTCCAAGCTTCGAAGTGTCTTGTCTTGTACGACTTTGGTAGGACATCTATTTAGTAGATAGATCGCAAAGATTTACAGCAAATTTTCTCGCCCCAAAGGATTTGGGAAGACCTTTCTCCATTAGCATAGATCTTGCGTCTCCATTCTTCGTTCTATTCTTTCTTTCTCGAGACGCCATTTTGTTCTCGGTGCGTATCCGATCGTGAGTTGATGCTCCATGCCTTCATCTTCACAAAATTTTGTGAATTGAGTAGAAGTGTATTCTTTTCCACGGTCACTCCTTATTGTTTTGATTTTGTGACCACTTTGCTTGACATATGCCTTGAATTTCTTGAAAATATCGAATACTGCGATTTTTTCGTGAGAAAATAAACCCATGTCATTCTAGTATAATCATCGATAAAGAGTATGAAGTACTGTTTTGTTCATTTGAAGGAGTACGATCGGACCGCAAATGTCCGTGTGTACTAGCTCCAATGGCTTTTTGGCTCTCCAAGCTTTTCCGGATGGAAAAGGTTGCGTGTTGTTTCGAGCATGCACCCTTCATGACTCCATCAAGCTCTTTGATTGTTGGCAAGTCACGCATCATGTTTTTTCGATTTAGGATCTTTAATCCTTGTAAATTGAAATGTCCGAACCTTCTACGCCATAGCCAAGTATATCGTTAACTTGGGCCGTCATTGCAGCGTCGTTTGCATATCTCCATTGGATGGGAAAACATCTATTTTCCTCATTTTAACTTTTGTAATTACGAGGATTTATCCTTTTTATCATAGATTGTGCAAGAATCTCCTCGAAATACAAAGAGTATCCTTTCTCCATCATTTGTCCCACACTAAGTAGATTTTGATCTATTGTAGGGACTAAGAGAACTTCATTAATATATCTCTTACCCTTTTTCGTGTCTATAGCAATAGTGCCTTTGCGATTGCTTCCATATAATCACCATTTCCAATTTTTATCTTTGTGCTTATTTTATCAAGTTGGCGAGAAAATACTTTCATTTTTAGTCATGTGGTTGCTACAACCACATTTGCCCAAATACCAAGTATCTTTGTTTTCTTCTCGATGCGGGCGGACATAAAAGAGATTATTCTCGATTCCGTATTTTCGGAGAAATTAGCCTGGTGTCTTTGCTTTAACCGACATGATTTCTCTACATGTCCAAACTTACAATTTTGACATTGTGGTTTTCCTTTAAACCAACAATCTTTCTCCAAGTGACTTTTCCTTTTGCATATACCACATGGAGGAAACTTGTCATTATTATCTGTTGGTTTCCTTCATTATATTTTCTCCCATTTTTCTTATTTTTTCGAGACCGCATACTTAATTTTGATTGAAATGCATTATCTATGTCTTTTTTCGTAACGTCTTTCTAATCTTTTCTCGTGAGCCTCAAGTGATCCCATTAATTCTGTGTGATTAATTTTTCTATATCTTTGGATTCTTCAATAGCCGCAATTATGGGATCATATTTTTCTGTGCAAGTAATTAAAATTTTGGAAACAATTTTACTTTCTGGAAAATTTTCTCCATAGGCTCGTAATTGGTTTACCACTTCATTTACTCTTGAATAATAGTCTTTAGCAGTCTCAGAATCTAACATTTTTAAATTCTCAAACTTCCTTCTCAAAGTTTGAAGTCTAGTAGCACGTACCACTTTCATTGCCTTGAAACTCCTCCCGCAACTTATCCCATGCCTCTTTAGCATTTTTTGCTCCCATGATCCTTGGAAAATATTCGCCGCCAAGCTCATCTCAAGAGCAAGGAGTGCTTGAGAATCCTTTGTTGATTCTCCTTAAATTCCTTCTTTTGTATCGCGGATAATGTGGAAATATCGTTTGGAATAGTATATCCATTATTAACAATATCCCACAAATCTTGAGCACAAAAGTAGGTCTTCATTTTAATAGACCAGAAATCGTAGTTTTCACCACGAAAGACTGGAATTGGAATAGATGAGCGGAATGTGTCGGCCATTGTATCGCCCGATAATCGAACCAGCTCGATGCCACCGATGGAAATAGTTTTATGATATGATAGATTTTTTTATTTTATAATAAGGTTGGAAATGGGAGGCTTATTTTTGTAGGTGTAATATAGTATGTAGTGTAAGTGAAGAATGGAGGAACTAAGGCAAAGAGAGGTTTGAACTTTGAAGTAGAAGTTTTATTGTTTGGTCTTTGATTTTGCTTACTTGTTCTACAAGAATGCCTCCACATCTATTTATACTAGTCTAAGGAGGCTTCTAGTACTTGTTCTAGATTTTTCTAGTTTCATTTAGCAATTTACATGCTTCTAGATTTGTTCTTCTCTAATCTAGATTTTATATGTTTGTTCTAGATTTTTCTTTTACTACTACAATTTTCATATGCTAGAATAATCTAGAAATGTGCACCAATTTCTAATACCTTCCCTCAAAGGCTTTGTTCGAGCGGCTAGCGATTCGGTGTGCTCATGTAGACGGTTTATCACCATTTGGATATAATGGTTATGATCTTTTAACTTGTTCCCAAAGGTAGCATCATTCCTAGAGCACCAGGCTCCCCACATAAGCATAGCAAAAAGTGAATGACCATTTTTATCTCCTTGTTCCATCATATGTGCGATCCATCACACATAGTACCCCTACGAATAGTTCCGGGGACCCTTATGCGAAGTGGAGAGGCAGCCCAAAAAACTCCGCCCACGGGCGATCCCGAAGTGCATGTTCGTTCGACTCCTCTCGCCGACCCGCACCTCGTGCAAACCCCATCTGGTCAACACCCTTTCCCGGCTAAGAGCTCCTTAGTCGGTAGAATGCCATACACACACTTCCACAAGAATACTTTCACTTTGTTCGAATTGACAATGACCATAGCCATTTCCAAAGTCCCGTATTGTTGCCAAGAAGATGCCAGGGGGAATGGGCCTCATTTTCCATAATCGACTTCGCCACCTTATATCCCGACTTCACCATATATTTGTCGTCCTTTGAATAATGCCAAACCAACATATCTTCCTTGCGGTTCACACTCGGCGGAATTTTTTGGATTGATCGGGCCCAAAGGTGAGAAAATATGAGAGAGTTTTTCCAGGATCCCGTCCCGCGGCGCCCAGGAGGTCACACACCTTTAGATTCATCGCTTCGCCGCGGTATGGATGATGGTTTGAACGAGGGATTGTCCGGTAACCACAGATCATTCCACACATTCACCTGTTCTCCGATTCCTATGGTCCAACGAATCCCGCCCGGAGAATTTTCCCGCTATCTACAATGCTTCTCCAAGTAAAAGATGGATTATGGCCTGTTGTAGCATCGAGGAATTTTTTCCGGGAAAGTATCGTTGTTTAAGGACATTGGATAGAAGGGAGCTCTCATTCTTAATCAAACGCCATCCTTTCTTCGCAAGCATTGCTTCATTGAAACATTTTAAGTCTCGGAACCCTAAACCACCCTCCTTCTTTGAGCGACATAATAAATTCCATGCTTTAAGTGAATCCGCCTTTCATCTTTCTTTTGTCCCCACCAAAAATTGCTTATGATGGAGTCAATTTGATCACATATGGATGTAGGAAACATGAATCAACTCATCAAATAGGATGATATTGCACGAGCAACAGATTGGATAAGAATCATCTTACCCGGTGACAAATATCGCCCTTTCCAATCCTTCAATTTTTCCGAATTCGTCTACCACCTTCGCAAAAATTTCCTTCTTTGAACGACCCACCACCGGGATTCCCAGGTAAAGTGCATGTTTGTCAACCCGTGTTACACCCAATCTGGCCGCCAATGATTCTTTGTGTGTCTATCCCTAGCCCGCCGCCGAAAGAAACTTCGAATAATGCTCCTCGTAGTAATAATTTTTGTCTCAGTGGCTCTCCCAAAAATAATCTTTGTCGTCGCGAAAAAAAGATGAGAGATCGCTGGGCCCCTTCGGCTCTTTGTGATGCCGTGGAGCCGACCTCCAATTCCGCCCTTCGAATGAGTGATGAAAAAGCCCTCGCACAAAAAAAAAGATAAGGAGAAAGAGGGTCCCTCAGCGGAGTCCCCTACTCGGGCAAAAACGGCGCTCGATCGACCATTAAATAGTATGGAAAATGACATTTGTGTTAACACATCGCATAATAAGTCGCACGAAATTATCGGGGATTCTCAATTTTAGCATAACCCATGTAGAAAAGCCCATTCCACCGTCGTAGGCTTTAGACATATCGAGCTTAAAAGCAAAAGAGCCCCCATTTTTAGCTTTATTATGTTTCATAGAGTGAAAAATTTCGAAGGCCGGAAGGGCATTATCGGTGATTAGGCGCCGGGACAAAGGCGGATTGGGTGTAGTGAATGAGGGAGGGGACGAGACCAATTTAAGCCTATTAGCAATCGTTTTGGTAATTAACTTAAACAAGACATTGCATAAACTAATAGGCCTATAATCCAAACAGTTTGGGCGTTTTATCTTGGGGATAAGGACAATGAATGTGTTATTAATCATGTGTGGACTCGCGCCATCATTTAAGATTGATAAGACTACGGAAATAATATCAGGATTTAAAATGGGCGTAATTTTTGATAAAATAAAGCGGGCATACCATCTCGGTCGGTGCTTTTGTAGGGTGCATTTGTGCCGATCTTTGCCGTGATCTCTCCGCCACAAAGGGTCTAGACAAAGTTTCGCATGCAAGATCGACAATTTGTTTTCCACAGCCGCTAGAGCATTTCCCATTTCAGGTTCTCATCCGATGTAAACAACGCATGATAATAGTCATCAAAACCTTCTTGATGTCGTGAACTTCCTCCTTCCATGCTCCTCAGTGGGCCCGAACTCGTTCGATCGTATTTCGGCATTCCGACCATTTTGCGAGTTTGTGGAAAAAGCCGATTCTCGATCCCCTGCTTTAATCCAGTTGGCCCGGATCGTTGGTGCCACATTTTTTCCTCGCTTGAGATGAAGATTGCGGAGTTGTGCTTCAAGTTTCTTTGTCTCTCCGAGTTGGATACACTTTGGATCGTGTGGAATTTGTTGTTTTTGGAGAGATTCTCGCAATCGCGTGAATCGTTTCCCGATGTTTCGAAATGTGATTTCTCCCAAAGAGTTAATCGAACCCCGCATTCCCTAATTTTTGAAGAAATGGAGTTAATATCTCGAGGTATTGTTGGCGCTATTCCATGCTTTCCGAACCACCCTGCCGCACGACTCCTCCATGAGCCACATCGATTCAAAACGAAATATCTTCCTTTTTTTTTTTTTTTCACGGTTTCCATCCCACCCCTGTCTCCATCGGATAAGGACGGGTAGTGGTCCGACGCCACCCTAGGTAAATGATATATCTTGTATCTCGGGTATAAATCAACCCATCCCAGGTTCCCGGACATCCGCCGAGTCTTTCCCGGATATTCGCCTCCCATTCTTTGGTTGTTCGACCATGTAAAAGTGTATCCTTCATAACCCAAGTCGTCGCCGATTGGGCATCCCGAATTGACCGTGGAAGTCTTGAAGCTTCCGTGCTCCTTTATTCTCGCCTCCCAATTTTTCGACACGAACAAGATTTCATTGAAATCCCCTAGGCACAACCATCTTTCAGACGCGGTCTCGGCTAATTCCCGAATAAGATCCCATGTATAGCTCTTTTTGCGACTCATCCGGCCAACCATACGATCCGTAAGTCTCCTTTGTTCGTCCGTCCCTCCACCGTTCCATCGATGTGGTGCAAAGAATCGAAACTACGAAAAACCGTAATCGCCTTTCCAAAGTAGAGACAGAGTCCCCTCTTCTACCTCCATTGGTCATGTCACAACTAATCGCATGCAAACCATCGTAGCAAGACATCTTATAACTTCTTCCACTTCAATTACACCGAGTTTGGTTTCCATAAGGAAAACAAACTTGGGCTCTTGTTCCTGGATATATCGTTTAAGCACTCGAATCGGCGGGTTCCCTAAGCCCCGACAGCTCAAATCAAGCAATTCATTGGGCTTGGCGGGCCGCTCCCTCGTAGCCTCCGCCGTTAGATTGAAAGTGCACGGAACATTAAACAAACTAAATTCTCTTACCTTCAGCATTCAGTATCAGATCAGTATCCTCTTCTCCATGAGCCTTCTCCCTTTTTTTCCTCTTATTATTGGTGGTGGGTTTCGAGGGTTTTTTAGCTGGGGTTCTTTTTGAGTCTACTCCAACAATTTTTAGGTTTTTGGCTTTGGTTAGTATCGGGGTTTGCTTGTTCGGAGGGCTTAGGTGTATGGTGTGGGGGTTTGGTTGTGATTGGTCGATATTTTGGGCTCATGTGGGGGACGGTTTGTGGTGGTTTTTGTGCATGGCTTTGAGATGAGGCTTGGACGTGGTCGAAGTTGCATGGATTTTTATGATGTCTTGCATGTGTGTAGGGGGTTTTGATACTAATATTTGTCTTTGGTTGCATTGGTTAGGGTGAGTGCTTTTTGATTGGAGAAATGAGTTTTGTTGTTTGGGGAAATTTGGGGTAATGGTGGTGTTTTGGCAGAGATGATTGTGGTGGGGCCTATGTTTATTAGCTTTTGTGGATTAGTGGTGTTTTGGTTTGTAATTGTTGGAAAGTGGTGGTGGGGATATTATAGTGATTGGAGGTGTTTGTATCAAGTTGGTGGATTAATGAAATCCTATTATTCTTGGTCCGGGGGGGCTTGAGGTTAGGAGAGGGATTTCATGGATTTTTGGATGAGCTCGTTATGAGGGCTAGTGGCGTCGATTCGTTCATAACAAGGGTTGGCGGCGGGGGCGATGGGGTGTGGCTATGGGTAGCGGTGATAAGTTTTTGGGTTGAGGGTGACGAGGATTCGCCTAATTGTTCACCTCCAAAAAGATTTCGGGTTGCTTAGGCATTCGAGCATAAGTGTCTTTCGATGAAGATGAACAATGGCGATGAGGGGAAGCCTTTAACCATGGTCGTATCTCATACTAGATGTGTCTCGACATTCATTGCGATCGAAATCCTCGCAGTTTAGAAAAAGTGTCCAATCAACCCACAACAAAAACAATACATCAGAACGACTCATATTTGAGGGGAGAACCAGTTTTTTCCCGAACCCGAATTGTCGAACCCTACAGAGAGGTTTTGTAATATTGATCTTAATTTTGAAACGGAGGCATTTACCAAATAAGCCTTTCTCGTAGATAGGTCTCAGCTCTCAATATCTCCTAGTTGACGTGCAATGGCTTTGTGCCGAGGAGGGATTCATACAAGCCACCGACGTCGACGCCTCGATCCAAAAGGAGGTCAGCCGTAACCTTCGGCATTTGTAGATGGTTGTTCATTGTTTTCCACTTTCGAATAGCAAAAAGGCCCCCATCGAAATGCCAAGGCCGATTAGAGAGCACCTTTTCTATCTTTTTCCTCCTCGAATCGGAATAGGATGAGATCGACCCCACTCTCTAGCTACTACCTAGGTTTCTTCGTTTTCCATGATTTTTTCATCACTTCTATAAGATAGAAGGATTTACAGTGATTTATCGGTATATAATTTCCCTACCAAACATAATTGAGAGCCTATGGATCCATGCGGATCCGTTGTGAACGCCTCATCGAGATCTACCAACGCTTTCTTCTCTATCATTAATTCTTCCATGGAAACCCTAATACCGCATGAGATGGAGAAACCCAGTCGTAGGAAAAACTCTAGCAAAAGCAGAAAAAACGAATCGCGCTATTCTCACAATAGAACCCCCGTCTATATCATTCGATCTCGTTGAGACTAGCACGCGTGCCCCCTGCAAAAAACCAAGACAGAAAAATGGGAGATTAGGGTAAAAACTGAAAAAAGAAGAGACTCAACAAAACGAAAAAAAAACTGAAGAAAAACTCGACAAAGACGGATATGGACGAATAATGTGAGAAAGAAAAAAGGAGAGAAAGAAAGTTGGAGTGACGCAAGTGAAAACCACGACGGAAAGGATGAAACCCTAACGAAAAACCCTAATGGGATGACTCAGACTCTTTCTGAGAGGAGAACTTCTTTTCTTTATGGGATATATTTATTATAACTTGCTTTAATTTGAGAACTAAATGACACGCGTTAATTAAAATGTTAAAAAATAGACAGAATTAATTATTGTGATGTGTTCATTAAAATGTTGAAAAATTAGACAAAATTCTTGTGGGTCTTTTTTCTAATATTTTTTTTTTTGATGGCCATGTTGTAGGATCTAGAAGAAAGTAAGTTACCTGTCCAACTTGATTTTGGTGGGTTGATGGATTAGATATTTAGATAGCTTTCTAGGAAGGAGAAATTAAAAGTGGAATTTCATTGCGAGGTAATTTAATATCTTGATTTTTTGGCATGGGTTTATTAGATATTATTGTTCTTTTTAGTTTTTATAATTAAGTTAGAGAATTGGCAATTTTAAAGAGTGTAAGAAAAGATGTAAACCATCTGAAGTTAAAGTGATAATTTATTTTATAAGGGCATTGTATATTTTATTAGACTATATTGCAAAAAGAGGATACTAACTATATATATCCCACTGGCAAAAAGAGAAACGCTTTAAATTTGAAACAATAATTTTAAGATTTTTTGCGAACTGAGGACAATAACATTTAGATTTTTGCAAATTGAAGATAATAACTTTTATATTTTTGCGAATTGAAGACAATAACTTTTAGATTTTTAATTGATGACAAATTGAACCCGAATTCCCCAAATTTGGGCTAATATAGGAAGCAATAGTTTTTTAGTATAAGATCATTGAAGGGGTGTGACTAGTGAAATTTGACCACAGGTCAATAGTCTGAGTTATAATTGCTCAACCAGCTACAATCAATTCCAAAGAATCAAAGGTAAAGCTTCAAAATTAGATTATGACTTTATATATATTTCAATGAATACATAGATTTTTTTTTCTAGTTTGTAATAATAATAATGATTGATAAAATATTTTGATAATATAAATTATTACTTAATAATTTTTTGTTAATTCATGTATGCTATATTCATGTATCTATCGTTTCCCTAAGAAAATAAAATAAATAGTCAAATGGAAAAGTTTTTATAGTCATGAAAAGTATGGTCATGATCTTGATGTTTCTTAAGGCAAGACTCTGACCAAATTCTTTCTAGCCAAGGGACTTCAATAAATGTAAAAAGGAATGCGAGTCAATAGAAATTTCAAAACATTCTCCAAAAAGGTGAAGAAATGTCAAGAATTTGTAAAAAGAAATGGTAAAAAAATTGTAAGTGTTAGAAATAAAAATTGCTTTAGCTTAGTCATTTTCTATGTTTCACACGTGAAGTGAAATTTTTGTACAGATTGCTTTTGGGACTTTTGGCTAACTTTATAATTTTTTAGATTTACACGGTTATATGTAAATTTGATTCACATTCTAATTTCTAAATGGATTAATAACTTATTAGGTTTGGAAAAAAAATATTGAATGAAAATTTTAAGCCGGCTGTAAATGATTTTGGATTTGACTATTGTGGACACCGCACTTGTAAATTAAATAGTCTCCTACTTTAATTTGAAAAATCAATTAAACAATAAAACGAGGAAAAAATCAACTACAAAATAATATAAAAATTACAAATATTGTCATTCATAGAGTGACCTAGTGGCGTATGGTTGTAACACCCCAAATTCGAATAACCTTGTAATTGGTTGCTCTAAAAAATAGTTATATTTTATTTTTATTTTCAAAGATTTCGTGTATTTATTATTTCTCTTACATAATGCACTAAAAACTCAATTACTCAAATATTACTATTATCATAGTATTCTCTTACATAGTGCACTAAAATCCCTCATCAAAGGCCATGTCAAAAAATCCTTGAAATTATTGCTTTCCGAGTTCCCTTTTGGAGCTTTTTAGTGATCAGCAGATTTTAGCGATAAGTTATAAACATTTTTTCTCACAATTAAATGTGTCAAACTTATTGTTAGTGATAAAACAAGAACTTTTATTACTTAGTATATCTAACCAATGACAATTCTGATGTTATACATCAGTTTAATATCTCGTAATTATAATGAATATTACTTAATTTGTTCAATGAAAGTTAAAATTCAATAATGGAGCAAATTTGTAAAAGTGCTCCACCAAAAAAAGGTCATGCTGAATGTTAGGTTTAATTACAACAAGTAGCTAGAGTTTATAATAATTGTTTATTAGTAAATTGTTATATATATGTAGAATGCTGAAATTAAAATCAAAATTTATTATCGCACTACTGGCTACTGCAAATATTGTGAGGTTTGACTCGATGATGGGAGAAAACTGAAAATAGATATTGCAAGTACATTTAAGGGGCTGTCATTGTACATTTGTTTTAGGCAAAAACTTGCGTGAGACGGTCTCACGGATTTAGATCCGTGAGACAGAGCCCTTACACAAAGTTTTAAATGTTTTTTTTTCAGATTTTATTTTTCTTAGGTTTATATTTGTATTTTTAGGGTTTATTTTGTATTGATTTGGGTTTTTAGGATTTTTAGTTTTTTTTAGGTTTATTTTTTTTTTTTTGAGTTTATTTTTGTTTTTCGGGTTTATTCTTCATGGTTCATGTTTTTAGGGTTTATTTTAGTTTCTTCATGGTTCATTATTATTTTAAAATTTATTTTCATGGTTCATGTTCTCAAGACGAACCCTTAGGAAGTCCGTCTCACACTGATTTAGATCCGTGAGACCGTCTCACAAGAGACTTGCTTTTTGTTTTATTGTTTAGAGTCCGTTTTCCTTTCCTCATGTACACGGCTCATGTTTTAGGTCTATGCGTGCAAGAAGGTTTCGATGAGAGAATTCTCATTTATAATCGGGCGTTTTAATCGATCCGAACCCTAGTCGCCTTCTCCTCATCCATCTTCTTCCTTTTTATTACTTTATCTTCCACGGAGGATGAGGTAAGTGATTCTCGGTGTTTTTAGTATTTCTCTATGAATAAGTTAATTAGTTCCAAAATGTGGTCTTGTTTGTAATGTCTCCAATATGTGACTTTTGTTTTTGATTTAATAAGTTTGTCTCCATATGTGCGTTTTTTCCGTAAGATCCGGATGAACCATTACCCAATGATTTATGTGAAGTTTAAATTGATTTTGTTGGTACATGTTTTGTAGCGCCTTAGTAGTGATTTTTTCGATTCTACGAATTAATTAGAAATGTTTAAATTTAAAATTTTGTTTTAGATCGTATAAATTTATGATTTACATGCCTTGCAAATACATTAAGAATTTTCTTTGTTTTTGATTGGAGTTTTTTTTTGAATACTAGGAATTTTTATTCCCGATAACAAATTTATTATACTTTTATGAGTAATTTTTCATTACTATGAATACCAATTACTTTAGTAATCATTTTGATTTTTTGAAATCATTAGATTGATTTCAGTCCATCTAAAATCAATATTGTTTGGAATTAATGTAAAAGTATTGACCAGGGTTCGATCAGATCTTTTAGTTTCTTAAAATTTATCCCATCTTTCCAACCACTATCACCAACTTATTAAAAAAGCATAATATTTGGCACACAAATACAAATACAAATACATCACAACATTCTCGATTAATACCACAAGTCTTGCCATCTACTATACTTTCTCATTTCAAATTGATTATTTCCTATGGCAATTATAAGTTTGTATGCTAATAGTTTCTAGTATAATAAGGGGAAGAGACACATGCTCAGATGGGACTAAGCCCAAGTCAATCATCGCTTCAATATACGCTCTATCACCTAATACAAGATTGATCTCAAGTTGTTCGCTAATTAGTGAAAACATTTATTGCAATTTATGGAGTAATATTAATGATTAGGTAACCGGAATCACTGATTAGTTATGCACCAAGTGTAGTTCACTAGGCGTAGCATCAACAAGACCCGGAAATCTAAGAATCCCTCTTATTTATTCATTATAGTTAATGGTCATAATAAGTTAAGCCATGGACCACGTGATATCCACCACGCCCCAGTCCTCATTCAACCCCAACGCTTTCCACACAGCATCAGACCCATCCACAATATTGTTCCTACACGGCGGCTGATACGCGTGCTCCTCGTCGCACCCCCGCTGCGAGTCGCACTCGTCCACCACCCTCGCCGTCGTGCTCCACCCGTTCCCTGCCGTGATGCGTATCGTCTGCAGGCACCGCGACCCGCCGGCGTACCACCCGTCGACAGCGCCACGATCCGTTCCCCATTATCGTGGTACTGCCCGTCGCACTCCGACGCGCCGCCGCCGTCCCCGCCGGGGCTGAAGTCGTTTAAGGTCAGCTTGGCCGGCGTGGATCCGGTGACCGGCGGAGAGCAGCTGTATTTGGGGTGAGATATGCCGTCACACGTGAGCGTGTCGTACGGCTGGCATCCGCCGTCGGAGGAGGCGCCGCCGCCGCCGCAAATGTTGGTCCCGACGTCCGGGTCGTCGTTGCATTCTCCGTTAATGCAGATTAATTGGCCTGAGCAGTCGTCTAGGGTTTCGCATTGGCCGTTGCAGTAGGATTGGGCATCACCTGATTTAATTAGAAGGGAAAAGGTATTAATTAAAATACTAATAGAAAGCAAAATTACAAGATTAGCCATTGTAGCTACTTATTGAGTTGAAGATTTTACAGAAATTGATGGAGAAAATGGGTGACTGGAACTGCAGTTATATAGTGAGATTTAAGGGGGGAAATCTGCAAATTAACGTTGGTGTTATTGTCAGGGCCACTTATTTTATTTTTAAAACAAACAAATGGAAAGCAGAGAAAATGGGGATAGTGGAACGGATAATGGAGAAAAACAAAAGAAAAAAAAAATAAAAGTGGAGGAATTAGTGGGGATAATGGGAGAAGAAGTGGGTAATAGATTAGTAAAAAGAAAGAATAAAAGATGAAGGAAGAGTAATAGTTTGGAAGAAGATCGGACTAAGTACATAAAAGAAGAGGAAAGAAAGGAGAAGAAAGAAAGAAGAGAAAATAGGAGAGGAAAGGAAGAAAGAATCAAAGGAAACACAAGAAATAAAATCAAATCTCGGTACAAATATCGAAAAATTGAAAGTTTCGTAATTATTTCTTTAACACTACAAGAACAACACTCAAAAGGCAACGAATTTTAGCTAAATCGTTGTCCTTGTAAGTATTAACAACGGATTTTCGTTAACCGTTGTCTATAAGCGGATTGTTTCTTAAAGACAACAGTTCCCTCAGGACTAAGACAATAGTTTCTTGAAACGTTGTCTGTATTTTATTTTTAGACAACATGTTTTTCGGTCTTTGACAATGTTTTTGTAATTGCCGATTAGCGCCTTATCTTTTTCAAAAGACAACATTTATTCATCCTTACGCCAACGGATGGTTACACGCTGTAATTAGCGTCAATTTATCTTAAAAACAATGCATTTTAACAACAATTATAAAATCGGGTGTATAGGCATTTTTTCAATTCTTTATTTATTTTAATGGTATAAGTAACACCTTTAGTTAATTTATCAATTTAATTTTAGCAACTTTATCATAATTCTAAAAGTGTTGAGAATTTTAATTTTTATCAATTTTTTATTTCATGGTATTACACTATAGCTATAACTTTTAGGTAACTTGTCAATTTTATTTTAGCAACTTTAACATAATTTTAAAAGTGCTAGAAACTTTCTCTCTCAAAAAAAAAAAAAAAAGTGCTAGAAACTTAAATATAAAAATATACTAACAACTTAAACATAAATCTAAAATATAACTAGCAACTTTATAGGTTAAACTTTCTAGTCTAGCAACTTAAACATAAATTTAAAAATATAACTAGCAACTTTATAGGTTAAACCTTTTAATTTAACAACTTAACCATAAATCTAAAAGTTGTAAAAACAGAAAAGCTCTCCACCGTGCAGAAAAGCAGAGATCGTAAAAACAGAGAAAAGCTCGGCCTCCACCGTCACTCGACTAATTACTGATTAGTTAAGCCATTTATTGCATTTTAAGGACTAATTACTGATTAGTTAAAAGGTAATCACTCTTATTATTCATTAAGTTTAGTCTTAATTGCGTCATAAATTAAGCCATGGACCACGTAATATCTACCACGCCCAAATCCTCATTCAACCCCAACGCTTTCCACACAGCATCAGATCCATCCACAATATTGTTCCTACACGGCGGCTGATACGCGTGCTCGGCGTCGCACCCCGCCGCGAATCGCACTCGTCCACCACTGTCGCCGTCGTGCTCCTCCCGTTCCCAGCCGTGATGCGTATCGTCCGCAGGCACCGCGACCGCCGGCTTACCACCCCGTCGACAGCGCCACGATCCGTTCCCCGTTGCCGTGGTACTGCCCGTCGCACTCCGACGCGCCGCCGCCGTCCCCGCCGGGGCTGAAGTCGTTTAAGGTGAGCTTGGCCGGCGTGGAGGCGGTGACCGGCGGAGAGCAGCTGTATTTGGGGTGAGATCTGCCGTTACACGTGAGCGTGCCGTACGGCTGGCAGCTGCCGCCAGAGGGGCGGAAGGAGAGCTTCCGCCGCCGCAAATGTGGGTCCCGACGTCGGGATCGTCGTTGCATTTTCCATTAATGCAGATCAATTGGCCTGAGCAGTCGTTTAGGGTTTGGCATTGGCCATTGCAGGAGGAAAGGGCAGCACCAGAGTTAATCAGAAGGGAAAAGGCGTAAATCGAAGTACAAATAGAAAGCAAAATTACATGATTAGCCATGGTAGCTACTTATTGAGTTGAAGATTTTACAGAAATTGATGGAGAAAATGGGTGACCGGAACTGCAGTTATATATAGTGAGATTAAGGGGGAAAATATGCAATTATTCAACACGTATGCTGCCGTTATAGCTACGTTAAGGAAGAATACTAGCTAATCTCCAGGGCAGAGTTTGGCGTGCTAGAAGGTATTGAAGACTCAATTAGTCCAAAAGAAGCTCTATACATAGTGATTCTCAATTTTTAGTGGAAAAAAACTACTTTTAAGTGTTTGCATATATCAAACATTTATTTTTGTTTCTGTTTCATTTGATCAAACTATAAAAGCTAAGGGTGATGTGCTTCTGATCTTGGAAAAGTCAAAAGTGCTTTTAGTATTTAGTTTAGGGTGCTAGAAGGTATTGAAGACTCAATTTGTATGATGGGGCGAAAACTTGTATGAGAAGGTCTGCCTCATGGAAAATGTTTATAAGATGAATTCTTTACATGTAACTAGAATTCCAACCTAAACCGAAACCCATAAAAAGACCATGTTTTTTTTTGTGCTTTGTAGATAAATCTTATGAATTTAAGCCTATGAGACCGTCTCACTCTCACATAAGACCACCTCAATGATGGACTATTAAAGGATAAAATCCATCCTGTGGGCTCCCACCGTCCCGCCAGAGTTTTGTGGAGGAGGTGAATCGCGGATACGCCTCAACGAGTAAGGGTCCTAAGTCTGCATTTTAGATTGAGTTACCACACAAGAAATTCTCTCCAACCCTGTTACTGGGATTCGAACCTCGTGGCGGACATCATATCACCCCATCACTTACCGGTTGAAACTATGCTCCTGGGCGTATATGATGTGCTATTAATTAGTATAAAAAGATCTCATATAGATCCTCATGGTTGTGCAAGTTGGAAATTTAATTAATTTTGATAAAGTGGGATTGACCCGACTTTGATAAATTTTCGATGGCTAAATATATAATTCTAGATGAGTTAGTTGGTATATTATGAAGTTACGTTCCAAGTAAATGATCGTAGTTATTAAGTTCTCAAAATCAATTTCCGTAAGTGAAAAATTGATATGTGAAGTTGGTCACACGGATGTATATTATGTAAATGGATTTAAAAGGTTAAAGCCTTACCCACATTGGTTTTTGAGTCTTGTTTATCCATATATATATATATATATATATATATATATATATTAGAAGGTGTAATTACTTAGATTAATCATAACACTTATGGATAACCACCACTTTTCGAGAAAACCATGCACATTTATAAACATTTTTCAAATGAGATTAAAAGTTATTAACATTACAAGAAAAGAAGTAAAAAAAAAAAAAAGTCTTTAAGACATCGGTAAGCCGTTGTTAATAGAAAATTTTCAAATGAGATTATAAGTTATTATATAATATGTCAAGATTTTATTTTTAATATCATGTAGTCACTTAGCATAGACTAGCAGAGAAGAAAGAAAAATTCAAAGTGAAATATGAAAAGTCAAAAGTCCACAAGATAATCTTCACCCCAAGTGATTCGGGCATTAAATTTTGTTTGGTCTAGGATTATGATCAAACTCAAAAACCTACTTTCTATTATAGCCACTATAAGGTGGTGTTCGCTATTTTTATAGCTTCACCGCAAGTGTACGGATCAATTTATAGAATAGGGTTTGCAAGGTCTAATCTACAGTGATTAATAAATTAATGTACTAAGTATTGGATTATAATAGTCCTATTTTTATCTAAACTATCGAAATTTGAAGGTTTGGTTTTATTACTACTAAAGCGTAAATTAATCCTAAAATAACAAAGCAAAGAGCGATTAAAAGATCAAGTATGAATGGATGGATTCCTGGGTTATGGTTTCAATTAATATCCCACTTTTATGCTCAGGGTTAAGCAAACCAAGGTTAAACATATTATTCTCTATGACCAATCACCAAAGTAATTTACCCCTCTCTCGAGATGTATGTAAAAGCGTTGATTGGAATATCTATGTTAGCATCTCTACTCAACATGAGATATCCAACTCCCAAAAGTTCAAAAGATTAAAAGATCTCACAAATATTCACAGACTTCTCAATCATGCAATCTATTTGTGTCAAGTACTAAAGATCTAGTATTGAAACTCATCGGTTAGAATTATGAATCAATACATCGACAAGTTTAGATCAAAGGCCTTTTGATAAAACAAGAATTAAAGCAAAGTACTTGAATAGAGAAAGAAAACATTAACTTCAATTATCCTTAATCATCACATAAAAGTGTTTATTAATCTACTCCCAAACCCGGAATCACAAGAGTTTTAGCCGACATTGAAAATAAACAATTCATAGACAAATTATCCATAATCAAAATCTAACTAATTGAAATACGATACGATGGAATGAGTGACTGGGATGACGATGATCTCTCGATCTATCTTCAATCCTCGAAGGTGTGGTTGCGGTCTTGATCAATCTCTCAAGTTTCCGATGGAAAACCCGCTTTTCTCTGGTTTCTAGGGTAAAAATCAGCATGTCCTCGTTCAGTGGCCGCCCCGGTCTATTTGTACTTCGTTCGGTCGAAACCTAGTTGGAATTGGATAAACTCTGTTTTTTCGCAAAGACGGGCACGGCCAGGTGCCTTTTTGGCACTCGTCTTGGGTGCCGAACAATTTGTAATCTTTCTCAGAGGAGCACGGGCGTGCCAATATGGCACGGTCCGCCGCGTGCCTAAAGCCGCACCTTGAGTCATCCTGTTTGGGTTGAGCACGGGCCTTTGCAGAGGAGCACGCCCGCCCGTGCTCACCGGGAACAATATGCCCATAGACTATTTTCTTCCGTTTCTCGCCGGTTCGTCCAACTTCTTCTCGACTTGACTCCAAACTTCGTCACTTGTGTCAAGTATTGGCGGTTGCGATGCTCGAATTGTTGCCACTATACCACAAATATAGATAAATTCCTACAAAACGAGCAAAGCGTAATCCAATTCCACAAAACAAGAATACTACCCAATTTACTCATATAACGCATGCATATCCCCACATTCTAGCCAATATTAAGCCCAAAATACATGCAAAATACCAAATAATCGGTGGTATCATGAATATAATCCATGAGACGGATCGTATTTGTAATTAAAATTTCAACTTCAACCTAAATCCATAAAAAATACCCATATATTTGTGTTTTGTAAGACTCATCTTATGAACATAAATCTATGAGACGGTTTGATGTAAGACTACCTCGTAATTGAATATCACTTGGATGTGTGTGTTTGCCCATAAGTTAGGAATTTTTCTCTCCATATATTAAAATGTGGAAGTGTGAGGGAAAGATTTCAAATTTGATCCTTATGTTGGTCAAGATACGCTTTAAGTTCGTATGCATCAACGTGATTATTTTGCGCCGTGATTTTTAACAAGACATAATTCCATAATTCCTTCTCTCATCTTTCGAGAGTTATGTTCCTTCTCTCATCTTTCGAGAGTGATCTCGAGTGTTTAGTTGGAAAGTTTTATCTTTGTGTCGAGTGTTTTTTCATGATGGAACCAAATTTATCGGAGTTATCGTTGCATGATGAAGAAGAAGAAGGCATTTTTCTCGGATGAAGGTGAAGAGCATCAAATTAATCAGGATTTTAGTTTGTGCCTCATTGGTCGATTCTTAACGGAGAAAGGTATCAATACTTTTGTGATGAAAATCGGTTGGCGAATATCCGCGTCCATCGAAAGGATATATGAGAGAAAGCGTGGGGAAAAAACTTGAAGATTTCGTCGGAAAATTCATTGAGTATGACAAAGAATAATAATTCTACCATCCGGAGTAATTATATGAGAATAAAAGTGCTTATTGATGTCCGACTTCCGCTAAAACGATTCAAAAAAATCAAATGTCGAATGGGGATTGGTCCATGGTGAGCTTCAAGTATGAGAGATTGGGTGTTTTTGTTATATTTGTGGGCTTATGGGACATGGCGAGCGGTTCTATGATTAATGAATTACGGGTCCTGAAGGAGAAACGCAAAAGGAATGGGGTGTGTGGTTGCGCGCTCCAAATAGACGTTTACGAACCAGGAAGGAGAGAGATGGCTTCATGAAGATGATGTGAACGGGGAATGAATGATCGGAGTTCGCCGAAAATTTTCAGCAGACGAAGTTGGAGAGAGGTTTTTCAAATTCAAAATTCAATTATCGCGAGAAATCAAGGATTGAGAGATTTTCGGGATCGATTACATGGAACCCCTAGTATTTCACGGTTGGGATTTGGATAAAGGAAAAGAAGTTACGAATATGCAGGTATTAAATGATGGTAACGAGGAGCTGCTGGGCTTTGCTTTAGGGAAAGACAAGAAACGACGACGAGGCTCAAATGGGTTAGTAACCCAATCAGAAAACAAAGAAAACCAAGGCCCAGAAGAGAGGGATGGTACAATGGTGCGTGATATTTCGAATGTTGTAACGGCGGGTCCTGGTTTTCAGGCCCGCCGAACCCAATGATCGTCTTGAGTTGGAATTGCCGGGGGTTAGGCCACCCCCAGGCAATTCCTTGTATCCGGGAGCTCGTTAGAGCTAACAAACCGGACATTATTTTTTTGTTTGAAACTTTAGCTCATTCTAATAAAGTTGAGGAAGTTAAAAGAAAAATAAATTTCGCAAATTTTTTTACGGTTGATCGTTTAGGTCGTAGTGGTGGAATATGCATTTTGTGGAGGACCGATAATATGGTGTCTATTAAAAGTTTTTCCAAAAATCATATCGATACGGAAGTTGTGGAGGATGGTGTTGGTACGTGGAGGTTAACGGGTTTTATGGGATGCCGAAAAGAGCCCAAAGACGAAATTCTTGGAATCTTTTTAGGATGTTAAGTGCACAACCGATTTACCATGATCTTTGCATTGACGACTATAATGATATTTTGCATCCAGGAAGACAAAAGAAGGAGAGTCGATCATCCTAATTGGTTATTCAACGGGTTTCGACAAGTAGTGATGGATGTGGATTGATAGATCTTCCGTCTGGGGTATCCGTATACGGAGTAGAGGAAAAGAGAGTGTGAATGCGGTGGAGGAAAGAATTGATCGTGCAATGGCGACCTCGAATTGGTTTCATTTATTTCAGTGATTTGAGTTTAACAAATTTAGTGGCGCCAATATTTGATCACTCTCCGTTGTTGCCGCAAACGTGCATTAGACGAGTCCAACAAGTACAAAGAAAATTTCGTTTTGAAAATCGTTGACTTCAAGTGGAAGAAGGTGGAAGATGTAGTTCAAGGTGCTTGGGAGTGGTCGTTGGGGCTTACTATTCAACAAAAACTGCAATTTTGTCTTTGAAAAGTTAAGTTTATGGGGAAAGCAAAGCAGAGGCTTTTGTTTAGAGAAGAGATTGAGAATTGTAAAAATTGTTACCCGAGCTAAGAAATAAGGATGGAGAAGACGATCCGGTGTTGTACTCGAACACTAGATCACGCCCGACTATGCTTCTAACGCAGGAAGAAAGTTATTGGAAACAACGAGCAAAAGTCCATTGGTTAAAAGAAGGTGATAATAATACGCGTTTTTCCATAGATTTGCGCATTGCTCGGAAAAAGACAAATGGATTGATAAAATGCAGGATGAGTTTGGCATTTGGCATGAAGATCTTAAAAAATCATTTGTATTGTTCGGGATTTCTATGAAATTGTTTAAGAGTGGTGCTTGCCATATTGAACCGGTGGTTGATACAATTAATTCATTTATTTCGGATGAGCAAAATCAAGCTTTGTGATGGCTCGTGTTACTCTAGAAAACCATAGGCAAGTGCACCTATCGCTTTGTAGTATAGATTATTGAGTACCGAAAGTGTCATTCCCACGAGGATTATAAGTATTAATACTTACCGCCTTTTTGTTATCTAATCTAGTAATTTTTCAGAGTTTTGTTTGTTAAAATGGAAAATAAAAAATAGAGAATTTAAGATAATTGCAACTTACAAAAAGAAATCAAATAAAAATAGATTGTAGAATGAGAAATCAAGAGATAGAAATGTGTTGAATGTAAATCCCTCTAGAATGTTTTTGTGATTCAATCAAGATAAAAATACAACCATAAGCCCTTAAGCAAAACCAACCTCTTTTAATAAAATCTCATGTTATGTGGACCGTAGAAATTCCCGATTTAAGTTAAACCCTTTCTCAAGGCGAAAAACTCCTAATCTCAAGTTGATTAATCAAATCTCTTTCTAGTTAAAACCCCCAAAATTGCATTATAACGATTTATGAATTCCCATATTAGGTTTGACCCTAATTTAAGATTTATGTCGTCCCCATATCTAGGATTGCATGCAACTCTTTTCACTTATATAAGTTCTTTCCCACCATAAATCTCTCGATTATCCGATGAGGAATAAATATCAAATTAATATACGGAAATATCAACTTGAATGAAATAAACATGATATAAGTGAATCACACAAGACATGAGAATTTTATTAAAAACTTACAAACCTTAATCATAAATCCATTCTAGAGTTCATTACATTCAAACACTAGTAGTTTAGCTACTCATGA
Organism: Rehmannia glutinosa; assembly: GCA_016081115.2. Lineage (NCBI taxonomy): Eukaryota > Viridiplantae > Streptophyta > Magnoliopsida > Lamiales > Orobanchaceae > Rehmannia > Rehmannia glutinosa. The sequence continues at coordinate 137,438 of JABTTQ020000752.1, forward strand.
TTTTGACAAAAGAATAAATTACAAGAAGATTTAAGTTGTTGTAAACATGGTGTACTTATCTTTCTCAAAATCTCAATGACTTCTTCCTTTGATAGATGATGTTGATCCAAGCCTTCTTCTCCAATGTTGCTACAAGCTTACTCCTCCAAGACCTCTTGATCCCAATTCCACTCAAAATGTTAAACACAATGAATCTCTATATGAATGAATATTACATGAATGATTTTCCAACTCAAACTCTTGGCTTTTATAAGCACCATCTTGTGAAATACCATATTAACAAATGCCCCATTTCCATGCTTGTTAGTTGAATCATTGTGTGCACATTCATGGTTGAGTTGGTTGAATCATTGTATACACATGATCATACTTCACTTCCATTGGTTGAGTTGGTTGAATCATTGTGTCCACATGACAATTGAGGAGGAAATTGAGTTTTGGTGCAAAGCAAGATGAGGTGTGAAAGCCTCAAAGGTTGTCAAAAAGCAAAAGTCTCCATTATTTCCTAAAAGAAGAAAATTTGTTGAGCCGAGAGAAAACACGGCCGTGTTTATAAACACGGCCAGGCCATGTTTTCTTCGCAAAAATAGGATTTTCTCGAAGGTGTGCTTTTAAACACGGTTTGGGCGTGTTTTGATGATTTACGTGTGAAACACGGCCGTGCTTTGTAAGCACGGCCCGGGCGTGTTTTTCTGTTTTTCTTGTTTTTCTTCCTTTTGAAGCATGGCCATGTTTCCCAACACACTAGGGGTGTGTTCTGCACGAGATCGAGTCTTCTCGCCTCCTTTTAGACTTTGTTTGTTCGTATTTTCATACGAAATCATACGAATTTGCTTCAAGTCTTTACCTTCATCATTCAAAACAAGCCAATGTGATTTTTCTTGATTTTATTGATTAATGAACTAAAAAGTTAGAGAAATTATCTAAAAAGGTTTAAAAAAATGTGAACAAAAATGCACTTATCAAACCGCCTCCAAATTGGAAATTTTGCTTGTCCTCAAGCAATTTTTAAAACAAAGAGTGGAGTTGAAAACAAAAATGAGGTATCTATTTTCACAATTTTTGACATGTTTGAAGTAAATCGCTAACCTTTTTATTCCCGATTGAGCCAATCGATTGCTCTTCCAAGTCAACCAATTTGTTAAAAAGAGGGTGAATTCAAGTAAATGGAATCGTTTAATCATCACAAATTGTCATATCACAAGAATTGTTAATCATTCGCTTAGACCAAATACAAGAATGTAATGATAAAAGGAGATGTTCAAAAACTCGGGGTTTTTTTAGTGCATATAATTATAAATTAGGACATTTTTTTGAGGTAAACTTCCACTAGGTTTAAATTTTGAATGCTTTCCAAAAACTCCTAGGGTGGTTTCCCATACTCATATTTGTGTTGCCGTTTTACGTAAAAGACAAACATGGGGCTCATGAATGCTCCTAGTTACTAAGCAGCAACAAACAGAGAGTATAACCTCGATTTGTCCTTTTTATAAATATATATATATTTTTTTCGATTTTTTTAACCCGAATAATGATTTCTCCAACGATCATGACATAAAGTATTTAAATTTAAGCAAAATCCAAACTATTTTCATGACATTAAACTCTTTTGGCCGAATTCATCCTTTTACTAGAGTCACACGCTTTTAAAACATTTTGGCGATTTGAGTTCAAAAAGATGACTTTTTCTGGAGAAAAATTGGTTAAAACAAATTCACAAACAACTTATCGAATTGTAAAAAGAAATATCTCATGTTTATTTGCAAGAGATTTAAAAGTGCATAAAAAAATAAATAAAACATCCACACAAATTAATTAAAAACGCAATCCCACACAAAACTAAAAAAAAACAAGAAACTTATCCAAATATTTGATAAATCTCACCACCTCCAATCTCCGCGGTCACATTGTCCCCAATGTGAAGAAGGAGATGTGACACGTCTAGATTAGAAAGCGTAAAAAAATGAAACAAGAAAAAATACGACCTTCATTGTGGTGGTGGGAAATGTCCTTATAAATATGCCATTGTTGGATACGATCCATCATGGCAAAATAGATCGTTGTTGGTCATATTGTTGTTGTTCTTTGTTGTTGAAGATTCATGAAGAATTGTTGTTGTCGCTTCTTCAATTCGAGCGTAATGTTGCGTCATCATTTCCCCTTGGCGATCCAATAAAGCTCATTTTGCTCCATTTTCTCCAAGCGAATGGCGTGGAGAAGAGATCTAGTATCATCCATGGGGTTGATGGTTGCCTTGGTGGTTGTGACGCCGAGGGAGCATCAATATCCGGTTCCTCACTTTGATAGGCATCGTCAGCCGGAGGCCGACGCGGGTAGTCGGAATGCATCCGGGTTATCACCTTGCGGGTACATCATCTTCCAATTGTCCGGGTCCCGAACCAAAGTGCGAGAAGGATCCGCAATGCAATGTGTGTAGTCGTATTTTGAACCTTAAAACATAACCCATCCCGCTCCGTTGAATCATTCCCATAGCAATACAAGATTCAAAGTCGATCCGGTTGGTCCCCGTGCTTGCTCAAGCCCGCGAGGTTATAACCATAATGGATGGCGATAGGAGTAATAAGGCCACCAATGACGATTTTACCTCGGTTTTCTTGCTCACTTTGAGAAAATGCTTGGCGAGATAAGAACCCGTGTCACCAAAGAAGAATTCACCATTGACCATAGAAAATACAAACTCATCAAGTCTGACGACTCCTTCGCTTTTGCCCCGCCAAATAGTGTACTGAGAGCACCCGATGGATATAACGGAAGCAAGGATTGACAATGCATGAGGATTTTGATGAAGAAGGATTATATTCCGCTACCATGCGTAATTGCTTGCCAAAATTGTCGATCATGGAACCCCAATGGCTTTATACGCAACCCATTTGTGGGTAAATCATAGATAGAATTAAATTCGACAATGTGAGTTGGTGATCATTGTTGAAGAGCCGAAATGTGATTCGCCCTTCTTCATTGCGTGTCGGCCAAGTAATCTCCGTCATAGAACTCGTAAATTCTAATGTGAGACGGATGTAGGTGGGTGTGGCTAGATTCATGAAATAGCCCCACCCAAGTTGATTGAACATCCAATCCACATCTCAGACGCAACCCGAGCCCATCCAAGGTAGGGTTATCCGAGAATCGTGTGTTAATGATGTGACGTTGGGCTGACGATGGTATTGAGCTTCATGATCATCATCTCGAAAGATATACCAAACGGGTTGGTAGGGACCGGTGGGTCAAGATGAGTGGCTCGGCGATCGCCGTGTGTGGGGGCCGCTGGAGGATGAAGCATCACCGCACGTCCGCGTTTCGCCCCGGGATTCCTATGTCAATATAAACTTACAACAACGTGAAAAACCATTTTAAGAGACATAGATAATATCCCAAACATGAAAAGGCATCAATTTATTCAAAATTCCACCATATCAACATCTTTATTCAACAGAATCCATCTTCACAAGCTATACACCCCATTTGCAACAATGATTTAACAACGTCCATTTTTCAACAACATTTCAATAATAGCAATTCAATCAAAAACAAAGATATCTCAACAACAATTTAGGAACATTAATCATATGACTCCAAGTCTAACTCTTCAAATCAAGAACAAATGACCAATTCCTCAATTTAGCAAGATAAAAACATCACAAGAATAATTTCTCATAATTACCACAAGAACCAAAAAAAATTACCACAAACAAACTCAATTAAACTCACAAAAATTCACAAAACAATATGTCATATAAATAAATTCATGATTTTACCATTAATATCAACTATCCAAATTTTAATTACCCTACCATTCAATTTTTAGGGCATGAAAATTGGCAATACAAATTCATGAATTTGCTAACTACAACATAGGATAATCTTCACAACAACACACAAATATACCAATTCAAACAAATCAAAATTCAAATTGAAAGGAAAAGAAGAGAAGAGAAGAACAACACATACCTTGAAGACATTGTGAGGAGGAAGAGATGAGAGCCTTGTGATGTGAAAGTGTGTGGTGTGGGTGAAGATTTTGGAAGAAAAGAGAAAGAAATTGGTGATTTTGGGGTAGGGTTTGAGAAAAGGGGAGAAAGGTAGAAGAAGAGGGGTTTGGGGAAGAAATTAGGGTCAAAATCGGACCTCCTGTTTGTTCAGACCGAACACGGCCGTGCTTTCAAAGCACGGCCAGGCCGTGTTCGTGACGCTTCACCTCTCTCTCTTTTTTTTTTTTTCGAAATTAAACACGGGCGTGTTAGCATTAACACGCCCGGCCGTGTTCCGCATACGAGTTTTTCACCCAATTTTTTTATTTCAAAATTAAACATGGGCATGTTAATTAACACGCCCGGGCCGTGTTCGTCGAGTTTTTCACCCAATTTTTTTTATTTCGGAATTGAACAGGCGTGTTTAAAAACACGCCAAGCCGTGTTTTCGCGTGATCTCGCCAACATGGCTCGAGTTGAAGAACACGGCCAAGGTGTGTTCGTCAATTGATTAACGAACACGGCGTGGGGATAAACACGGCCATGCCGTGTTTTTATTAATTTTTTTAAATTCACACAAAATTCGGGTTGCCTCCGGATAGCGCTTCGTTAACGCCGTATACCATTTGGACCTGTTTTACCTCTACTGCGTGTGGTGTATTTTGGGGGTCGTCAAGACGGATGGAATCTCGATAACTATCATCGATGGTGCCCCCAAAATAAAGCTTTAGACGATGTCCGTTTACCTTGAATGTTCCCATTTCCTTGTGCGTGATTTCAATAGTCCCGTAAGGAACACTGAGTAAAATGTTGAATGGGCGGTGTAGGTCCCAAGGGGTGTAAGTGTAAGGTTTAGAAGGGGGGTTGAATAAACCTTACCAAATTTTCGATTTAGTCCTTTTAAATCTCTGAGTTGATTCTACACACCGTGTCCTTGATGGACAATCGAATTAGTCACTCAAGAGAGTTAATCTCTCAAATGACTCAAATTAGCCGTTGATGGAGTAACTCGGATGTTGGCTATAATTTAACTCAATCGTGGTTTTATTTTTATTGGAAGACTTAACACCCTTAAGTTTGATTAAGCAAGATTTTAGAGCTTGATTTAGTACTTATAGATTATCAAATGGATAGCAAATTTATCAGAGATATAAGCGAGTTAAAAGCGGGAATTTAAATGCTTGAAATGTAAATGACACAAAGAAAGTTTTTATAGAGGTTCAAGATGGGGTAATTCTTCTACTCCTCTCTTCTCCAACTCCCGGAGGAATCCACTAAGTAATGATCGTTTACAAAGTGGTAATGTCCGTGATACAAGTCTTGATCACAACAAACCGACTTGATCCTTAGGGACTCGACCGAGACGTCTTGATCACTCACCTGGCTTCTCGTGACGACCTTCTTCTTCACAGGGCGGGTGCCTTGTTACTATGACTCACTTGCTCAAGCTCTTTGGATTTGATCAAGCCCTCCAAAAGCTTAAGACTTGGTTCAACTTGAACCTTTCTACAATCCTTCCGGAATGTAGACCCTTTGTTTTCGATTTTCCTCTTCAACCGATTGAAGTTCTCTTTCCTTCACAGTGAGTGTTGGATTGATGTACTTCAGTAATGCAGCTTGAGGATTGAGAATGTTTGATTTTTCTAATATGCTTGTTTATATCATATGTGTGTCATCTCTATCCTTCAAACAAACTCCTCAGCCTTTTTATAGTGAACTTTCAAAAATTTGCCCGTTGAAGAGATAGCTTATTTTTGAAAGTCACTTTGCGATCGTTGGCTTGCGAGTTCTTGGAATTGCCATTTCCTCGTATGAATTGTTCTTTCACCTTTTCGAGTTCGACACGGTGTGGTGCTTCCCATTGGTTCATTCCTTTTGCACGCTTCCGGGGACCGAGCACTCCGAGAAAGGTGGTATGGAGATATTACTTGTTTAAGTAAATCTCTTGATTTCTCGGCAACGGTTCTTTTCTGATTATCTCGACTTGACCGCATTTCCTTGCTTTCCCAGGTGACTTAGAGTCCTTCCAATCATGGATGACTCTTCCGTCACTTCAACTTAAGACTTGGCTTTTCTTGAGTTGACTTGATTGATGCTCCACTCACCGCATCTCACCGCTTCTCCAAGAGAGTTTCGCTCAACTCTTATTTGCCATACTCAAATTGCCTCGCACGGAGTCTTCCTTCAGGTCTTGATTGTCTTTCGCATGTTAAGGCATAATCGACTTAACTCAACAGCAAACTCTAATTGTTACAATACATTTTCAAAGAATAATTGGGGAGCCAACTTTCTATTCTAAGTTTTACATGGCATTCATCAAAATCTAAACAATAAAATTCCTAACAAATTTAGGACCACCGGGATTTTAACTTACCCGGGAATAGTCGGAGTCGGGAATGAAGAGTAACACTTGATCACCAGGTTGAAATTCTCTTGTTTGCTTAATGCGTTTGTCATGCCATTGCTTTGTTCGCTTCTTTGTAAATTCTCGAGTTCTCGTATGCCGAATTTCGCCATTCTTCGAGTTCGTTGTCCGCACATAAACGGTTATCTCCCGACTTGACAAATCATAATTAAGTATTTTAATAGCCCAAAAGGCCTTGTGTTCAAGCTCAACCGGTAAATGACACGCCTTACCATAAACGAGTCGGTATGGAGTAGTCCCTATGGCGTTTTGAAAGCCGTTCTATAAGCCCAAAGGGCATCGTCGAGTTTGAGGACCAATCCTTGCGAGATTGTCCAACCGCTTTTTCCAAAATTCTTTTAATTCGCGGTTGACACTTCAACATGACCACTAGTTTGAGGGTGATAGGCGGTGGCGACTCGGTGTGTGACACCATATCGTTTTAACACTTTGTCAAATTGACTATTACAAAAGTGAGTGCCTCTATCACTAATGATGGCTCGTGGAGTACCAAATCGGGTAAAAAGTTTTTGAGAAAATGTACCACCACTCGAGCATCATTTTTAGGCAAGGCTTGAGCCTCTACCCATTTAGACACGTAGTCAATCGCGGCTACCAAAATGTATTTATTTCCAAAAGACGCAGAAATGGTCCCATAAAATCAATACCCCAAACATCAAAAATTTCACAAACAAGAATACCGTTTTGGGGCATTTCATTTTTTCGAGAAATATTTCGCTCGTTGACAATTATCACAAGTTTCAACATACCATTTTGCGTCTTGGAAAAGTGTAGGCCAATAAAAGCCCGACTCAAGGACCTTTCGTGCCGTGGTATTCGCTGATAGTGCCCACCGGTGGGTCCTTTGTGACAATGATTCAAAATGGAGATCGTTTGGGAAGTGCGACACATCTTCGTATGATTTGATCCGCACAAATTCGGAAGAGGTGGGGATCGTCCCAAATATAGTGTTTGAGGTCCGAAAAGAATTTCTTCTTTTGTTGATGGGTCGATCCTTTCGGTAGAACTTTTCCCGCAAGATAATTAGCAAAATCGCAAACCAAGGATTATCAATTGAAATTGAGTTCAAGGAAAAAGAGTTGCTCATCCGGGAAAGAATCTTTGATATGTCCTTTGTGTTGCTTGTCGGTGTCGGAGTGCTCAAGCCTTGACAGTGATCGGCGGCAAGATTTTTAGACACCCGTTTATCTTTGATTTCCACATCAAATTCTTGGAGTAAGAGTACCCATCGAATTAGTCGTGGTTTTGCATCATTTTTGTCAAGCAAATAATGTAAAGCAGAGTGGTCCGTATAGACAATGACTTTGGATAGGATCAAATATGAGCGAAATTTGTCAAATGCGAAAACTACCGCAAGTAACTCTTTTTCGTAGTCGTATAATTGACCGAGCCGATTTAGATTTAGTTTTGCTTGCATAGTAAATTGGTCGAAATGCTTATCTTTTCGTTGCCCAAGCACCGCACCTACCGTGATAATCGCTGGCATCACACATGAGTTCGAATGGTTGAGACCAATCCGGAGCTACCATGATGGGAGAAGTGGTGAGTTTTTCTTTCATTGTATTGAATGCTTGAAGGCATTCATCATTGATATGAAAGACCGCATCCTTCTCCAAGAGGCGAGTGAGTGGTCGGGCAATTTTTGAAAAATCTTTGATGAATCGCCTATAGAACCCGGCATGCCCCAAAAGCTTTGATTGCCTTCATCAAGTGGGTGGAGGCAATTTGGAAATTGTCTCAACCTTCGCCTTGTCAACTTCAATGCCCCCGCAAGAAATTTTATGTCCCAAAACAATACCTTCTTGTACCATGAAATGACATTTTTCCCGATTAAGAACAGGTTAGTTTCTTCACAACGAATGAGGACTTTTTTAAGATTTGCAAGACAAAGATCAAATGAGTCCCCAAAAACCGAGAAGTCATCCATGAAGACTTCCATGATATCTTCTACAAGTTCGTCGAAGATAGCAAGCATGCACCTTGAAAAGTTAGGTGCATTGCACAATCCGAAAGACATGCGGCGATAGGCAAAAGTACCGTAGGGGCAAGTGAAAATGGTCTTTTCTTGGTCCTCGGTGCTATCGGATCTGAAAATAACCTCGACATGCCATCAAGGAAGCAATAATACAAGTGACCGAGATAATCTTTCAAGCATTTGATCAATAAAAGGTAAAGGAAAATGGTCCTTGCGAGTAGCATCATTGAGTCGTCGGTAATCGATGCAAACTCGCCAACCTGTTACCGTCCGCATTGGAATAAGTTCATTCTTTTCATTTGGTACCACCGTCATCCCACTTTCTTTGGAACCACTTGAATCGACTCACCTGATTACATCGCGAAATTGGATAGATGAGCCCAACATCAAGTAATTTGATTACCTCCGCCTTGACTACCTCTTTCATGTTTGGATTTAAACGACGTTGTGGTAGAACAACCCGCTTGAAATTTTCCTCCATCGAATTTTGTGAGTGCAAAGGAAGGATTTATCCCTTGAATATCGGAGATTTTCCAAGCGATGGCCTTTTTATGTTCCGTAATATTGCCAACAATCTATCCTTTTGATGAGAAGATAAATTGGAGGAAATAATTACGGAAGTTTGGCGTTCTCGGCTAGAAATGCATATTCCAAGTGTTCGGGTAACTCCTTCACTCAACAAAGTGGTGGATCCTCAATGGATGGTTTGATATGCCCCACCTGTGAGTTTTCAATTTTTTCGAACTCTTCTTCATTGCTGTTGGTTCGTTTTCCTCCAATGCAAGTAGAATCCCTAAGAAAGGGTTTTCATCCGATATACCCGCACTTTGAACAATACAAGTCTCCAAGAATTCGTTAGAAATCATGCTTGGTAGAGAATTTGTTATCTCCATATCGATAAGACCAATAGCAAAACATGAGTCATCTTTATCTATCGTATTTTTCATTGATGTAGCGATTTTAAAAATGACTTGTTCATCTTCGACTCTTAAAATTAGTTTGCCATCATGCACGTCAATGATTGCCTTAGCAAGTAGCTAAAAATGGACGCCCTAGGATCAAAGGAACTTCGACATCTCAGATGCATATCAAGAATTACAAAATCGACAGAAATATAAACTTATCGACTTTGACCAAAACATCTTCAACAATGCCTCTAGGATACTTAATAGATCCGTCGCCCTAATTGCAGGCTCATCCTAGTTGGTTTTGGCTCCCTGAGACCCATTTGTTTGAATAAATCATAAGGCATCAAATTAATGCTAGCCCCTAGATCGGCCAATTCCCGATCAACGGTCAAATTACCGACATGACAAGGAATAGTAAAACTCCCCGGATCTTTGATTTTTCGAGGTAACTTGTTTTGCAAAATTGCCGAGCATTCCTCATTTAATTGCACCATGGATATTTCTTCAAGCTTCTTCTTATTTGAAAGAAGATCTTTTAGGAACTTGGCATATTTTGGCATCCGTGAAAGGGCTTCAACAAAAGGAATATTGATGTGCAATTGTTTAAATAAATCCAAGAACTTACCAAATTGGTCATCATGTTTGTCCTTACGCAATCGACTTGGATACGAATAGGTGGTTGGAATTCCAGGTACCATTTTCTTTGTTTTCTTGGATACCTGTTCGTCTTTTTGTTGTATGGGTGTGGGTTCCCTCCCAAGCATCCGTGCTTGCCTAGCTTTGTTCCACTCCTTAGAGTAATTGCTTTTACCTGCTCTCTTAGATTTGGCTCGGTGTTGCTAGGTAAGCTCCCTTGTGGCCTTTCTTTCGGAGATCATTTTGGCAATTTGACCAATTTGATTTTCCAAGTTGCGAATAGATGCTTCTTGGTTCCTTAAGGATGTTTCGGTGGCCGTGAAACGGGTTTCCGTTGTTTGGACGAATTTGGACAAGAAGTCCTCCAAACTTGGTTTTCGCGTTGTTGGAAACCGGGAGGTGCGCATTTAATTGGGGAGTGCGTTTGGATTAGGCTTGTTGACCTTGATTTCCCCAACTAAAGTTCGGGTGTTGACGCCAACCTGGATTATAAGTGTTGAAAGGATTATTTTGAAATGGTCGAGATTGATTACCTAGATAATCCACTTGTTCATGCGGCGGTATCGCGTGAGGGCAATCTTGGTGGTTGTGTGATCCTCCACAAGTCTCGCATGAGAAGGCTTGTTGTGGTGGTGGTTTTGAGCCGCCAACCCGTCGATTTTCCGAGTCGAGCTTCGACTGCGCGCTAGTGTAACCACCGCGTCGCATTATATACTCCCACCGACTGTTGGTTTTTCCTCGTGACGGATTGCCATTGATAGCCATTCATGGCCATTCCTTCTATGAGATCTTGGGCGGCCGGGTGTTTTATTGTTCAATGTCCCCCCGCCGATCGATCATCCGCCTTGTCGATGAGAGCAACCCATTGTAAAATGTTTGGACTTGCATCCAAATGGGAAGACCATGATGTGGGCATTTTCGCAAAGAATTCTTTGAATCTCTCCCAAGTGTCGTGACAAGGTTTCATCGTCCTCTTGAGTGAATGAAGAGATCTCATTCCTTAATCGTGCGGTTTTAGCGGGTGGAAAATACTTTAGCAGAATTTTTCCGCCATAATGCTCCATGTTGTGATTGTTCCCTTCGGTAAAGTGTTTAGCCATTGTTTAGCTTTGTCCCCGAAGAGTAAATGGGAACAAGCGAACGGATGGCATCGTCGGAGACTCCATTTATTTTGAAAGACGCAAATTTTGAGGAAATTCGCGATATAAATGTTTGGATCTTCGTCCAGAGTCGTCGAATTGAACAAATTGTTGCACCATTTGAATGACATTCGGTTTGATTTCGAAATTATTGGCTGCAACAGCGGGCCTTACGATACTAGACGACGTACCGTCCATAGATGGCTTGGCGTAGTCGTACATGGTTCTTTGTTGTTCATCCGCCATATCGGGATCCTTGCTTTCGTTAGTATCCTCCTCGTGATCCGTACTAATACTTTCCTCCGTTTGTTGCTACCGCGGTCTCGCGCTTCCAAATTCGGCGACGAGTAGGCATGCACGTGGTAAGCAAGGAGGATAAGTATAATCCAAGACTTACAAAGATAGATACCTAGAAAGACAATTAATGAAAATAAAAAAAATGATTAAATTAACAAAAATAAGGTGTTCTTAATATTACAATCCCCGACAACGGCGCCAAAAACTTGATGGCTCAAAAGCTACTCTAGAAAACCATAGGCAAGTGCACCTATCGTTTTGTAGTATAGATTATTGAGTACCGAGTGTCATTCCCACGAGGATTATAAGTACTAATAATTACCGTCTTTTTGTTATCTAATCTAGTAATTTTCAGAGTTTTGTTTGTTAAAATGGAAAATGAAAAATAGAGAATTTAAGATAATTGCAACTTACAAAAAGAAATCAAATAAAAATAGATTGTAGAATGAGAAATCAAGAGATAGAAATGTGTTGAATGTAAATCCATCTAGAATGTTTTTGTGATTCAATCAAGATAAAAATACAACCATAAGCCCTTACAAAAACCAACCTCTTTTAATAAAATCTCATGTTATGTGGACCGTAGAAATTCCCGATTTAAGTTAAACCCTTTCTCAAGGCGAAAAACTCCTAATCTCAAGTTGATTAAATCAAATCTCTTTCTAGTTAAAACCCCAAAATTGCATTATAACGATTTATGAATTCTCATATTAGGTTTGACCCTAATTCGGAAGATTTATGTCGCCCTATATCTAGGATTGCATGCAACTCTTTTCACTTATATAGGTTCTTTCCCACCATAAATCTCTCGATTATCCGATGAGGAATAAATATCAAATTAATATACCGGAAATATCAACTTGAATGAAATAAACATGATATAAGTGAATCACACAAGACATGAGAATTTTATTAAAAACTTACAAACCTTAATCATAAATCCATTCTAGAGTTCATTACATTCAAACACTAGTAGTTTAGCTACTCATGATTTTGACAAAAGAATAAATTACACAAGAAGATTTAAGTGTTGTAAACATGGTGTACTTATCTTTCTCAAAATCTCAATGACTTCTTCCTTTGATAGATGATGTTGATCCAAGCCTTCTTCTCCAATGTCGCTGCAAGCTTACTCTCCAAGACCTCTTGATCCCAATTCCACTCAAAATGTTAAACACAATGAATCTCTATATGAATGAATATTACATGAATGATTTTCCAACTCAAACTCTTGGCTTTTATAAGCACCATCTTGTGAAATACCATATTAACAAATGCCCCATTTCCATGCTTGTTAGTTGAATCATTGTGTGCACATTCATGGTTGAGTTGGTTGAATCATTGTATACACATGATCATACTTTACTTCCGTTGGTTGAGTTGGTTGAATCATTGTGTCCACATGACAATTGAGGAGGAAATTGAGTTTTGGTGCAGGAAGATGAGTGTGAAAGTGCTCAAAGGTTGTCAAAAAGCAAAAGTCTCCATTATTTCCGCCAAAAGAAGAAAATTTGTTGAGCTTGAGAGAAAACACGGCCGTGCTTTAAAAGCATGGTTGTGCCATGTTCACAAATTTGACGAACACGACCGTGTTTATAAACACGGCTAGGCCGTGTTTTCTTTGCAAAAATGGGATTTTCTCGGGCGGTGTGCTTTTAAACACGGTTTGGGCGTGTTTTGATGATTTACATGTGAAACACTGGCTGCAGCTTTGTAAGCACGGCCCGGCGTGTTTTTCTGCTTTTTCTTGTTTTTCTTCCTTTTGAAGCATGGCCATGTTTCCCAACACACTAGGGGTGTGTTCTCGCACGAGATCGAGTCTTCTTCGCTTTCTTTTAGATTTTGTTTTACATTCGTATTTTCATACGAAATCATACGAATTTGCTTCAAGTCTTTACCTTCATCATTCAAAACAAGCCAATGTGATTTTTCTTGATTTTATTGATTAATGAACTAAAAAGTTAGAGAAATTATCTAAAAAGGTTTAAAAAATGTGAACAAAAATGCACTTATCACTTTGACATGTAAATTCTCATTTTCGAGTTCACAAAGACAATTAAGCAGATGCACCGGATAAATCCCGGGCCCGATATTTTAATCCGGCTTTTTATCGAAATTTTGGCCTCTAATGGGGAAGAAATTTTCGGAGGATGTAAAGAGGGCTTAGAATAGGGCGATTTCCGGATGGTTTAAACAATACCAATATGGTGTTAATTCCAAAATAAAAATCCGTGCAAAAGATGAAAGATTGAGGCCTATCTCATTGAGTAATGTCATTTATAAGATATTAGCTAAGGTTTTGGCTAATAGGCTTAAATGAGTTGTGGCGAAAATAATTTCCAATAATCAATCGGCTTTTGTTCGGTAGGTCCATTATTGATAATGTTCGGTTTGCCTTTGAACTAATCCACAACATGAAGAGAAATTCGAAAAACAAGTATGGTGATGTGGCACTAAAATTGATATTAGCAAAGCTTATGATATCGCTTAATTGGGATTTTTTGGAAAATACTATGAAGAAGATAGGGTTTGCAAGGAAATTTGTGCAATGGATTATGTTGTGTGTTACCTCTTGTTAGGTATTCCATTGGGGTAAATAATGAATCCATTGGCCCGATTGTGTCGGGAAGGGGTTTGAGACAGGGTGATCCATTGTCGCCATACTTATTCATTATTTGTGCGGAGGGTCTTTCTTTCTTGATTAAAGATGCGGAAGCAAAGGTGCTCGATTCATGGGGCGAAAGTGTGTAAAAGGGCACCTTCAATTTCACACCTTCTTTTTGCTAATGATAGCTTGTTATTTTTCGGGGCTTTATTGAGGAATGCAACGGATGAAAAGAATTCTTGATACGTATAAAAATGCGTCGGGCCAAGTTGTTAATTTTGATAAGTCGGGATATTATTCAACAATAATACCAATCACAGGATAGAGACAATATTTGCAGATTTTTAAACGTGTGGCGCCTTCTTAATACAGTAAATATCTTGGACTCCCTCTTTGATTGGTAGAAGAAAGAATGATGTATTTCAAGCACATCAAAGATAGAATTTGGAACCATATTCAACATTGGAATGATAAGCCATTGTCAAAGGAGGTAAAGAAATTCTTATTAAAAAAGGGCACAATCTATTCCAACATACCGATGAGCACTTTTTTGTTACCAACTTCATTGTTGGATGAAATTGAGAACATGTTGAATTCTTTCTCGTGGAATTCGAATAAAGATAAGACCAAAGGATTAAATTGGTTGAGTTGGAAAAAATTGTGTGAGAAAAGAGAAGGGTGGCTTGGGTTTTAGAGAGATGTTGAGTTTTAATATGGCATTGTTGGGGAAACAAGGATGGAAGTTCTTGACGGATCCATATGCGCTTGTGTCAAAGGTTTTCAAAGATAAATATTTCCCTAGAGGGGATTTTTTGAATTCAAAGCTAGATCAAATCCTAGTTTTATTTGGAGAAGTGTCGGAATTCTCTAGTCGTGCTACAAAAAGGACTCGATGGAAAATTGGAAATGGGATGAATGTTAAAGCCTCAGGGGGAACCATGGTTTAGGGATGTCGATAATTTCTATATTACAACCCCTATCAATCCAGGGATCGATAATATAAAGGTGTGCGACTTGTTTATCCCGGTGCAAGCAATGGGATGTGGAGTTGTTAGAAGAATTCTTTTGTGATAGAGATGCGAGATTAATTTCTAGTATTCCACTCACAAATGGATTGGAGGAAAATAGGAGAGTTTGACACTTTGATAAAAAGGGTAAGTATGTGGTAAAGAGTGGGTATAGGGTAGCGTGAATCTAAATGATAATGGTGCGGTGGATAATTCCGGGGTGTGGAGTAAAATCGGGAACTTAAAATCCCAAAAAAAGTTAAACATTTTATTTGGAGGGCGTGTCGTGATTGTCTATCGACGAGGTTTAATCTAAATCAAGACATTTATCCGTGGATTTGAAGTGTGAATTGTGTAAAGATCGTAGAAACAACATGACACTTGTTTGTTAATTGTCCATTTAGTGTATCTGTTTGGAGGGTCGCTAGTATGGGAGATTTGGTGGAGGAATGGGTCAAGGGAATGAGTCGTTATGGATTTTGTTGTCAATTGTTTGTTATGTATGGATGGATGGAAAAATGCTAAATGCCTTATGGTGTTATGGAGTTTGTGGAGGGAAAGGAATAATGAATTTTGGAACAATGTCCATGCCAAACAAAAGAGACTCGCATCCTCGTCAATTATTTAATGAGAATGGTGTGCAACAAATTTTGGATGCGTACAGAGAAGACATTCAGAGCGGCAGATCCATGTGCCGAGACAGCTAAATGGAGTAAACCTAATCGCTTACAGTTCAAATGTAATGTCGACGCAACACCGAGTTTAGAACGGAATGCCGAGGTATTGGAATGGTGGTTAGAGAAGATAAGGGTGAAGTTGTGGTGGCTAGAACAATCACTTTCCCAAGAATTTTGCGCCTAAAGAAGCCTGAAGCTATCGGAGTTCGGGAAGCCCTTTCGTGGATTAAGTAGTTATGTTTGCGTCAAGCAGTGGTGGAATCGACGCTAAATGCGTAATTGATGGTATTGTTTCTATGGATTCGGTGTTTCGGAATACGATAACTTGATTGAAGAGTGTCATTTTTATTGCAAGGAGAATCAAATATTTCAGTGGCTTTTGTACGTCGAAGTGGTAATGAGGTTACTCATGTGCTAGCGAAAGAATCTTTTTCTTTTGATAGCCCGTCAAAGGTGGAGTGTTCCACCTCTTTGTATTGTTAATCCTTTATCGTTTGATTTGTCGTAATAAAAGTTCTTTTTTCACCTAAAAAACGTGATTATTTTGAAGTTTGCACACATTTTTTTAGATTGCACATTTAGTCCAATCTTTTTGTTTTGCCACTATCACCTTACACTTAACACAAAATCAAAACTCAAGAGTTTTTTTGTCTTTTAACTTTGAAACATCTCGTGTGTTTTTAGTAATTAACCCAAACCACAAGGATAGTTTTTATAATTATCCCTAATACTAATTTGACACCCATAGCAAGCGGTGTGTCCTGATCGATCATAACAATTTCCCTATGAAGGAAACAAATTATGTTTCGTTAGTTGCTACAAAATTGTAGAGCATACAAACAAACTTATTACTAATTATTTTTTTTTTTGATCATGAGGAAATTTAAGTTGATATGGCCAACAAGTATTGAAACTCGAGTTATAAGGTATCTTCTCGCACAACCTTGCCACCAACAACTCCTCAAACAATCGACGATCGATTTCCTCAGGGAGCCCGACGCCAAGAATCGGTGGCACATCCACTCCAATAATGACTCCAAATTTTGTGCAAAATTTTGCATGTTCTTCAAAGACAAGCTCAGAATTGCTATTTTCTTGGTGCTTGTAACCACTACTGACTTGGAGATATTCTAGTTTTGATCTTTCCGATTCAAACCTGTCACACCTTTGTGTAGATTTTTACCTATGGATTAAAATGATCAAGATTTCAAAAATATACACAAAAAATTGGATCAAATTATATAAAGGGATAATTACAAAAAAAAAAAAACAAAGGTTTTTGAAAATTACAAAAATCCCCTTTCTTTTAACACAAAACTCCCGGACCGCCTAACGGGTCCGACTGTTAGACGAATCGACCCGCAGATCCGGTGGCATTTTCGTAATATTAGCAAAGTGGTGTTTTATTAGTTTTCAGAGAGTATCGGATAGCAAATCTTTCGAAATGTATTAGTCGTCCTTCTAAAAAGTATTAGCAGATTCTTCCGAAATGTATTAGTAGTTCCCTCAAGAGTTTTTTAGTATTTCTCCTAAATATACTCCGAAATGTATTAGCAATCCCTCAAAAATTATTAGTAGTTTCGAAAAAGTATTAGTAGTTCCTGGAAATAAATTAAATTTTTCTCCGAAATGTATTAACAAATCCTTCGAAAAGTATTAGTCGTCCTTCTAAAATATATTAGCGATTCTTCCGAAATGTATTAGTAGTTCCCCGAATATAATTAAGTTTTTCTCCGAAATGTATTAACAAATCCTTCCGAAAAGTATTAGCCGTCCTTCTAAAAAGTATTAGCAGTTATTCTGAAATGTATTAGTAGTTCCCTGAAGAGTAGTTTAATATTTCTTATGAATATACTCCTGAAATGTATTAACAGTCACTCAAAAAAGTATTAGTAGTTCATCGAAAAAGTATTAGTAGTTTTCATAAATATAATTAACTTTTTTCTCCGAAATGTATTAGTTGTCCCTCGAAAAAGATTATTAGCGAGTCCTCTAAAAAGTATTAATAGTTCATTGAACAAGATTTTATTGGTCCTTCGAAAGTATTAGCTTTTCCAAAAATGTATTAGTAGTCTCGGTGAAACGTATTAGTAGTTCCCCTAAAATGTATTAGGTATTTCTTTGAAAGATTTAGTAATTGATTTTCAAATTGATTATTAGCTTCAACATCGCATTACCAACATCACCCAGCAGTGTAGTTCTTACCAAAATTATCCGCATTATAATTATAATCAAGCATCACCAAAGACCGTAGTTTTCACCATATCCATCTTCATTATTACTAAAACAAAGGGGCAAAATAGTCATTTCATTGAAAATTAGCCCAACTCAAAGATTTTAGGGATAAGATATCCCGAAATTTTAAAATCGGACTAAATGTGCAGGTTTAGAAAAGTTGGTGTTTGCCAAACGCAACCCATAAAAATTAAAGGACTAAAAGCGAAATCGAGCCAACTTAACGGACCAAAAAAGCAATTTTGCCCATGGTTGTAGCTTGGATCATGCGATCCAATATTTTGTTTTAAAAAGATCGCATACAAATCTTGTCATCATTTAACAACCGAA
Organism: Rehmannia glutinosa; assembly: GCA_016081115.2. Taxonomy (NCBI): domain Eukaryota; kingdom Viridiplantae; phylum Streptophyta; class Magnoliopsida; order Lamiales; family Orobanchaceae; genus Rehmannia; species Rehmannia glutinosa. The sequence goes on from JABTTQ020000752.1 coordinate 155,661, forward strand.
TCTTTTCTAGAATTTGATTAATTACGGTGGCAGAGATGAGGTTGAATAAATTGGTGAAGAGAAACGAGAGAGGAATGAGATGAGAGAGTAGACTAGTTTGATTTTTTTTTTTTTTGGGTTGGGTAGGGTAATTAGTATTATTGGAGATCCGTCTAACGGATTAGATCCCGTTAGACCGTCCCCGACGGAGACCATCTCTTCTTTTAAATAAATTGAAATATATAAAAAAAGAAAGAAAAAAAAGTCCCGATTACAAAAATCCCCTTGATCGTATTTGATTTTGTATTACATCTTACCCTATTCATAAGCAAAAATATATCAAATACCATTTTAAAAAAAATATTATACTTATTCCCTAACATTTAAGGTGAATCAAGGGTTATTTTGTAATTTTGAAACTTTTCTGTTTTTTTTTTGTAATTAATCCAAACCTCATGGGTAGTTTTTGTAATTATCTCCTAATTAAATAGAAAGAAGAAAATTTGGAGAAAAAGAAAGTTGATTAACTTATCTTTGGAGAAGAACGAGTGCGGCACAAAGACAAGGCAAACGGGATGTTTGGATCGGAGTCTCAAGTCCGCGGTTCATGAACTATCATCTCTTTAGCGTCGATTTTTCGGTTTTCCAGAAATCTAAGCGGTAGACTAGAATCCATCAGATTATGGGAGTGTTTTCAAACACTTAAAGGAGTGTTCAGAGTTACTAAAAATATGCTTCGGGCTTTTGGCTTAAAAAATTATTTTTTAGTATTTGCAAATGCCAACTAGCTTTATTTAATTAAAATCTAAAAGTAGGGAAATAATGTAAAGATAACGAGATAAGTCCAGAATTGGTTGTGATTTCGCCCGTCCACTTTCATTTTTCGAGTAAATAGTGGTGGAAATTTTTTTGAAAGTAAAAGTAGAATGGGTAGAGAAAAATAATAATTGTATTGATGTGATGGAAAATCTTTTAGAGATATTGATTATTTGTGAATTTTTTTGTGAAAATAATAATGTAAAACATAATTTAAGAAAATTGAATAAAAAAATAAAAAAATTGAACCAAAAATAAGTAATATGGGTCTCATTTTATACCTTTTGTTATCAAGATTAAGAGAAACACAACAAAATTGTGATAAATTAAAGAAATTATCGAAACATTTACTTTAGAAGGAACACTTAATCCCCACATCCATGTCCACAAATTGCCACGGGTCCCGGATGATGAAGGTAAGGAATCAAGTCCCTCCTTTAGTGATTTAGCAATTTTGTACCCCGACTTCACTTGATACCTCCCGTCTTTTGAATATCTCCATACAAGTCGATCAGCCCTGGGTAATAGACTGGTAGGTATCTATAAAATGTCAGCTTGCTCCACTTCATCAATAATTCGGTCGATCATTGCGATTCCACACCCCTTGATCCATATCCAGTAAATCATTCACCAAGATGTCTTCCTCACCATCGGGTGGACGTGATTGTATCTGGAAATTTGGTTGATTAGGCACCCAAGGGTCTTTCCAGACACTCACTCTCGAACCATTGCCAATATTCCATATGAGACCGTCCCTGAGAATATTTTACTCGCCACTATGCTTCTCCATATATAAGATGGATTATGGCCATTAGTAGCTTGTAAAAAGAAGACTCGAGGAAAGTATCGCGCCTTCAAAACTTTGGATAGAAAAGAGCTCTCATTATTTATAAGTCGCCACCCCTGTTTTGCTAGCATCGCCTCATTGAAGCAATCAAGATCCCGGAAACCCAAACCACCATCCTTTTTAGATCGACACAAGACGCCCAAGATTTCCAATGTATTCTCTTTTCATCCCGCTTTTGCCCCCACCAAAACGAGCTCACAATCGAATTCAGTTGCTCGCAAGTACTCACAGGTAAGGTAAAACAACTCATAAGATAAGTCGGGATAGCCTGGGCTACCGCCTTGATAAGAATCATACGTCCAGCTCCCGATAAGTATCGCCCCTTCCAATCTTTTTAATTTTTTGCGCACCCTATCCACAATGCATGAAAATATCTCCTTCTTTGACCTACCAATGACTGCCGGGATGCCAAGATATACTGCATGTTTTTCAACCAGCTCAACTCCAAGGCGACGTGCCAGTGCTTCTCGTGTATTACTCCGAACCCCCTTACTGAATGATATCTCCGATTTCTCCAAGCTAATTCGTTGGACGGATGCGTTTTCATATTTATGTATAATGGTGCGCACATTATCAATCTCATTCTCATTCGCCCGGCCAAATATGATACTGTCATCAGCGAAAAAAAGATGCGTAATGTCTGGAGCCCGTCTACACACTCGGATACCATGTAGCCGACCACCAAACTCCGCCTTTCTAATTAACGCCGAAAAAGCCTCTGCACAAAAGAGAAAAAGATAAGGAGAAAGAGGGTCCCCTTGGCGTAGCCCCCTGGAGGGTACGAAAGGATGACCCGGAATACCATTTAAGGAGGATAGAGAACGAGAGACGGACTCAACACATTTCATAATAAGTCGAACAAAAGACGCTGGAATGCCGAGTTTGAGCATAATACGTTCTAAGAATACCCACTCTACCCTATCATAGGCTTTTGACATATCAAGCTTAAAAGCGAAAGACCCCCGCTTTTTAGCCGTATTATTCTTCATCGAGTGGAAAATCTCAAAAGCAAGCGAGTGCATTATCGTAATAAGATGACCCGGACAAAAGCAGATTGAGTATAGTGAATAAGGGAAAGGAGTACCATTTTAACTCTATTGGCTATAGTCTTTGAAACTAGCTTATAGAGCACATTACAAAGACTAATAGGCCTGGAATCCGTAGTCGAGTTGGGGTTTTTTTTTTCTTCGGGATGAGAACAATGAAAGTATTGTTAATGCACTTTGGACTCTCATTTCCATTTAGAATATTAAGAACCATAGGGATAATGTCCGCATGTAAAATAGACCAGAATTTTTGATAAAAAGAGCAGGCATACCGTCCGGTCCAGGAGATTTGGTAGGGTGCATTTGTGCCGTCTTGCCGTTACCTCTTCCCCGCCACAAATGGTCGCCGGAGTGAGTCGCTTGGTTTGTAGTAGACATTTTGGGGTCCATCGCATCTAGTACTCGTCCATATCCAAATTAGTCTCCGTCGTGAATAGGTTCGAAAATAATCATTGAACACCCTCTCAATTTCCCCATCGTCATCCACCCAAATGCCCGAATTATTCGGATTCGGTCCACACTATTACGAGTATTTACGCCATTCGCTAGTTGGTGAAAAAAAGGCTGTGTTTTGATCCCGTCTTTTATCCAATTAGCCCGAGATCTCTCGATGCCACATTTTTTCTTGTTTCGTGTGAAGGTCCCGAAGTTTTGCCTCTAATCGGTATCTCTCAAGATATTCGATCGTGTCATAGATGCCGCCCACACTTGGTTAATCGTTCTCACACTCTTTGATTTCTTTGCCTAATGTTGCCAAAATGGGATTGCTCCCACTTCGCTAATTGGCGACCACACTCCTAAATGCGAGATGGTATGTTATTACGATCAACCATGTAATTCCCGTCGCCCCATGTATTTTTCGGCGCTTTTTTTTTGGACTCGGGAGTGTAACGCCAACTTATGATAATCGGGCGGTGATCCGATGCAACCTCGCAAGATGTTGAACACGGTATCCGGATATTGCGAAATCCATTCCGAGTTCCAGACACTGTCCAATCTTTCTGAATATTTGCTTCGCCTTGTTGCCCATTAGTCCAAGTAAACGAGAAACCTTCATAGCCCAAGTCCTCCAACTGCGTTTCACGTAAGGCTTGATGAAAGCGCTCCAATTTAGAACCCTTTGACTCGGCCCCCTTTTTTTCAAAATTGTACAAAATCTCGTTAAAATCCCCAAGGCACAACCACATCAAGTCATTCACAAGAGCCAAGTCTATCAACAAGTTCCATGTTAATTGTTTTGACTCCTCATCCACCCAGTAAATCCGGATAGACGCCACTTTTTATCACCTTCCGTAACCAGCCCATCTAAATGATGTAAAGAATCGAGAGAAAGTGAAACTCATAATTCGCCTTCCATAGTAAGCACAAACCTCCTCGTCTCGCCGCCATTAGAGTCACAACCTACTACATGAACACCGTCAAATCCAAAAGATTTTGTAACCTCTACACCTTCCTTCTATATTAAGCTTCGTTTCCATGAGGAAATTTAAATCGGGATCTTTTTCCATGATGTATCTTTTCAAAGACCAATCCGGCGTCAAGTAGGTTCCCAAGCCCCGACGGTTCCAACTTAAACAACTCATTGGGTTCGACGGATCGCTCAGGGCGGCCTCCGCCGTTGAAGTAAACGTGCATGGAATATCAAACAATCCGAATTCTCGGGCCTTCTTACTCCGTTTAGTGTCGATTTTGAACCATTGGAAAGGTTCGGTCAATCTTCATTTTATTCGAAGGTTTTGGTTGCAGGAGTCCGTTGTTTGATCTCGCCCAAAAATTTTTGGCTTATGGTTTGATGGATAGGAAGTTGGTGGTGGGCTTGTGAGAGGGTTTGGTTCGTTTTTACGGTTTGATATGGATGAAGAGGAATTATGAATGGCTTTTTGCATGGTTATAATATTAGAAGTATTGGGATGTGGGGTAGGGCCGGGGAAAGGTTGGTTATTGGTTAGTGAAAGGGTGGGTAGAATATTGGTTGAATGTTCTTGCATGGGCTCATTATTTTGCCGCTCCATGCAAAGGTTGGTATTGGGGTGCGTGAGTTGAAGATGAGTGGTCCGGGTATGTGGCTTGGATGATATAGATAAGGATTTTGAGATTTTCCAAGAAGGTAATTGGGTGGGGATGGTGGATCGGAGGGTTTGGTCGGGGTTTATCGTTCGTGTTTGGAATAAGGTTTTGGCTTTTGGCTAACAAGTTAGAAGAGTGGGTTAGGTGGTGGTTTTATTTGTAGGGTTTTAGAGGAGGAAGATGATTCCGTCGAAGGCTCAACTCCAAAAAGGTTACGAGTAACGGGTTGCGTGTACCTTGTTGGGAGTCTTTTTGGGAAAAGGTTCGTTTAGCGGTGATGCTTTAAGCCAAGGCCCATACTTCATGCTTGTTGTATCTTGGCATTCATTTCGATCGTATCTTTTGCAATTTGAAAGAAATGCCCTATCATACCACAAATGTAAGCTTGATAAAGTAGGGAGCGATTCATACTTTAATGGCAATACCGGTTTGGTTCTAAGACTTGATTGTCAACATCCGCATCAACGGCTTTGTGATATCAATGAGTATTTTAAAACGAAGAAATTTTCGAAGAGCCCCTCCGTAGATAAATCCATAATCTCCGGTTCACCCAGTTGACGTGCAAGAGTTTGTGCCGCTGTTGGATTCATACACGCCACGGGTACATCATATGCTCCAATCCAAAACGCGGCTTTATGGATTTTTGCTCTGCGATGGTATTCGTTATTCCCAAGCCTCCCAGGATAGCAAACAAACCCCCTTCGTAGTGCCATGGTTGATTCGCGAGGACCCATTCCATATCCTCCAAAGTTTCAAATCTGAATAAAATTAAATCCAAGCCCCACTCTCGGGCAACAATAGGTTTTTACGCTTCCACGCTTCTTCTTCATGACTTGATGAGGTAGAATGATTTTCACTTTTATCGTATACAATGTTCGACTAAGCAATGCCCCGAATGCGCCATTTTGTGTTAGGAGTAGGGCAAATTGAGACATCTAAATCTACCACCGGACTCTTTTTCCGTAGGATCATCCATCCGATCTAGCACAATGTGAGGATTAATCCGATATGGGTCGAGACCGGTGAGTGTTCCAAGCCAAAATACTTAACGCAAAGACACCCAGGGCGGCCGAAATGACGGCAGGATTACAAAACCAACCCTAACCAAACAAAAGGCGAAAAAACCAAACGAAAAAAAAAGGAGAAAAGGGGAAGCAGAGAGAAAAATAAGAAAAGAGAGAGAGCACCGATCTAAAGTTGAAACTTAAAACAGAGTCGAGAGGGACGGACGCGATCGGCGGACGGTGGAGAAATGGACGAGAAGGGTAACCATAACCAAAACCCTAATGGGTGACGATGACTCCTACGAGAAGGAGAACAATTTGGACTAATCTCTCATTCAAAAGTTCGTTTGATTTTTACACATAAATAAAACACTTTAACACCAAACACTCCTTTTTATTTATCAACTTTTAGCAAATAATACCAACTTCTCATTCTCAACTACTTTTCGCTTCTCCGGTGAATCACTTTTTCTAAAGATTGAATTTTTTCGCACACTCGTATGAAAAATTGAACGTGCTCGAATAAGTATATAAGCTGTTAGAAGGCGTTCATGCGATAATTAAGGTACTGTTGGTCTAGTGAACATTTGGTGGTTTCCTCAAAATAACACGTTCGATTTCTTGAGCGTTGATTCATTATCGGAAATGTTGAGTTGCCTCGATTAATCAATCACTAGTTTATAAGTAAATAAGCGCTTTTATTTGGACAACTAACAATACAATAAATTATACTTCAAAAAAAACAATACAATAAATTAAAATAGTTTTGATTCGAGATGAGATAAAATCGATGATCTAATCTACTAATGATGAAACAGTCTCATGATTTGTGTTTTATTTCACCTTGTTGATCAGTGTTAGCGACTTCTCGGGACTTGAAACGAGAGGAACTCCATATTGAAGATATCCCTGAATTAATTAAAAATCCAAAGACTATTTAAACAAAGGGATAATTATAAAACCTACCCTTGAGGTTTGGGGTGATTACAAAAAACCTAGAGAAATTTCAAAACTACAAAAACTACTTTGATGTTTGATCCTATCTTAATTTTAAGGGATTAAGCTGTAATATTTATGTAAATGTAAGTGGGGCTTTTGAAAATGAAATTCTTATGCGAGGAGAAAAATGTAAGACAATGAAAATGTTAGGTATCACAGATCATTATGAAACTAAATGGATGAATTTGAGAGAAAAATACCAATTCTATTTCACACAAGAATAGATTTCTGAGGGAGATTTACAAACTCACAAAAACTCTCAAAACTTCACTCAATCTCTCAAGGATTGATTTTGATCACTCTCAAGGATCTCTCTCTGTAATATTCACTCACAAGGATGATTACAATCAAGAATGAAGCACCTATTTATAGATGGATGTGGGAGGGGTAGGTGGTTGAAGCTTCAACAATGGTGGGCTTGTTGGGAAGCTTCATACTTTCCTTGTCAAACTTGATCACCAACTCTTCAAAGATGGATGGCTTTAGATGGAGGATGTGGTGGAAACCTAAATTGAATTCTTCAATTCTCCCTCCGACCATATCCGGAATCAGCATCCCTGCTATGTCTCTGCATAACTCAAGCTTTTCTCGTGTAACCACCTTCGTCAACATGTCTGATGGATTCTCCTTTGTGTGGATTTTAACGAGTTTCAATTGTTGTCGTTCTATCGTCTCGCGTATCCAATGGTATCGAATGTCAATATGTTTTGTACGGGAATGGTACATGGAGTTCTTGCTCAAGTCCGAGCACTCGTTGTCACAATGTACCTTGTAATCTTTTTGCTTAATTCCAAGTTCTTGGAGATAACGCTTTAGCCACAACATTTCTTTACGGACTTACGGGCAAAGAATATACTCTGTCGTTGTGGATAAAGAACACACACTCTCTAATGATCTTGACCGCCATGAAATAGCTCCCCCTGCGAAAGTGTAGAGAAATCACGAAGTTGATTTTCTCTTTGTCAAGATCTCCGCCATATCGCATCTCGTATAGCCCTCCAAGACCGGATCGGCTCCCCGTAACAAAGACATATTTTCGACGTACCCTTCAAGTACACGAGAATCCATTTCACGCGCCTCCCAATGCTCCTTTAGGGGTTAGGCAAAAACGATTCACATGTTCCACATGCGTGAGCAATATCCAGTCTTGTACACACCATTGCATACATCGACTTCCAAGCTGGCTTTGAAGAATATGGCACCGATGACATTTCCCGATCTCTTCCTTGGATGAGGACATGCACTCTTGCTCAACTTGAAATGGTTAGCTAGTGGAATCTTTGTTGGTTTGGCGTTGTTCATATTGAACCTCTCGAGCACTCGTTCAATATACTTCTCACGAGATAGCCATAACCTCCGGTTCTTCTGTCTCGAACTATCTCGCATTCCCAAAATCTGTTGAGCCGGTCCTAAGTTTTTCATGTCAAAAGACTTGAAAGTTCTTTCTTGGTGACTAATCTTCGTTGTATCTTTTCCCACGATCAAAATATCGTCTACGTATAGTAGAAGAACAACAAAATTTCCATCGCAAACTTTTGAATGTAAACACATTCATCCGCATTAGTCTTCTTGTAGCCTTGACTCACCATACACGAGTCAAATTTTGTGTACCAATGCCTTGGTGTGCTCGCTTGAGACCATACAAGCTCTTCTTGAGCTTGCAAACGAGATTATCACCGAAATCTCAAAACCTTCTCGTCGCTCCATGTAGATCTCTTCTTTGAGATCTCCGTGAAGAAATCTTGTCTTCACATCCATATGTTCAAGCTCCAAGTTCATACTTCCTACTAAACCAAGAATAACTCTAATTGATGTCATCTTGACTCTTTCGGTGAAAAAATCTCATCAAAGTCGATTCCCTTTTTCTCGTTGGAATCCCTTGACTACCAAGCGAGCTTTGTGTTTCACCACTTTTCCGCTACCATCTTTCTTGACTTGAACACCCATTTGTTTCTTAGTGCCTTCTTCCCTTTCGGAAGTTCTACGATCTCATAAGTGGAATTCTTCCGCAGAGATTCCATTTCATCCGCATTGCTTGCGGCCATTTTTCTTTGTCTTTATGAGATCTCGCTTCTTGGAAACTCTCCGGTTCTCCATCTTGATGAGAAGGTAATCGGATTCGAATATCTTCTAGATGGAATCCATCCTCTTCGACCTACGAACTTCTCGGAACAATTTGAGGAGATCCACCATCATTCTCGCTTTACGATGGTATAGAAACATTTGGTAGAGCGGGTTGTGGCTCCCCCTGCTCAACACCTTCTTCTACCTCTTCATATTCTCGCTTCCGTATATCTTCGCACTATGTCACCGTCTCTCATGAACAGTTCTCGTGTCGCATCTCGAGATTTGAGCACCAATATTTGACTTCGAGACATTGTGGGCTTTTCAATGTCTTCCATTGTCTTACTTTCATGGAACACTACGTCCTACTTCGATCACCTTTTCCTCCTTTGGATCCCATAACCTCGTATCCAAAATCTTCATCTCCATAGCCAATGAAAATGCATGGAGTGGTCCTTGCATCAAGCTTACATGCCTCGAGCTCTTTGGATACATGTGCATATGTTAAACATCCAAATACTCTCAAGTGGGAATATGATGGATCCTTCCTGCACCACGTTTATAGGAACTTCAAAATTGAGTGGTGCATCGATGGTGACCGCTGATCGTAGCAAGCAACTCGATCGCTTCTCCCGAATGGCTTTGGCGCCTAGCCATATCGGCATGCTCCGAACACGTTCCATGATTGTCCGGTTCATTCTTTGCCGACACCGATTATGTTGAGGGTGCGTGGGGACTGTTTTCTCATGTCGAATGCCATATGTTTTGCAATAGGCATCGAACGCTTTAAGTGTATTCGCCTCCATTATCCGATCGAAGACACTTGACTTGTTTCCCGTTTCACGTTCTACCATGACATGAAACAATTTGAAATATTCAAACACACGATCTTTTGTCTTCGTGAAATACACCCACAACTTTCGAGAAGCATCGTCAATAAATGTCGAAAGTATTTGTTACCGCCTAGTGATTCAACCTCCAAGGGACCGCAAACATCGAGTGCACTAAATCGAGCAACTCGATCTTCTCGTTAAAGAGGAACTAAACGAGACTCTTTGTTGCTTACCAAATAGACAATGATTGCAAGGATCCAGTGCGCCTTCCTTGTCAACATTGATAAGCTCCTTCTTTATCGGGGTAGACAACCCTTTCTCACTCATGTGACCAAGTCTCCGTGCCACAAATTTCGAGAAGCCTCTTTCTCAAAGCAATGTTGAGGCTATCTCGTACATATTTTCACATGAGTCTTGTACAACGTGCCATAAATGTGTCCTCGAGCAACTACCATAGTGCCTCTTGACAACTTCCACGTGCTTTGGTGAAATGATTATCATAGCCCTGTTTGTCAGGGCAATCCTCGAAAGTAGATTCACCAAGATCGGGCACATGTCGACATCCTTCAAAGTGATTGTATTCCCAATATTTGTCTTTATCTGTATATCACCAATTCCTACAATTCCAGGAATCGAATTTCCCATCTTCACCGCTCCAAAGTCACCGACTTTGTATGTTGTAAAGTAGTCCTTATGAGGAGTTACGTGGTAAGATGTTTGCCGAAGATCTACCACCCATTATGTATCTTCTCTTGAGATATGAAGGCATGCCTCATCATGGGTTGAACAAAGCGCTACATCTCGGGAATGATAGCTAGCGTTTCTCCACCCTTCTTCTTCGGCCTGCTCCGACCTTGCTCCTCACAGCCATTTATAGCGATTCTTCTTCATATGACCCTCTATTCCACGGTGATGACATTTATATGTTGGTTTTACGCCATCGGTGGATCTTCCCCTACTTTTGCCTCTCCCTTTGCCTCTACTACTTCGTTGTTGCTTCCGTCTTTGTCTCCCCTCGATTTTCCGTCACAAGGGCATGGGTACGGGTCCGACCAGTGCCCATGTTTTTCTTCTCGCTTCCTCATGAATAGGGCATCCTTAACCATAGACATGGTAAGTTTGCTTTTCGGGGCAATTCTTTGAGAGAAACAACTAGTGTTTCCACCTATCGGGAAGTGAACGAGAAGTAGGAGAGCCTCGCATTTCATCTCCAAGTGGCATCCCTACAGGCGATAATTGGTTTACAAGCAAGCGGAACTCACTAGTATGCTCGGAATCAAGTTCCATTTTTTACCTTCATGTTGACTAAGCGCTCATCAATAGGGCCTTATTCCGAGCGGTCTTGGCCTGGTACATGTCCTCCAACTCGCCAGAGGGCATATCGTCTGTCTCTGTGCGACATGGTGAAAGACACGTGGTCAATCCATTGTCGGATCGACCAATAGATTTTTTATTCGACTTCTTCCACTGTTGACTTGGAAGATCGGGATTAACACCCTTTAGCTCTATGGGGTCGAACAAATCTTTGATTGAGTAGATCTTCCATCCGGGGTTTCCATAACGTGTAATTGGTAGCATTGAGCATAATCATAGCTCCAGGAAGATGATGTTGACTCATCCGTGGCCATTTTCACCTTCCAATAATTAGTTCACAAAGATAGAGATTGAATCTCACGAAAAGCAGTATACCGTCACGTCCGGAATGGTCAAAAATGGTGGAATAGACACTGGGGTTAAAATTTCAATTTCTGAAAAATTTGGGATTGATCTGCAATTTTCTGAAAATATAGGGACCAAACTGAAATATCAAGAAGTTCAGGGGCCAATCTGTAATTTCTGAAAGTTCAGGGACCGTAATGAAATTTCAGAAACTATTGGGATCAAAATGAAATTTCCAGAAAGTTTAGGGGTCAAAAATGAAAAATATAAAACTCAGGGACTGATTTGTAATTAACCGGAAATTTGCATGGAGAGATTACTGTTCATTGTCTTCTCCGAAATTCCGACAGCCAGAAATGCGGCTTCGTCCGACGTCCGTTTTTCGATCTGAAAACACGCAGACTCGTGATCGACGAGAGGAATCCAATGGAATGCTGAAAATTGAGTTTTAACAATCTTTGAAAAACTCGAAATTTCAGACCTCTGCAAATTCGGCGAGCACTCGACGAGGCTCGATACCACTTGTTAGGTATCACAGGATCATTATGAAACTAAATGTATGAATTTGAGAGAAAAATACCAATTCTATTTCGCACAAGAATAGATTTGAGGAGATTTACAAACTCACAAAAAACTCTCAAAACTTCACTCAATCTCTCAAGGATTGATTTTGATCACTCTCGAGGATCTCTCTACTCTCTGTAATATTCACTCACAAGGGATGATTACAATCAAGAATGAAGCACCTATTTATAGATGGATGTGGGGGAGGGGTAGGTGGTTGAAGCTTCAACAATGGTGGGCTTGTTGGGAAGCTTCATACTTTCCTTGTCAAACTTGATCACCAACTCTTCAAAATGGATGGCTTCTAGATGGAGGATGTGGTGGAAACCTAAATTGAATTCTTCAGAAAACTCAAGAGGTTTTTGTATTTCTGAAATGTCTTTTTTTTTTTTTTAGTAATTATCCAAAACTCAGGGGTTGTTTTTGTAATTATGCCGACAAACAAATTAAAACTACTGCAAATTGAAAGATTATAGGACAAAAAAATTGTGTACATGCATGATACAAGCGTTGTACATGTTGATCCAAAATGCAAGCTTTTGTTGATGACTCAACAACCTCAAGTCCACCTTCTCAAGACCCTCCATCAAAATCCTGGATTAATTTCAAGAACATAAATGAGTCATATAATATCTCAAAAGATCAATGATATATAAATAAGTTGGTTTAGTATTTATCTTGTTACTCACTTCAATTTCTTGAATAAAGAAACAGATCTTGAATTCTTGATGCATTTAAGTTCCATAGAGGTTGATGTGAATCTAACCAAGTTCTTGTAAGCTCAATATCCCTTGTTATCGACTCCTCCGAATCAAAAATACCGTACGGATCTTGTTGGCGCGAGTCTTTCGGATATTTAAGGCCTGATTTTGAATTAGAGCTTGTATCGGCCCTGAAGTGTGAGAAAAATTAGTCGGCGCGATATAGGACCGGATTTCTCTAGCTCCATAGCTCTAGATGTTCGATGAAGTCGCACGAAAATTAAGATCGAGACACTTCATTATGTTTTCCGATAACTTGTTTGGTGGCCATTTGTGGATGTGACCTTCTTCATAGTGTAATGGGGTGGAGATAGCTTTAGTCGGGATCGAAAACCGCGATCTCTCCGAAAAGTGGAAAGTTAGTCCGTGATTACTAGTTAAAATGAAAACATGCATGCGCATTATATTGGAATTGGTCTTTGATAAATGGGGTGTTGACCGATTTTTTGATTGATTAAGTGGTTTCCATTTGTGAAAAATGGAATTAAATTATTTGTAAAAATTCTACTAAAAGAGTAGATGAGAATAGCATTTGGAATTTCTCAAATCCGATTAGGGTGAATGAGAAATTAATGCTAGAAGTTAGCCACTTAATACAAATAAATGGTATGGAAAATGGAAAATGTGGGGGAGGAGAGATGCTCCATCCCACATAGGAAAAGGAGGTAAAGTTGCACACTTTATTTATCCTAAGTTGGATAAATGGGTTTGGGCCCTTGGGGGTACCAAGTTTTTAAAGGGAGAGGACCTACATGCTTGTGGGTTTGGTCAGCACACACGCACGCCGCCCGCCGGCCTGGCTTTGGCTCGCTCGGCCGATCGGGGCCACGGGCTTGGGCTTGGGCTTCAAGGCCCTTATTCCTTTTGGACCAAAAACCTTTAAAAAAATTAAATATTTAATTAATTTTTGTAATTAATTAAATAGATTTAATTAATTTTCGTAATTAATTAAATAGCCGTGCTCTCTCAGCTTGAGGCGTCTGTTCGCGAAAATGTGCCTTTTCGAGCCTACTGACGCGATTTTCCGTACGGGCATTTCGTTGCCTATATTTATGGAGCCCATCTTGATGAAATGAGATACGAAATTAATAAGAAAACATAAAATCGAGCATTGCATTTTGCATCTTGCCCATTTTCCTCCTTGAAAGCTTGAAAGTAATCAAACATTTGGCTTGTTCGTTGTTGTTTCGGTTTCTTTGTCTTGCCGCTAACCGAAATTAAAATTGTTGTATCTTAGAGGCGACCGTCGGGAATCGTAAGCACTTGTATACGGGCGTTTCGTCTTGCGGAGACAGACCCATCTCGCCTCGACTTAAGCCTATACACTATACATCCATTTTCCGAAAATAGAAACCTTTCACCATAATTTACCCCAAACAATCGCAAGACGAAAATCCGTTCATTTCTTTGTTTCGTTAAAGACGATGGCATACGATTCGATCTCGTTCACACCCATGGTTGTGCTTGCTCCGCTCACGGCGTAAAAGCCGCCAAGTTTTTCGGTGCCGACTTCAAACGTTGGCAATAGAAGATCCGTTTCTACCTCACTACTTTGGGGTTGGCTCGTTTCCTAAAGGGCGACCCCCTCTTGCCGTTGAAGAAGGCGAAGTTGACAACAATAGGAGAAAATTGTGGATGTTTAGCATATAACGATTTTCTATGTCGCACTACATCTTGAACGGGCTAGACGACACTCTCTACAATGTCTATAAAGACGTTCAAGACGCCCAAGGAATTGTGGCAATCCTTGGAGAAGAAATACAAGGCGGAAGATGCCGTCACAAAGAAATTTGTTGTCGGCAAATTCTTGGAGTACAAGATGGTTGACACAAGACGGTGATCGGCCAAGTTCGGAGATTCAAATCATCCTTCACGACTTAGTATCGAAGGGATGCTTTTGAATGAATCCTTTCAAGTGGCCGCAATTATCGAAAAATTGCCGCCATTGTGGAAGGACTTCAAAAACTACCTCAAGCACAAGCGCAAAGAGATGGGGCTGAGGATCGATTGTTCGGCCGCGATCGAAGAAGACAACCGGAAATCGATGTTAAAACCAATAAAACGGAATGGAGGCTAAGGCCAATCTTGCCGAGTCGAGCACTAGCAAGAAACGTGTAGGTCCCGAGGGGTGTAAGTGTAAGGTTTAGAAGGGGGTTGAATAAACCTTACCAAATTTTCGATTTAGTCCTTTTAAATATCTTGAGTTGATACTACACGGATTTGTGTCCTTGATGGACGATCAATTTAGTCAATCAAGAGAGTTAGTCTCTCAATGGACTCAATTGTGGTGTCTCCGAGTGTAGTGCCTAGGTGCATGTGTGTCTTTGATGAAAGCTCTTATACTTTTGGAATGGCCTTTTGCCGAGTTCTAGGCCTTTGCCATTTGGGCTTATATTCCATAAGTATCTTGCCGATAGTTTACATTATTCTAATCACTTGGCTTGGATATTTTCTACCATTCCCATCATATGTATTTCTTTTATGGATTTTTGGGGTTTTGGTAGATCTCGCTTCTTTTCTGAGTATTTTTGTTTGGAGTTTCTTTGAGGAACTCGGTTGAATCTCTTCTCAATTTGCCCTTTCAGCCGCACTCAATCGGTCGTTTTTCCTTTTCCTTTATAACCAAGGCCAATTTGCTTGTTATTGTGCTTTGGAGTGAATGTGTGTGCAACATTTAGAGTTTTGATTTTTCATACTCTTCATGGCTTGAAGATCCTTTTTCCAAAATTACTTTTGAGGTTTGACATAGCACAGAGGAATTAAATCCTAAGCCACATCTGTCTCCACATTCTCTTTGACTCAAAATAAGATCATCCAATGATTTAGATGCCTTAGTGAATGAGGCAATAACATTTTTGAGATCATTCTCCTCTTCTCTATAGCAGCAATTTCGCTATTAATTTAGCATTCTCGGCCTTTTTAAACTTTCATTCTCATCGGCTATTTGACTTTGAAAGAGTACTCGGCTCCTTAGTCGACTTTGAGTTTTGACTCTTGAGTAGGTTGTTTTCCTCATTTAATAGTGTGTGTGAGGATTTAATGTGTTCAAAATCTTTCA
The DNA here is from genome assembly GCA_016081115.2 of Rehmannia glutinosa. Taxonomy (NCBI): domain Eukaryota; kingdom Viridiplantae; phylum Streptophyta; class Magnoliopsida; order Lamiales; family Orobanchaceae; genus Rehmannia; species Rehmannia glutinosa. The sequence continues at coordinate 171,358 of JABTTQ020000752.1, forward strand.
TCATTTTTCCTAATGAATCATAAAGATCAGTGGGTGATGATGTGTGTGTGTCACGATCACTATCACTAGAGTCCGAGTTTGATGAGTTACAGTGTACCTCATCTTCTTGGTCAGGTTGATCTTGTTCTTGGCCATCAAGCGGATCGGGCTTCTTCTTGAGTCACTTGAGTAGTCGGCTTCACGCTTGCTCTCAATCATTGTCTCTCTTGACTTGGTTTGTCTCGGTGATCTCTGCCTCATCATTGCCTTTTTTTTTTCTTGTCTTTCTTTCTCTCAAGACCTTTCTTTCTTCTTCATTCCCGTATTTGTTGACTACGGGATATGGGATCAATGGCATAGTGACCTGGTTGTCTCTGAGTTCAAAGATAGATATTCAACCTTTTGATCACTCTTTCCATTCTTGGATTGTCACCCTTTGATATTCAAGCCTTTTGATAATTTGTTCTCTTGGTTGGCCTATCTTCCTTTGACTTGGAGGAGCCGAGTGTCTTCTTCGGAAGATTTACCATTTCCTCTCTTGTAGTTCTTATTGAAGAACTTGTTGAACCTTTTAACCATCGGGCTATTTCTTCCGGATCAATGACTTCTTTGACCTCAGCCTCTCTTCCCATCTTTAACAATTAGAGTAAATTGTTTTGGGTACAACTGTCTCTTCCTGGTCTTTCCTTCTCACTCAAACTCGTAGGCTTTGAGATCCGAGAATAATTCATGATTGGATGTCTTTGATAGGTCCATGGAATGTCTCAGTGCCATGACCTTCATTTCCCATTCAATTTGGAATACTTTTTAGGATCTTCATACACATTTCTTTGTGTATATTCCTTTCCAAGTGCGAGATAGCTCATTGGTGATTTCGTGAATCGAGCATCCAGTTGATCCAGGTTTTCTCCGAGATCATTTTGAAGTTCTCAAATTTTCAGATACCACTTTTGATAATTTGTTTTCTTTGATTTGTTTTGAGCCTTCACAAATCAATGTTAGCTTGTCCTGCATTTCTTTAGCCGTTTTGCAATATTTGACTTTATTGAACATGGCTTTGTCCAAGGTTTTGTAAAGGATGTCCTTGGCTACATTGTCCAGGTTGTATCTTTTTTGTCATCATTTGTCCACTCGGTTCTTGGTTTTTCAACCATGGTCCGGGAGCAACATCCTCTTCTCCTTCACCGCAGACTTTTTGTACTGTTGTGTTCACCTTTAAGATTTGCAGAGGCCCATCTTCTATCACTATCCACATCTCATCATGTAATCTTTGATAGATGAGCACGCATACGAATTTTCCAATCATCAAATTCTTCAATAGTGAACATAGGGATGCGTGTCAAATTTGCTTCCATGATAATAACTTTTAATGATAGAAAGAGTTTTGAGAGTTTAAGTACTAAAGCGGACTTTGAAAAGTTTGGAGATCTAGTTCAAGAACCAGTGCGGAGGGTTCAATGAACCAACCGCTCCGATACCACTTGTAGGTCCCAAGGGGTGTAAGTGTAAGGTTTAGAAGGGGGTTGAATAAACCTTACCAAATTTTCGATTTAGTCCTTTTAAATATACAGAGTTGATACTTACAGTGTGTCCTTGATGGATGATCAATTTAGTCAATCAAGATAGTTAGTCTCTCAATGACTCAATCGAGCCATTGATGGAATAACTCAGTTGTTGGCTCTAAATTAACTCATTTGTGGTTTTGTTTTTGGAAGACTTAACACCCTTAAGTTTGGTTAAGCAAGGATTTAGTGCTTAGTTTAGTACTTATAAATTATCAAATGGATAGCAAATTTATCGTGAGATATAAACGATTAAGATGCAGGAATTAAAGTTTGAAATGTAAATGACACAATGAAATTTTTATAGAGGTTCGAAGATGGGGTAATTCTTCTACTCCTCTCTTCTCCAACTCTGGAGGAATCCACTAGGTAATGATCGATATACAAAGTGGTAACGGTCAAATACAAGTCTTGATCACACAACGGTGACTTGATCCTTTGGGACTCGATCAGAGACGCCTTGATCACTCGGTGGCCTCGTGACGACTCTACCTTCTTCACAGGGCATTTGCCTTTGCTACTACTACTGACTCACTTGCTCAAGCTTTGGATTTGATCACGAAGCCCTCCAAAAGCTTAAGACTTGGTTCGACCTTGAACCTTCCTACAATCCTTCGTGGAATGTGGACCCCTTGATTTTTCAAGATTTTCCTCTTCAACGATTGCGCTTATCTTTCCTTCACAAGTGAGTGTTGGATTGATGTTCTTCGTAGTGTAGGCTTGAGGATTGAGAATATTTCAGATTTTCTAATAATTGCTTGAACGTTTTTGGTTCAGTCTGTCTCTTGTGTCACTCATATCTCTCATTCTCAAATAAACTCCTCGGCCTTTTATAGTGATCTTTCAAAAATTTGCCCGTTGAAGAGATATGCTTATTTTTGAAAGTCACTTGCGATCGTTGGCTTGTCTTGTTGCACTCCTTGGAATTGCCATTTCCTCGTATGAATTGTTCTTTCACCTTTTCGAGTTCGACACGGTGTAGTGCTTCCCATTGGTTCATTCCTTTTGCACGCTTCGGGACCGAGCACTCCGAGAAAGGTGATATGGAGATATTACTTGTTTAAGTAATTCTCTTGATTTCGCAGGCAACGGATCTTTTACGATTATCTCGACTTGATCGCATTTCTTTGCTTTCCCAGGGTGACTTAGAGTCCGCTTCCAATCATTGGATGACTCTTCCATCACTTCAACTTGAGACTTGGCTTTTCTCGAGTTGACTTGACCGATACTCCACTCGGTGCATCTCACCGCTTCTTCAAGAGAGTTCCGTCTACTTTCTTCTTTGCCATACTCATTGCCTCTCGTGAGTCTTCCTTTTAGTCTTGATTGTCTTCTTGCATGTTAGGCGTGGTGACTTAACTCGGCTTGGCTGACTCTATTTATTACAATGCATTTTACAACAAAAATTGGGGTGCCAACTTCCTATTCTAAGTTTTACATGGCATTCATCAAAATTTAAACAATAAATTTCCTAACAATTTCCCCCTTTTTGATGATGCCAAAACTTAAACCATTCAAAAATGCAAACAAAGAAAGATACATACAGATAGTGTATTGACATAGAATGTATGCGAGAATCAATCCTTTATTGATCATAACATTCTTGTTCTTTTACACAATGTTTACAAGGTGTATCGAGCACATATTTGTCTACACAGTAAAATAAAGAATTTATAGCTTTATTACGTAAGACTTACATTGTATGTATTTACATAATAAAATACACGAAGGGGTGGACAAAGCAACACTTCATCTTCTTCGTTGTCTCCTTCTTTCATCTTGTTCAAAGATCTTCTTTCTCTTCTTCTCTTTTTCTCATCAGTTGCCTTTTTTTTCTTTTCATATGTCTTCCTCGGGCCTTCATCTCTTCTTAATCTTTCCTGTCTTTCCTCCCATAGCCGAGTTTGTCTCTTGTTTTCTTCTTCTATTCTTTTTGCATACTCATGCTATTTTTAGCCACTTGCAAATTTGCTACTTGGTCAAGACCAGCCCGGTCAAAGAGATCCCTCCTTTCTTGCCGGATCTACGTGATTCGATGTTTTTGGGCGGAGGCCTAGTCCAAGCTTCTTCCTCTACCTCGGGCGTGCATCAGATCGGGGTCTTCTTCTTCCAAAATTGAGTGATCACAGAGTGTCCAACAGAGTGATCGCCGGTAGTCTGCTTGTCTGTCACCTTCTTCACATAACGTGAGACCCTTTTCCCAAAGACAAGTCCCAAGCTTGAGCCATAGACATATTTGCAAAGTATCCTTCGAGATGCGAGCGTTTTAAATTCATCAATCGATCGTGGCTCGTCCCGACATCCGAGATGGCATAAGTGTCTCTGTCTCACCGGAATCCCTCCATGTTCTTTCAAGATGTTCATAACTCGGGCATCCATTCTTCCTTCCACTTCCTTCATCCCTCGCTTTAATTGTTTTCTCTTTTCGACCATAGATATAGCAGAGTGTTGGAGTGGCGAGTCACATGAAGTTTCTTCGATAATGTCATTTGTGACACGACCCCCGTTGAGGGGTTTGTGCAATCATCAAGGTCACATCTTTCGATCCTTCCCCTCAGAGATTTTCCTTTCTTTTGTTTGGCTTCCTCACTGTCTTTCCCTTCACAAAGTGCACCCTCTTTTTCGAGATCTTTTCAGGCTTTTAAGGTATTCCTCTTCCCCTTTTTGGCATCATCAAAAGAGAGAGAACACTGGAAATATCTTGCAAGGAAGTCGAGCTCTTTGATGGTAGAGTTCGTCTCGAGTCCGCTGCAGAGTATGCGGATTTAAATTCAGATCGAGCGGCGTTGGACTCTGCTTTGAAATCGGCTTCATCTCGGCCCATGAGAAGGTGAATTTTGTATTCATGGTTTCTTCCAAACGTTTGTAGATCACTCTTGTTTTGCTCACGCAGTGACTTTATCTCGGTAATGTGAGCTTCATGCATGTGCTCAATATGTTCTCTCAAACTTCGTTTTTGCATCGACATTTTACCAACAAACTTGTTGAACAATGTCCTCAAGTATCTAACTTGTTCCACACGCATTGTTTTCTTTGTTGCCACCATTCCACGATCCCGATTGTTATGCCTCTTAAATCGGCGGTGAGATTGGCATCTCTGTTGTCCGCATGTCCATAGAGGCTCGATGCCTCTCCATCCGTTCAATCTCGGCCGAATAATGCCTTGAACACTTCGCGGACTTACCGATTCTTCCACAAATCGATGGCCATGCGGCGTCAAAATCATAATCACCGAACAATGGTGCCGATGGAAAACGGAGCTAATGCGGGTAGCATGCGCGTTCGTTCTTCGACTCTTCATGAAGGTCGGGTACCTCCAGGGAAAAAGGAAACGATTCTATAAAGGATTCATCGCCGCCAATCGGGATTTGTTCGATGATGAGCGTGCGCGTGAAGTTCTTTTTGGAACCGACCTGCTGCGCCTTGAGGAGCTGCGCGATGGACTCGGGTTGTTGGGGTTTGTTGTGAAGTGGACCCGAGCTTTGCCGAGCCTCATTTGTCTCAACACCCGTTGGTCTGGTGATTTCTCCAATTGAGTAGATCGGTCCTCGGCCTTATCGAAGCGTCATCGGACGATGATGAGATTTCCATTGGTGGCTCATCATCAAAATTAAAGGTTTGACGAGTAGTCTTGGGATCGACTTGCTCGTGCTTGGAACATCCGCACTGAGTCTTTTGGATCACATCGGGATGACTCGCTTTTCTTCGCCCCCGATCCCGGAAAGGTTACATCGGGATTATCCGGGAATCATGAAGCGCTTATCTCCTTTTCGGATGGGTCGATGATAGCGAAGGGATGTTCTCTACTTGAACTTTCTTTACCCCGGGAAGTCTCAACCTCCCGTGGGCCTTCATTACCTCCCAGGTCTCTCATCGCGGCGAGGCCTTGGTCCTCCTTTCGACGTTGTGTTGTCTTAGGGTCTTCTCGCGGTGGCATCCATTGGAGTCTCAACCCCATGGATTGCACTTTCATCGCCCAGTGTTAACTCCCGGGTTGTTCCTTCTCGTGCCTCGATCGCATCGTAGCCGTCATTAGCCTTCGGAGCGGTTGGCACCTCACCGAGACGATCAACGCCTCGAGCCGTTGATGACAACTTTCATTCGTTTAATGTTTGTTCTTTTTCCACTTCGCCTCCTTGATTCGTTGTGGAGTCATCTGCGCAAAGATCCTCCGACCTTGCTGCGCAGTGGAGGAGTTTCCACCGGGCGCGCACCACGGGTGAGTGACTTGAATGGGGTCACTCGTCTCCAAACTCCATTGTTGCTATTGAATGTTCATTAGTTGGGGCGGTGGTAAGACACCTTCAATAGGGGTTGGCTCGATTTTGGGGTCCCCACTATCCCGATTTCATCGCCAAGTCCCTTATCGCTTCTTTCCGAGTGAGTCAGGGGAAGTGGTGGCAAGAACAACAATGGCGATTTTTCAACCACTCCCATTGGATCAATTTCATTGTGTTCGAGGACTCTCCTGGTCCCTCCATCAATCTTTGCTCGTGAAGGATTCTCGATTCGCGGCAATGCTTGCCTGATTTGCAACTCTTCCGGGGCGAAAGATTCTCCAGGATCCTCATCACCGCTGCAGAGAAGACATCAAGGAGAGGATGTGTGTGTTGTGGTGCCGAGAGATAGGGCAGATCTTTGGCCTTCTCACGTGCCTCGCCTTTTCTTGCCTTTTCTTTTCTCCTTGTCCTTGAAGATCTGCGGGATGTCCGTGCGGTTGTCTTCATCCAAATCTTTGGGAGCACAGTGGTTAGTCCGGAAGTTTAACAGATTCCTCTTCTTCTTCTATAAACTCGGGCCGTTGGAACTGTTCCTTGATTTACTCAACTTCCATTTCTTCCACTCACGCAGACGATTTTGGATGTCCGGATAAGGTGGAGATAGGATCATCACATCACTATCGGCTCTATCGCCTTCTTTTGTGTTTAATTTGTGTGGACTACATTTTTGTGTCTTCAGTTGCCTCTCACGATCGCCTTCAGCAGACTTGGTCGTTTCATCAATTACATCGGAGACTCTACTTCTCCAGCCAGATCTCGATGTCTGCTCCGGTGAGTGGCCGACTCACCCGGTTTCTCAAGCTCGAGTGCTTGATGATTCTTCTTCGTCTCCTAGTTTGTACGGAGGGATTTCTGTTCGGACACGGTTTCTCGAGTCTTGGGCGGCGGGGGCGTGTGCTGGTGTCTTTTTCTCGAGGAGCCGTCTTGGCTTGTCGCTTCTCCTCTTTTTGACGATCGGAGAAGGTATTTGTGAGTCCTTCTCGACCGGCTGCTGCAGGGCAGGAGACACCGCTGCAGGGGCAGTGACTGCTGCGGGGGCAGGCGATTTTGACTTTCTTTTTGCAGGGCAACAGATCTTCTTAGCGTGCAGCAGGGCAACTTTCTTCTTAGCAAGTGCAGGGCGCTTTCTTCTTGGGTGGAGAGGAAACAATCAGATCTTTGGTCGGTGATTCCCCCTCACTCGTGTCGCCTCTCTTGGCGTAGGCTCTCTTCGTGCGCGAGAGAGGTTTGCTCAACATCCTCTTGTTAACATGGAATGCCTTCCCATGTCTAAGATGGACTCCTTTCACCTCCATCACCGCCAATCACTAGGCCCTATCCTAGGATCCTCCAAATGTGCCATCTTCCTTGAAGGATTTGTTCCTACGTTCGCGAGTCTGCCGTAGATAAACTCGGCCGATTTATTTTCTTTTTCTTCTATGATCGCGGCCATTACGATCGGCTTAGCTTTTGAGTTGGTCAAAGCCGCCAAATTTGATGTCAATACATTTGGCAACTATGTCCAACGACTTGTGATAATCCTCCTTCAACAGCTTCTCTTGTTTGATGTGTACACTATTTTATCAAGATAGTCGGGCTTGGCTATTTCTTTCCAAGCATCGCCCAAGTTTACATCACCGTTGATTTCTCGAGGCTCCTTCGATTGGTAGTGAGCGATGTTCACCAAATCCTGGCGAGAGATAGTCACCGCTTTCCGTGAACAGATGACTTTATTCCTTCATCGTGAATCTCAAAGATTCACGTAGAATCATGCGACCTCCTCCACATAGGTCATCGGATATTCTAACATCAAACGGTTTTCCTGGGTCGTTTCCAATTTTTCAGCGATTTTCTTTACTAGGTGTCGTCGGACCCTGTTTCACCATGTCGTCGAAATCCACAGAGACCCGGTGTGGATTTGCTTCCTAACTTGGTAAAATCATATGTTGGTGCCATTTTTCAGATTTTATCAAGGAAAAACTTAGAGATTGATTTGAAGATAGATAGGGTTTCGAGAGAATTTTTGCCTTTGCTTTTGAGAGAAAGAAATGAACAGTTTTGGTAGTGTGAGAGAGAAACGGACGAAAATGGTTTAAGTATGGTTTATGAAAGGACGTGCGGGTGGTTTTGAAATGTGATCGAAATCAACGGCTTAGATTTTGCACGCCTATTTAGCATTTAATGTCTCGTATTTAATGCGGCAACATTTATATCCAATCATAAGCTTGGTGTGCAACTTTATGTCCGTACACATCATCATTATGCGACGTATTCCTTAAAAATATTCCCACTTAGTCAAACGATTGCGTTTTTGTCACTTTGCTCATAAGTGACTCGGCTTATCCCTTAGCCGATTTAACTCTACTTCTCACAGTTCTCTTAGTGACTCAAAGCCATTTATCACCGACGGTGTAGCTATCTTTCCGATACAATTCATTTGCATCGAGTTGATTTGTGTGTTCACTCCTTTTCACTTTTTGTGTTCCATTTCTTTTTTTTTTTGTTTCTTATGAGTGTCATTTCGGCTCAATTAAACTCATGTTTGAGTTCTTCAAATCTTGACTCACATAATGGTTTTGTGAAGATGTCACCAATTGTTTATCGGTTGAGATATATTCCAAGATGATGTCCTTCTTTTTCAACATGATCTCTTATGAAGTGATATCCGACATCGATATGCTTTGTTCTTGAGTGCAACACAGATTTTGATTAATGGCAATTGCACTTGTGTTATCACACATGATTGGAATTTCTTTTCCTCAACTTCATAGTCTCTCGTTCTTTGCCTCATCCATAGGACTTGGGCACAAACTGTTTGCCCACAACGCCTATGTATTCTCGCTTCTTTGTAGAGGTGGCTATTGAATTTTTTCTGGCACGAACCAGAAATCACTGTTTCCTAAAGCATTTGACATGTGCCTGAAGTGCTCTTTCCTGTCCACTCTCTGATCAAAGATAGTCGAATCAATAGCCAATTAGCTTGAATCCATCTTCCTTTGGATACCATAAGCCAACTTCTTGGCTTCCTTTCAAGTATCTCAATATCCTCTTACTTTGTCATATGGCTCTCTTTTGGAGCAAATTGAAATCTTGCACATACACCTACAAGCAAAGGTGATGTCTGTCTCTTTGTTGTAAGATAGAGCAATGATCCAATAAGTGCTCAGATCTTGTTTGATCCACAGGTTTGCCATCCGTGCATCCATGTCCATTTTGATCGATGTATTTATTGGTATTTTCACGTAAGACTTCTCCTCCATACCAAATTTCTTCATTAAGTCCCTAGTGTATTTTTGACTTATGAAGGTTCCATCCTTCATTGTTTCACTTGGAGTCCAAGGAAGAATGTCACTCTCCCATCATGCTCATTTCAAATTTACTTTGCATGAGGTTTGAAAATTTTTCACACGACTCTTTGTTTGTGGATCCAAAAATGATGTCATCCACATATATTTGAACAAGCAAGATATCTCTTTTTGTCTTGAATTCTCGAAAAGTGTTCTATCCACTTTTCCTTTTGTGAATCCATTTTCGGTTAGGAATTGTGACAAGGTATCATACCATGCGGGTGCCTGTTTCAATCCATATAGAGCTTTCTTGAGTTTGTATACTTTATCTCCAAGAGTCTTCTCGCTCAAATCCTGGAGGTTGTTCAACATACACTTCTTCTTCCAATAAACCATTTAGGAATGCACTTTTTACATCCATCGATATACAATGAAATTCTTGTGAGTCGCATAGGCAAGAAACATCCTTATAGCTTCCAATCTTGCTACAGGGGCAAATGTTTCATCAAAATCTATCCCTTCTTCTTGACAATATCCTTTGGCTACTAATCTTGCTTTGTTTTTACCACGTAACCTTCCTCGTTCATCTTGTTTCGAACACCCATTTAGTACCAATAACATTTTGATGTGTGGGTCTTTGAACTAATTCCCATACTTTATTTCTTTCAAATGGTTCATTTCTCTTCTTGCATAGCTTGAATCCAATGTGCGTCGTCCAATGCTTGTAACACATCTTTGGGCTCTATTTGCGAGATGAAGCATGTAAACATAGTTTCTTGTTGAGTTTCGATCTTGTTTTTACACCTTCTCTTATATCTCCAATGACAAGTTCTCGTGGATGGTCTTTCACCATCTTACATCGGTTGGAGTAAGTTAGTTGTATTGATCGTCTTGCCTTTTGTGTTCTTTGTGTTCGACTCTCTCGTAATCACTTAGTGCAAGTTTTCCAAATTATTTTTGAGATTCAAACTATCTCATCTTCTTCTCGAGTTTATAATTCCGGCTTCGAACCAAAGATAGGGACTCTTCGTATGGTTGGATGATTCAACTTATCGGTGACTCTTCAATGTCTTCTCCATTTACATTTGGCTCATCGAATACCACATGAATGGATTCTTCGCAACCATAGTCCTTTTGTTGAGTACTCAGAGGCTTTGCTTCATTTGAGTATCCTAAGAAGATACCTTCATCACCTTTAGCATCAAAAGCCTTTAGATTGTCTTTGCCATTGTTATGGATGAAGCATTTACATCCAAATATTCTCAAATATGCAACATTTGGTTTTCTTCCACCAAATCTCATAGGAGTCTTTGTCACCGTCTGTTTTTATCATACATCTGTTTTGAGTGTAGCAAGTCGTGTTGATTGCTTGACCCCAAAATCTTTTTGGTAACCCCGCTTGACTAACATGGTCCTTGCCGCTTCTTTGAGGGTTCTGCTCCTTCTTTCGCAACTCCATTCTTTGTGGAGTCCTGCTGGCGATAGTTCATGACCAATACCATTCTCAATACAACATCGAGTTATTATTCCATTGACAAACTCGGTTCCTCCGTCTCGATCTTATTTTGATAATGGTTTGACTCTTCTCGTTTTGAATCCTCTTCATCGATTGTTGGTAGTTTTTGTAGAGTTTCTTTCTTCTTACACATGAATATTGTCCATGTATATCTTGAGTAGTCATCTACTACCACCAAGGTGTATTTCTTTCCACTTATCTTCGGTTTGGTTCCATGGGCCAAATAGATCCATATGAAGCAGATGCAATATTCTTGTTGAAGATGAACATGTCTTTTCTTTGAATGAAGATTTGATTTGTTTTCCTTCGACATGCATCACATATACTCTCCTTCTTGTATATCTGAACTGAAGTCCTTCCACAAGATTACTTCTTGCAAGCTTGTTAATCGTTTTGAAATTTAGGTGACTCAACTTTTTGTGCCACCCAACTTGATTGATTTGTGCTTTTGCTAGTAGATGTGTGTTGGGTGTTGCGTTGACCAATCCACGACATGCATATTCTTCTGTCTACATCCTTGCAACACAACTTCATTCGATTCAATATCCTTGATTTGGCATATACCCATGTTAAATCCAACGTTATAACCCTTGTCACGTAGTTGATCGATGCTTAGCAGTTGAAGTTGAGTCCTTCAACATATGCAACATCTGTGATTTCTAATCCATTCCTCTTTATGGATCCAATGCCTCTTATTTCACCAGGAGCTTCATTTCCTCCAAATATGACTTTTGCTCCTTTAACTTCCTTGAATTTTGACAGATTTTTCTTATTTCTGTCATATGTCCGGAATGACCACTATCCATGTACCAGGTTCCTTGGCACTCGGCTTTTCCTTGAACCTACAATCAAGGAAATTAAGTTTTAGGTACCCATACTTGTCCGGGTCCCGAGGGGTTAGAATTGTAAGATGATCCAACCAACTTATAGCCAAATGATTTGGCTCTAAGGGGTTGCCATCTATCGAGTGCCATAATCATAATTAATCTTGGCAAATTGCTTGGGGGTTTTAGGTTCATACAACTGTCTCTTTTGTCAGTATGCTGTGTATAAGTTTTAGCAATCGCCTTCTTTGGGTAATTGTGGTGTCTCCGAGTGTAGTGCCTAGGTGCATGTGTGTGTTGATGAAAGCTCTTATACTTTTGGAATGGCCTTTCGAGTTCTAGGCCTTTGCCATTTGGGCTTATATTCCATAAGTCATGCCGATAGTTTACATTATTCCAATCACTTGGCTTGGATATTTTCTACCATTCCCATCATATGTATTCCCATTCCCATCACATGTCCGACATCCTTCAAAGTGATTGTACTCCCGATATTTGTCTTTATCTCGTATATCACCAATTCCTACAATTCCGAGGAACGAATTTCCCATCTTCACCGCTCCAAAGTCACCAGACTTTGTATGTTGTAAAGTAGTCCATATGAGGAGTTATGTGGTAAGATGTTGCGAGATCTACCACCCATTCTCAGATCTTCTCTTGAGATATGAAGGCATGCCTCATCATGGGTTGAACAAAGCGCTACATCTCCAGGAATGATAGCTAGCGTTTCTCCACCCTTATTCTTTCGGAACCTGAACCGCTCCGACCTTGCTCCTCTAGCCATTTATAGCGATTCTTCTTCATATGACCCTCTATTCCACAAAGTGATGACATTTATATGTTGGTTTTCTGCCATCAGTGGATCTTCCCCTACTTTTGCCTCTCCCTTTGCCTCTACTACTTCGTTGTTGCTTCCCGTGTTGTCTCCCTCGATTTTCCGTCACAAGGGCACGGGTCCGATCTGTGCCCATGTCTTTTTCTTTTCCGCTTCCTCATTGAATAGGGCATCCTTAACCATAGACATGGTAAGTTTGCTTTTCGGGGCCGAATTGCCGAGAGAAACAACTAGTGTTTCCCACCTATCGGGAAGTGAACGAGAAGTAGGAGAGCATGCATTTCATCTCCAAGTGGCATCCCTACTGCACGATAATTGGTTTACAAGCTTTGGAACTCACTAGTATGCTCGCAGAATCAAGTTCCATTTTTGATTTCATGTTGACTAAGCGCCTCATCAATAGGGCCTTATTCCGAGCGGTCTTGGCCTGGTACATGTCCTCCAACTTCTCGCCAGAGGGCATATCGCGTCTCTCCGTGCGACATGGTGAAAGACATCGTGGTCAATCCATTGCCGGATCGACCAATAGATTTTTTATTCGACTTCTTCCACTGTTGACTTGGAAGATCGTGGATTAACACCCTTTAGCTCTATGGGTCGAACAAATCTTTCTGATTGAGTAGATCTTCCATCAAGGGGTTTCCATAACGTGTAATTTGTAGCATTGAGCATAATCATAGCTCCGGAAGATGATGTTGACTCATCCGTGGCCATTTTCACCTTCCAATAATTAGTTCACAAAGATAGAGATTGAATCTAACGAAACGGAGTATACCGTCACGTCCAGGAATGGTCAAAAATGGTGGAATAGACACTGGGGTTAAAATTTCAATTTCGAAAAATTTGGGATTGATCCGCAATTTTCAAAATATAGGGACCAAATGAAATATCAAGAAGTTCAGGGGCCAATCTGTAATTTCTGAAAGTTCAGGGACCGTAATGAAATTTCAGAAAATATTGGGATCAAAATGAAATTTCGAGAAAGTTTAGGGGTCAAAAATGAAAAATATAAAACTCTGGGATCGATTTGTAATTAAGGAAATTTGCATGGAGAGATTATTGTTCATTGTCTTCTCCGAAATTCGACACTCGACGCTTCCTCCGACGTTCGTTTTTCGACCAAAACACGCATGCACCGTGATCGACGAGAGGAATCAATGGAATCTTGAAAATTGAGTTTTAACAATCTTTGAAAACTCGAAATTTCGGACCTCGCAAATTCCGCGAGCACTGACGAGGCTCGATACCACTTGTTAGGTATCACAGATCATTATGAAACTAAATGTATGAATTTGAGAGAAAAATACCAATTCTATTTCGCACAAGAATAGATTTACAAGGAGATTTACAAACTCACAAAAACTCTCAAAACTTCACTCAATCTCTCAAGGATTGATTTTGATCACTCTCAAGGATCTCTCTACTCTCGTAATATTCACTCACAAGGGATGATTACAATCAAGAATGAAGACCTATTTATAGATGGATGTGGGAGGGGTAGGTGGTTGAAGCTTCAACAATGGTGGGCTTGTTGGGAAGCTTCATACTTTCCTTGTCAAACTTGATCACCAACTCTTCAAAAATGGATGGCTTCTAGATGGAGGATGTGGTCGAAACCTAAATTGAATTCTTTTAAAACTCAAGAGGTTTTTGTATTTCGAAATGTCTCTGTTTTTTTTAGTAATTATCCAAAACTCAGGGGTTGTTTTTGTAATTATGCCGACAAACAAATTAAAACTACTGCAAATTGAAAGATTATAGGACAAAAAAAAATTGTGTACATGCATGATACAAGCGTTGTACATGTTGATCCAAAATGCAAGCTTTTGTTGATGATTCAAGAACCTCAAATCCACCTTCTGAAGACCCTCCATCAAAATCCTGGATTAATTTTAAAAAAAGAAATGAGCCATATAACATCTCAAATAAATAAGTAGGTTTATTTATCTTGTTACTCACTTCAATTTCTTGAATAAAGAAACAGAGCTCAAATTCTTGATACATTTAAGTTCCATGGAAGTTGATGTGAATTTAACCAAGTTCTTGTAAGCTCCAATATCCCTTGTTATCGACTCCTCCGAATCAAAAATACCGTACGGATCTTGTTGTCGCGAGTCTTTCGTAAATTTAAGGCCTGATTTTGAATTAGAGCTTGTATCGGCCCTGAAGCTGTGAGAAAAATTAGTCGAGCGCTAAATAGGACCGGATTTCTCTAGCTCCATAGCTCTAGATGTTCGATGAAGTCGCACGAAAATTAAGATCAGACACTTCATTATGTTTTCCGATAACTTGTTTGGTGGCCATTTGTGGATGTGACCTTCTTCATAGTGTAATGGGGTGGAGATAGCTTTAGTCGGGATCTCAAAACCGCGATCTCTCCGAAAAAGTGGAAAGTTAGTCCGTGATTACTAGTTAAAATGAAAACATGCATGCGCATTATATTGGAATTGGTCTTTGATAAATGGGGTGTTGACCCGATTTTGACCATTGATTAAGTGGTTTCCATTTGTGAAAAATGGAATTAAATTATTTGTAAAAATTCTACTAAAAGAGTAGATGAGAATAGCATTTGGAATTTCTCAAATCCGATTAGGGTGAATGAGAAATTAATGCTAGAAGTTAGCCACTTAATACAAATAAATGGTATGGAAAATGGAAAATGTGGGGGAGGAGAGATGCTCCATCCCACATAGGAAAAGCGGAGGTAAAGTTGCACACTTTATTTATCCTAAGTTGGATAAATGGGTTTGGGCCCTTGGGGTACCCAAGTTTTTAAAGGGGGAGAGGACCTACATGCTTGTGGGTTTGGTCAAAGACACACGCACGCCCGCCGCCGCCGGCCGCTCGGCTCGGCCTTCAGGGCCCGGCCACGGGCTTGGGCTTGGGCTTCAAGGCCCTTATTCCTTTTGGACCAAAAACCTTTAAAATTAAATATTTAATTAATTTTTGTAATTAATTAAATAGATTTAATTAATTTTCGTAATTAATTAAATAAAGCCGTGTCTCTCTCAAAAGTGCGTCTGCTCGCGAAAATGTGCCTTTTCGAGCCTACAGACGCGATTTTCCGTACGGGCATTTCGCTGCCTATATTTATGGAGCCCCTCTTGATGAAATGAGACACAAAATTAATAAGAAAACATAAAATCGAGCATTGCATTTTGCATCTTGCCCATTTTCCTCCTTGAAAGCTTGAAAGTAATCAAACATTTGGCTTGTTCGTTGTTGTTCCGGTTTTGTTGTCCGCTTAACCGAATCAGTTAAAGTCGTTGTATCTTAGAGGCGATCACGAACCGAAGCACTTGTATACGGGCGTTTTGTCTTGGGAGACAGACCCACTCGCCTCGACTTAAGCCTATACACTATACAACCATTTTTCAAAAACAAAACCTTTCACCATAATTTACCCCAAACAATCGCAAGACGAAAATCCGCTCGTTTTTTTGTTTTTGTTAAAGATGATGGCATACGATTCGATCTCGTTCACACCCATGGCCGCTTGCTCGCTCACGGCGAAAAGCCGCCTAAGTTTTCTCGTGCCGACTTCAAACGTTGGCAACAAAAGATCCGTTTCTACCTCACTACTTTGGGGTTGGCTCGTTCCTAAAGGGCGACCCTCTCGCCGTTGAAGAAGACGAAATTGACAACAACCGAGAATCGTTTGTGGATGCTTGGCATAACAGCGATTTTCTATGTCGCAACTACGTCTTGAACGGGCTAGACGACACTCTCTACAATGTCTATAGCACGTTCAAGACGCCCAAGGAATTGTGGCAATCCTTGGAGAAGAAATACAAGACGGAAGATGCAAGGACAAAGAAATTTGTTGTCGGCAAATTCTTGGAGTACAAGATGGTTGACACCAAGACGGTGATCGCCAAGTTCAGAGATTCAAATCATCCTTCACGACTTAGTGCCGAAGGGATGCTTTTGAATGAATCCTTTCAAGTGGCCGCAATTATCGAAAAATTGCCGCCATTGTGGAAGGACTTCAAAAACTACCTCAAGCACAAGCGCAAAGAGATGGGGCTTGAGGATCTCGATTGTTCGGCCGATCGAAGAAGACAACCGAAATCGATGTTAAAACCAAGAACTGGAATGGAGGCTAAGGCAATCTTGCCGAGTCGAGCACTAGCAAGAAACGTGTAGGTCCCGAGGGGTGTAAGTGTAAGGTTTAGAAGGGGGTTGAATAAACCTTACCAAATTTTCGATTTAGTCCTTTTAAATATACTGAGTTGATACTACACAACGGTTGTGTCCTTGATGGACGATCAATTTAGTTAATCGGAGAGTTAGTCTCTCAATGAGACTCAATTGTGGTGTCTCGAGTGTAGTGCCTAGGTGCATGTGTGTGTTTGATGAAAGCTCTTATACTTTTAGAATGGCCTTTCCGAGTTCTAGGCCTTTGCCATTTGGGCTTATATTCCATAAGTCTATGCCGATAGTTTACATTATTCCAATCACTTGGCTTGGATATTTTCTACCATTCCCATCATATGTATTTCTTTTATGGATTTTCGGAGTTTTGGTAGCTCGCTTTTTTTTACAGAGTATTTTTGTTTGGAGTTTCTTTGAGAACTCGGTGAATCTCTTCTCGATGTCCTTTCGCCGCACTCAACTGATCGTTTTCCTTTTCCTTTATAACCAAGGCCAGTTTGCTTGTTATTGTGCTTTGGAGTGAATGTGTGTGCAACATTTAGAGTTTTGGATTTTTCAGACTCTTCATGGCTTGAAGATCCTTTTTCCAAAATTACTTTTGAGGTTTGACATAGCACAGAGGAATTAAATCCTAAGCCTGTCCTGTCTCCACATTCTCTTTGACTCAAAATAAGATCATCCAATGATTTAGATGCCTTAGTGAATGAGGCAATAACATTTTTGAGATCATTCTCCTCTTCTCTATAGCAAAGAATTTCTGCTTATTAATTTAGCATTCTCACTTTTAAACTTTCATTCTCATCATCTATTGACTTAGAGTACTCGGCTCCTTAGTCACTTTGAGTTTTGACTCTTGAGTAGTCCGTTTTCCTCATTTAATAGTGTGTGTGAGGATTTAATGTGTTCAAAATCTTTCATCATTTTTCCTAATGAATCATAAAGATCGGTGGGTGATGATGTGTGTGTCACACCGATCACTATCACTAGAGTCCGAGTTTGATGAGTTAGAGTGTACCTCATCTTCTTGGTCAAAGTTGATCTTGTTCCTTGGCCATCAAGCGATCGGGCTTCTTCGTGAGTCACTTGAGTAGTCACTTTCATCGCTCTCTCTCAATCACCTGTCTCTCTTGACTTGGTTGTCTCAGCCATCTCAGCCATCATTGCCTTTTTCTTTTCTTGTCTTCTTTCTCTCAAGACCTTTCTTTCTTCTTCATTCCCGTATTTGTTGACTACAGGATATGGGCGATCAATGGCATAGTGACCTGGTTGTCTGATTCAAAGATAGATATTCAACCTTTGATCACTCTTTCCATTCTCGATTGTCACCCTTTGATATTCAACCTTTTGATAACTGTTCTCTTGGTTGGCCTATCTTCCTTTGACTTGGAGGAGCCGAGTGTCTTCCGGAAGATTTACCCTTTCTCTCTTGTAGTTCTTATTGAAGAACTTGTTGAACCTTTAACCATCGTGGCTATTTCTTTCGGATCAATGACTTCTTTGACCTCGCCTCTCTTCCCATCTTTAACAATTAGAAGAAATTTGTTTTGGGTACAAATTGTCTCTTCCTGGTCTTTCCTTCTCACCAAACTCGTAGGCTTTGAGATCCGAGAATAATTCATGATTGGATGTCTTTGATAGGTCCATGGAATGTCTCAGTGCCATGACCTTCATTTCCCATTCAATTTGGAAGACTTTTTAGGATCTTCATACACATTTTTTCGTCGTATATTCCTTTCCAAGTGCGAGATAGCTCATTGGTGATTTCGTGAATCGAGCATCCATTAATCCAGGTTTTCTCCCGAGATCATTTTGAAGTTCTCAAATTTCAGACGACCACATTTGATAATTTGTTTTCTTTGATTTGTTCCGAGCCTTCACAAATCAATGTTAGCTTGTCCTGCATTTCTTTAGCCGTTTTGCAATATTTGACTTTATTGAACATGGCTTTGTCCAAGGTTTTGTAAAGGATGTCCTTGGCTACATTGTCCAGGTTGTATCTTTTTTGTCATCATTTGTCCACTCGGTTCTTGGTTTTTTCAACCATGATCGGTCCGGGAGCAACATCCTCTTCTCCTTCACCAGCAGACTCTTCGCAGACAATGTGTGTTCACCTTTAAGATTTGCAGAGGCCCATCTTCTATCACTATCCACATCTCATCATGTAATGCCGATAGATGAGCTCGCATACGAATTTTCCAATCATCAAATTCTTCAATAGTGAACATAGGGATGCGTGTCAAATTTGCTTCCATGATAATAACTTTTAATGATAGAAAGAGTTTTGAGAGTTTAAGTACTAAAGCAGACTTTGAAAAGTTTGGAGATCTAGTTCAAGAAACCGGTGCGGAGGGTTCAATGAACCAACCGCTCCGATACCACTTGTAGGTCCCAAGGGGTGTAAGTGTAAGGTTTAGAAGGGGTTGAATAAACCTTACCAAATTTTCGATTTGGTCCTTTTAAATATACAGAGTTGATCTTACACAGATTGTGTCTTGATGGATGATCAATTTAGTCAATCATTAGAGTTAGTCTCTCAACGGACTCAACCGAGCCGTTGATGGAATAACTCATTTGTTGGCTCTAAATTAACTCAATGTGGTTTTGTTTTCAGCGGAAGACTTAACACCCTTAAGTTTGGTTAAGCAAGGATTTAGTGCTTAGTTTAGTACTTATAAATTATCAAGTGGATAGCAAATTTATCGCCAGATATAAACAGTTAAGATGCGAGGAATTAAAGTGTTGAAATGTAAATGACACAATGAAATTTTTATAGAGGTTCGAAGATGGGGTAATTCTTCTACTCCTCTCTTCTCCAACTCCCCGGAGGAATCCACTAGGTAATGATCGTATACAAAGTGGTACAGTCCGGATACAAGTCTTGATCACACAAGTGACTTGATCCTTTGGGACTCGCCCGAGACGCTTGATCACTCGGTGGCTTCTCGCACGACTCGAACCTTCTTCACTCACTCACTTGCTCAAGCTCTTTGGATTTGATCACGAAGCCCTCCAAAAGCTTAAGACTTGGTTCGACTTCAACCTTCCTACAATCCTTCATGGAATGTGGACCCCTTGATTTTTCAAGATTTTCCTCTTCAACCGATTGAAGTTATCTTTCCTTCACGGTGAGTGTTGGATTGATGTTCTTCGTAGTGTAGGCTTGAGGATTGAGAATATTTGATTTTCTAATAATTGCTTGAACGTTTTTGGTTGGTCCTGTCTCTTGTGTCACTCATATCTCTCATTCTCAAATAAACTCCTCGGCCTTTTATAGTGATCTTTCAAAAATTTGCCCGTTGAAGAGATAGGCTTATTTTTGAAAGTCACTTGCGTCGTTGGCTTGTCTTGTTGCACTCCTTGGAATTGCCATTTCCTCGTATGAATTGTTCTTTCACCTTTTCGAGTTCGACACGGTGTAGTGCTTCCCATTGGTTCATTCCTTTTGCACGCTTTTGGACTGAGCACTCCGAGAAAGGTGATATGGAGATATTACTTGTTTAAGTAATTCTCTTGATTTCGTGCAACGGATCTTTTCTGATTATCTCGACTTGATCGCATTTCTTTGCTTTCCCAGGTGACTTAGAGTCGCCTTCCAATCATGGATGACTCTTCCGTCACTTCAACTTGAGACTTGGCTTTTCTCGAGTTGACTTGATCGATACTCCACTCACCGCATCTCGATGCTTCTTCAAAGAGAGTTCCCGTCTACTCTTTCTTTGCCATACTCGGTTTGCCTCCTCAATGAGTCTTTCTTTTAGTCTTGATTTGTCTTCTTGCATGTTAGGCGTAGGCCGACTTAACTCACTTGGCCACTCTATTTATTACAATGCATTTTACAACAAAAATGGGGTGCCAACTTCCTATTCTAAGTTTTACATGGCATTCATCAAAATCTAAACAATAAATTTCCTAACAAAACGTAAGCACTCGAGAAGAAGAAAAGGCAAGGCCAAAAAGTTCAAGGGGAATTGCTACAATTGTGGCAAACCAAACCACATGGCGAAGGATTGCCGACACCCGAAAAGAAGGGCAATCAAGGTGGCAACCAACAAGTCAATGTGACGGAGGACAAGTCGGTTCAATAGACTTGTCGGAGCTCGATCGATCTCTCCACTGTTGTGTTTGAAGCCAATATGGTGGATAACCCAAGGGAGTGGTGGATAGATACCGGGGCTACTCGTCACATTTGTACCGATAAGGAGATGTTCTCTCCTACACTCCGATCAATGGAAGAAAGTTGTTCATGGGGAACTCCTCGACTTCCAACATCGTTGGGCTTGGAAAGGTGGTGCTCAAGATGACTTTCGAGAAGAGCTTACGCTTGTAGATGTGTTGCATGTCCCGGACATCCGCAAGAACTTGGTTTCCGGTCCGTTTCTTAGCAAGGCCGGATTTAGGCTAGTGTTTGAGTCCGACAGTTTGTAATGACCAAGAATGGTCGTTTTTATGTAAAGGTTACCTTGATAAGGGCCTGTTTAAAATGTCCGTAATGCCGCTTTCACAAGAGGCGAAGAATAAAAACGTTATTTCTGTTTACTTATTGGATTGTTCTAATTTATGGCATGATAGATTAGGACACGTAAACTTCAACACAATTAAAAGGTTAGTGAATCGGAATTAATACCTACGTTTAAAACCGATTCACAAGACAAATGCGAAATTGTGTTGCGGCAAAATCGCCAAGGCACCATTCCATTCGTGAACGAGAAGTACCAAACCACTCGAGTTAATTCATACGATGTGTGTGACTTAAAACTTGTGCAAACTCGAGGTGGGAAAAAGTACTTCATAACGTTTATAGACGATTGCACAAGATATTGTTATGTATATCTTTTGAAAAGCAAAGATGAAGCTTTAGTAGCTTTTAAAACTTATAAGAATGAAGTTGAAAATCAGCCTTAATTTGAAAATTAAGATGATTCAAGTGATAGAGGCGAGAGTATGTTGCTCCGTTTGAAGAATTTTGCTCGGAAGCGGGTATAATTCATCAAACGACCGCACCTTACTCACCTCAATCAAATGGTGTTGCGTAACGCAAGAATCGTACTATTATTAAGGAGATGATGAATGCGATGTTGC
Source organism: Rehmannia glutinosa (assembly GCA_016081115.2). Taxonomy (NCBI): domain Eukaryota; kingdom Viridiplantae; phylum Streptophyta; class Magnoliopsida; order Lamiales; family Orobanchaceae; genus Rehmannia; species Rehmannia glutinosa. Next base: position 192,854 of record JABTTQ020000752.1, read on the forward strand.
TAAGTTCGCTTACCCCAAAACTTGTGGGGAAGCCATACTTTCGCGAACTACATTCTTAATAAGATCCCACACAAAGGTAAAAATGAAACTCCATATGAGTTATGGAAGGACGTAAACCATCATACAAATACCTCAAAGTGTGGGGGTGTTTGGCTAAAGTCAAGTACCTAAGATGAAACAAGTAAGAATCGGTTAAGAAGACGATCGATTGTGCTTTTATTGGATATGCTAACAATAGTAGTGCATATCGCTTCTAGTGCACAAGTCGGCAATTTTCGATATAAATGAAGGTATGATCATTGAATCAAGGAATGTTGTATTCTTCGAGAATATCTTTCCGAACAAATAACGGAAAGAAGAAAGTTCGAGTAAACGGACTTATGACATCGCAAGGTTGCCTCAGTGATGATGAAGAGGAACCAAGACGCTTGATAAAAGGACAAAAGTAGCTAAGTCTTTTGGTCCCGATTTTCTAACTTATATGTTAGAAAACGAACCCCGAACTATTGAAGAAGCATTGTCTAGTCTAGAAGCTCCTCTCGGAAATAAGCTATCAATAATGAGATAGATTCCATCATGCAAAATCACACTTGGGAGTTAGTTGATCTCCCACCGGGTTGCAAGCCTTTGGGATGCAAGTGGATCCTTAAAATGAAGTATAAAGCAGATGGATCTATTGACAAGTATAAAGCCCGATTGGTAGCTAAAGGGTTTAGACAAAAGGAGGGATATGACTTCTTCGATACATATTCTCCTGTCACGAGGATTACGTCCATTCATGTTCTCATTGCTATTGCAGCTTTGCATAACCTTGAGATACATCAAATGGACGTTAAAACCGCTTCTTCTTGAATGGGGAACTTGAAGATGAGATTTATATGGAACAACCCGAGGGGTACATTGCACCGGTCAAGAGCGAAAAGGTGTGTAAACTTGTTAAGTCACTTTATGGACTAAAACAAGCACCTAAGCAATGGCACGAAAAGTTTGACTCGACTATGAAGTCAAACGGTCAAGATCAACGAATGTGACAAGTGTGTCTACATTAAAGGTACTACAAATGATTACGTCATAGTATGCCTTTATGTAGATGATATGTTGATTATGGGAAGTAGTCATGATTTAATCGTGAATACTAAGAACATGTTAAAAAGAAACTTTGACATTAAGGATATGGGATATCCGATGTTATATTAGGTATTAAAATCTCTAGGACTTCGAGGATGGAATTGTCTTGTCACAATCCCATTATGTCGAAAGCATACTCGGAAGGTTTAATGCTTTTGATAATCCTCAAGCTAAGACACTGTAGATCTAAGTCTACACTTGGCCAAGAATAGAGGCGAACTAGTTTCTCACCGGAATATGCAAGGGTAATTGGCGGTCGATGTACTTAATGAATCGTACACGCCCGCATATTGCATATTCAAAGTGAGCAAACTAAGTAGGTTCACAAGTAACCCAATGCGGATCACTGAAAGCCGTGACAAGGGTACTTAGATATTTAAAGTATACCATGAACTATGGAATACTTTATACAAGATATCCAAAAAGTATTAGAAGGATCTTTGTGATGCCAATTGGATATCGACACAAAAGACTCCAAGTCCACAAGTGGATTTGTTTTCACAATAGGTGGAGGAGCGGTGTCATGGAAATCTTCTAAGCGAGGCGTGCATAGCTCGATCTACTATGGAATCCGAGTTCATTGCTTTGGATAAAGCGGAGAAGAAGCGAGAATGGCTTAGAAACTTCTTAGAGGATATTCCTTGTTGGAATAAGCTTCGCCTCTTGTTTTTGATACATCGTGATAGTCAATCGGCAATTGGAAGGGCACAAAGCAAGATGTATAATGGTAAGTCTAGACATATACGTCGGAGACACAATACCATTAGACAGTTGATTTCGAATGGGGTTATTTCGGTTGACTACATGAAGTCAAAGGAAAACCTTGCGGATCCACTTACGAAAGGCATTAATCGAGATCATTGTATAAATTGTTAAGGGAATGGGTTTAAAATCCACAACTTAAAGAATGTTCATAGCGGTAACCCAACCTTGTGAATTGGAGATCCCAAGACCTTGGTTCAATGAGACAACTAAGTTATGAATGTTCAAATTTGAACACTTGGAAAATGTTTTAGCTCATTCTCGATACATCCAAGTGTATTTAAACCTCGCTGAATGTGGTGAGGTTAAGTTTAAGACTTTTAATGATTCCTATACCGAAAGGTGGAGTATGGCAGATACTCTTCAATAGAGATCACCTATATAAGTGAGAAGTAATGGCCACTTCGAAAGAAACACTTATGAATCTAAGATATGGTCCAGGGCCGAAATGGACACAACGTGAGAATAACAAATGTTAGAATTGTTATTGTGTAAGTACTATTGTCTTGGTTTACACAAACAATTTGAGTAGTTCAAGACATCGCGTCACTACTAAAAACTAGTAAATCCAATAGTACCTTACTAAGGAAGGTTCAAAGCCACAAGCTACCTATCTCGATGCAATAACGATTCGCCGAGACTTGAAGCGAATCTGCATTCACGCATGCATTAATTTCATTCATGTGGGGATTGTTGGAATTGGTCTTTGATAAATGGGGTGTTGGCCCGATTTTGACCAATTAATTAAGTGGTTTCCATTTGTGAAAAATGGAATTAAATTATTTGTAAAAATTCTACTAAGAGAGTAGATGAGAATAACATTTGGAATTTCTCAAAATCGATTCCGGGTGAATGAGAAATTAATGCTAGAAATTAGTCACTTAATACAAATAAATGATATGGAAAGTGGAAAATGTGGGGGAGGAGAGACGCTCCATCCCACATAGGAAAAATGAGGTAAAGTTGCACACTTTATTTATCCTAAGTTGGACAAATGGGTTTGGGCCCTTGGGGGCACCCAAGTTTTTAAAGGAGAGGACCTACACATGCTTGTGGGTTTGGTCAGCACACACGCTGCTGCCGCCGCCGCCCGCCCGCCGCGACTCGCTCGGCCCGGTCCGGTCGTGGGTCGCGGGCTTGGGCTTGGGCTTGGGCTTCAAGGCCCTTATTCTTTTTGGACCAAAAAGCTTTAAAAAAATTAAATATTTAATTAATTTTTGTAATTAATTAAATAGATTTAATTAATTTTCATAATTAATTAAATAGACCGTGCTCTCTCTAGAAAAGTGCGTCTGTTTGGCGAAAATGTGCCTTTTCGAGCCTACTGACGCGATTTTTCGTATGGGCATTTTGTTGCCTATATTTATGGAGCCCTCCGATGAAATGAGACACTAAATTAATAAGAAAACATAAAATCGAGCATTGCATTTTGCATCTTGCCCATTTTCCTCCTTGAAAGCTTGAAAGTAATCAAACACTTGGCTTATTCGCTATTGTTTCGGTTTTTGTCGCTAACCGGAATGTTAAAGTCGTTGTATCTTAGAGGCGACATCACGAATCGAAGCACTTGATACGGGCGTTTTCGTCTTGCGGAGACAGAATCCACTCGCCTCGACTTAAGCCTATACACTATACAACCATTTTTCCAAGCGAAACCTTTCACCATAATTTACCCCAAACACATTATACATCATGTAGACTTTGCTACTTGAACTAGCAAAAACTTCGATTTTAGAAGAAATGTAGCAAAGGTGAACAAGAGTGGAGACCGGAGAATCAAAAGTTGTAAGCGTTTGCAAATAGAATCTAAAAATTGAATAAATTATTTAAGAAGGGTGTTTGATGAATAAGTTATATAAGTGTTTTATTTGTGTGTAAAAATCGACTTAAACTAATCGTAAATCAAACACCCCTCCCCTTGTTTTTAGATTATGATGAAACCATGCGAGAATAGAACGTAGAATATTAATTACTATTTGAAAACAATAAAAACTACTTTTTCTTCAACAATCACTTTTTTAATTAAGTGTTTGCAAACACTATTAAAGAATTAGGCTTAATTGCAAAATTGATCGTAACTATAGGGCTCTAGCAAATTTGGTGCGAGAATATATATATATATATATATAGCAATTTTAATCCCGTAAGAATTTAATTTTGTGCAATTTTAATCTCAAAAGTTCTAACTTGTGCAATTTTGGTGCTATAAGTTTTAATTTTGTGCGATTTTGGTCCCAATTGGATATTTTAGTATTTCATTTGTTCTCACGATATGCTTACCATTTAGCCAAAATATCTAAAATATCTATGACCGTTAAAAGTTACATTTCGAACTTTAATAGCGATTTTGACTAAAGAGTAAAATCGTCAATGCCAAAAATGCCATATGAAGAAACTAGTGGACTAAGAACGCCAACACCTAAGAGTTACGGGACTAAAATTGCAGTTAAGTCTAAAGAATTTCATACCCATGGGGTTGGATGCCTTGGCTCTCTCAAGGGAGAGGGAGATTTCATCGTCCCGTTGTTTTAAGATCTTTTCTTGAAATGTTTCTCCTCTGTCATGATAAGTGTTTTCCTTCGACACGAAAAACATTCTTGAATTCTTAGCTTTGTCGTCGATGCTCAAATCGCTCAGCTTATGATCTCCATTCATGGCCTTGCTGATGAAATGCAAGGCCTTGATCTCAAAAACCGCCTTCTCATTAGACCTTGTGCTAATAGTGTATGATTCATGGTGATTTTTCGGAGTTTTACGCTTCCATTTTTTCGACTTTGATTCGATATGGACCTCATTTTCGTGCCTCGCTTCAGCTTTAAGCCGGTTGATCTGGCTTTCCAGGCGAGTTATCTCGTGTTCCACCATTGCTAACTCAGACAATAACTCTGTCATCTGTAAACCATAGCAAATCATAATCCTATTTCTCATATACCTTAGGAGTTTGTACTACTAAATAAGAATGGGAACGGAATATGTTCTCATACTATGCAATTAAGTATGATGTTTACATTGGTATTCGGATATGAAAGATGGTGTTATGTACAAAAAAGTTCAAAATCATTTGCATAACATACTTTTCTAGAAAAAAATCAAGGTCTTCAAGAGGATTGAAATCAAAACCGCTTAATTGCAATTTTAGTCATGTAACTCTTAGGGGTTGGCAACTTTAGTCATGCAACTTCTTAATTGACAGTTTGTTTCTTAATGATTTTACCATCCTTTAGTCAAAATAGCAATTCCAGTCCCGCAACTTTCAATGGTCATATGTATATGTATTTTGGGAACAAATGAAGTAATGCAACATTCAGTTGAGATCAAAATCGCACAAAATTAGAATTTGTAGAACCTAATTTGCAACAATTAGAACTAACGGGTCAAAATTTCAAAGAATTAGACTATTATAGGACCAAAATTGCTAGCCCCTAAAGTTAGGGGACCAATTTTTGCAACTAAGCCCCAAAAATATAAAATGAGAATCTGGCACCACAATATACAAAAACTGATCATTTGGGAATATAGATTTAAGAAAAAGATTATTGCATGAATATTGAAGGTTTACATTATCTCAAAGCTAGAACATTTTTTGGTCCTTAGCGTATTGTGAATTAATACTTACTTTTGGAGGCAGATAGTTTGGAATACTAAGAGCAGAACAATATTGTTGATAATGCAATCGATCATGCACCTTCAGGAAAAGCATGAATTAATATCAAGTATGGAAAAACTAAGGATTTTGGAGATCAACAAAAACATGATGTTAATTTTCATTGAAATATGTGAGTTGCATATAAAATCCAAGTAATGAAAAAACAGAAGTAAAAAGCTACACAAATGCATTACTTTTTAGAGGATACTAAAATGGAGATTTAAAGGAATCACTGAAAAATCTGTGGAAAATTGACAATCAAGAGATAAAAGAAATATAGAAGAGTGTAAAAAGTTGTTAGACTAGTTAGTGTCACCCCATCACCTATTGTTTTGTACTATTCATTAATGAACCTCAGTACACAAACAATTTATTCAAAAGTGTGAATAAAAATCAGGCCCATAACTCTTTTTGAAGTTCTAATTCCCTCTTTTGCTGTCCAGTAAAAAACTCTGAAACAGAACGAAATTAGTCAAAAATATATGAGAGTGGGTTAAAGATTTTAAATAGTTTAAACAAAGTTGTTAATATAGAATCACATTAAGTTTGTTAAAAATGTCTATATTTAAGTAGAGCCGACAAAATCAATCCGATTCGATAATAAGTGCGGGTTGGGCTGCAATTTAAATGCACGCTCAATAGGAACCAGACTTATTTGGTTCTGCTCATTTAGCCCGATGGCCAAGTTGCCCGGGAGCAACTTACACTGCATGGTTGAGCTGGCCCCCAAAATAGCAACCCAAAGGATCTTTGGCCTGAGTTGGCTCGATTTTGCGCTTCCATCTGTTGGTCCGACTCGGCCCAACCCGATCCATTGCTACATCTACTTTTTAAGTAGGCTTAATTGCAAAATTGGTCTCATAACTATATAGACAAACAAATTTGGTCGTGTAACTATTTTTAGTAGCAATTAGCTAATTATGATCCCGCATGATTTTGATTCTACGCAATTTGGATCACATAAGTTTTAATTTGTGCAATTTTAGTTTATAAATTCGATCTTATGCGATTTTAGTCCCAATTAGATGTTTTAATATTTCTTTGTTTCCACAATACCCTTATCATTTGCCAAAATAACCAAAATACCTTTGACCGTAAAAGTTACAATATTGAAATTGCTATTTGACTAAAGGATAAAATCAAGGATCAATCTCACTTCTTTACCCCGTGTACTCTCATTGAATCCCACTTTATCCCCTTGTACTTTTAAGTGTATCACTTTACCCCTTATACTATCAATTTGTATCACTTGGCACGCTTTATGCAAATTAAAATATCATTTAATTCTCTTATTCCTTTATTAAATGACCTAATTATCCCTAATATTATTTTAATTTAAGAATGACATCAAATACATATAATTTGTTTTGGAATACATATTTGCTATTTATTAAAATTAATATTGTTTCTATTAAATAACTTTATTATAAGGTATTATTATTTGTAAACTAATTCATAAATTTGTTTTCATAATAAATCTAAAATTATGCATTATATTTTAAAATAATACTTTATTCAAAAAATTAACCACTAAAATGAATTTTTTTCCATTTAACATAAATTTCATTAAATTATGATTATTCAATCCATAATTGAAAAATTACGTCAAATCTTTAGTAAAATTATATTATATATTATAATGTTTTTAAGTTTGTGAGGTATATAATAAAAATACAATTCTATTAGCTAATTGAAAATTCCTATTATATATTAATTTAATAGGACTATATTAGAGTTAAATAATTAGCAACTAAAAGTAAAATACAATAGATTTAATATTAAGCGTTAATTAATCAAGTTGTGAAAGTTAATTCGTAAAAATAAGTACAAGTTTATTAATATTAAATGCTTTTTAAATAATTTTTATTTTAATAAAACTAATAGGTAAGGATTATAAAATAATCATTGTTTTGAGTGCATGAGTATAAAATAATATTTAAAAGTATAAGGGGTTAAGTGATACTAATTAAGAGTATAAGGGGGTAAAGTAACTTTTAAAAAAATATAGAGAGCAAAGTGAGATTTACTCTAAAATCAATGACCCAATGTCATATCCAAATTACATGATTAAAATTCCCGACCCTTTAAGAATTGGGGGACTAGAATTGCCATTAAGCCTTTTACAATACCCTACTTATTCTAAAATATAGGGAGCCTTTTACAATACCCTACTTATAAGGGGGTAAAGTAACTTTTAAAAAAAAATATAGGGAGCAAAGTGAGATTTACTCTAAAATCAATGACCCAACTGTCATATCCAGAAATTAGATGATTAAGATTCCTGACCCTTTAAGAATTGGGGGACTAAAATTGCCATTAAGCCTTTTACAATACCCTACTTATTCTAGAAGACACGCTCTCTCTATTCAATAGTTTTTCTCACCGTAAAAAAACTACAGGTTAACTTCTATGTCGGTCAATTTCATATTGCGCTGTAATTTTTCTTGAGACCATCAAGGCGTCAAGACCTTTTGCTGCTGCTAATACTATTGACTGATTTCTCGCTTCAGTCCTTTCATAGGATAGGGGTAAGTCTTCCCCATTCATCAATTCGCTCTCTATACGTATATAGATGTGTGTATGTTTTACTTTTATGTGTGGAGCTGCAAACCCTTGACCAAAGGAGACAGGAACTTTGATTAGCTGATTAAGAACAAACCATTGTAAAAGTCTAAAAGATAATGAAGAATTTTGGATTACTATGTACAGTGCTTGGGGGAAATTTTTTAATTACCCATGGATAGTGAGTACTCTTTTATACCCACCAAGATAATAAAATTATTTTCTACCCAAATTGGCGAAATTACCCCTCTTTAAAGTTGGTGTTTTTTTGAAATTGAAGTCATTATTATACGAATGAGTATAATAAGCGTATATCATGTACATATATACTACACGCTCCAAGACAAAATAGTACAAAAAGCAAAAGTAAAAAAAACCAAACCCTAATCGTGCCCTATATCGTGCAAGAAGAAAAAATTCACCCTCCATGGATTCACACGTGTCGCCGCCGTCCGCCGCCGTCGCCGCCTCCGCGCCTCCTCCTCCGCTCACGAACAGGTATTCCCAAATCGTGCCCCTCATGTTCGAAATATATGAAGTTATGAAGTTTTGGTTGTTAGAAATATATGAATTTTAGTTGATAATGTTGGAAATATATTTGTGAATGTTCGAAATATATGTATAAAATACTTGATAATGTGAATGATTTGAGTTTAGTTGTTAGAATGTTCTAAATAGATGAAGTTTTGGTTGTTGTTTGGGTTAGTGTATTCGAAAATGGAGTATATTTTTTCTGGTTATGGTGGCACGATATGTGAAGAAACGATGCGGCACAATTAGATATAGAAGATGATGCGGCACGATATCGTGCCTATATCGTGTCGAAGGCGATTTTAGGCACGATTTAGCCATATTGTGCCATAAGTTTATTTGGGCACGATATGGCCTAAAATCGCTATCTTGTTGATATAAATCGTGTCTATTTTTGTGCCTATTTGAAATCGTGCATATATCGTGTATCGTGTCAAAGACCTCCATATCGTGCCTATATCTTCTTTTCTTTAATATTTGTACCTTATCACTACATTTCTTCAATTTTTCAACAATTCATCTTGTTAAATTGCAATTAATTATTGTTGTAGGTCGGTCCACAGTGGAGGAGACCCTCTTATCATCGAGAGAGGGCCCATATCACGGGGTACGTTCGACCGAATATAATTCAAATAATCAAAGATGAGTTACATGAGATTGGTGGTGGTTTATATAGGCAATTTAGACGGTCGGTTTTCGGGCATTTGATGGATTTTGGGTATGATGGAGTTAGCTGTAATGCGGCACTTCATGCATTGGTAGCGATGGAGGTGTGTGTGCCTGATGCTCCGGAATCGGAGTGTTGGTTCCACGTCGGAGAGCAGCTTATTAGATTCTCCCGGCGTGATTTTGCTATGATATCCGGATTGCGGTTTTCAGGGTCCACATTTGACCCTAACGGTGCTTTTGAGTTACCCGAGACTAGTATTTATCGACGGTATTGGCCTCAGGGTGATCGTGTTACCGCCGCACAATTACGCGATTTATTTTCCGATGGTACATTCCGTGACTCACCGTGACGATACCCTAAAGGTGGCGAATGTGTTATTTCGCTTTTTATATGGCTTGTGTTTCGATGGTCGAATGCATCGCAGGTGACCGTTGGTTATGGTTTCTTGATCGAGGACGATGCGCGTGGGAGGCTTTCCATTGGGGGAAATACTCATTTCGATTTTGATTCATTATATTCGAACCAATTTGATGATGTTCGCCACCTGGCCGATATACTTGCGGGCGATCCACCTCGATATTGCCCACCTAGTTATCATTTTTATGGTTCCACGTATATCTTCTTTGGTATGTATATGTTTTTCCGTATTTATATTTGTACTTAATTTTTTAAAATATTTAAAAAATCTTATTTTGACACTTATCAATGTTCTGATAGATTTGGGCATTCGAGGCGATACCTCAACTGGGTAATGCTTGGGCGACTCGAGTATCTGACACCCAGATGCCTAGTGCCTCCGTTGGAGGTTTAGAAGACCGGCGTTGACATGATTGATTTTTTCTTTGATCCCGGTATGGATTCTAATATTGTTTACTTATTTATTTATTTAATTAATAAATTATTTTTTATTAATTTATTTATATATTTACAGGCTTTAGTGTGTTATGAGATATTGGAGCCGAGTGAGGAGGAGCTCAAGCAGATATATATGGAGCGAGTCGATGAGCCGGATATTTTGTTAGGTCCTCCTCGTTCATCCCGAAAGTGAACTTTTGGCGCTCGCATGACGTCGGAGATATCCTAGCGAGTCATCTCAGCAGACGCCATCGTCGATGCCGCATCAGACATCGACGATCACCCCTCCGAGAGAGACCACTCCTCTTCAGGCGATGTCGATTACTCTTCCACCAGTGTCGACTACTATTACGGCGGTGTCGACTACTCTTCCACCAGGTGTTCGACTACTATTCAAAGCGGTGTCGATTTCCCTTCCGTCGATGTCGACTCCTCTTCTAGAAATGTCGTCTCTCCTCCTCCTCCCAGTGTCGACTTCTTTTCCACCATTGTCGACTCCTATTCTCTTTTTGTGTTGTTACATTCTCCGCGACCACGAGTGTCGGTCACTATTCCGAGGCCATTGGTCCCTGGTGTTCGAGCTCCCTCTCTGACACTCGTGGTCCCTGGTCCACGAGCGCCCTCTCCGCCTACTCCCTTCATCCAGGTTCGGGATAGTACTGTCGCGCCTCATTCACAAAAACCCCATTCGGGGATCCTAGTACTCGCAAGTGGACCCGAGCGAGAGGGAGTATATGCGCTTTTCTATCTTCATCAAGAGTAAGTATTAAATATTTTTGCATTTGTCTTGTCGCCTTAGTATTAACATCTTATATTAGTGCAATGTCTTAATATTTGAGGTCCAATGCGGGGAGGAACGTGGGGCTATTGATCGTGACGGGCCATCATTTTTAAGGAAATGGCGGATCCAACTTTAGAGTTGGAGAATGATGTAAGTTTCTTAAGTTTTTGTATTATTTAGTTGATGAATATTTTATTTATTTTATATTGATTAATATTGATTTCTTTCATCTATGTACAACATATAAATGCATACCTGTCCTTACTACAGTCCGATCCCCAGTTTCTTGGGATTGAACCTCATTCCAAGCAGTTGGGAACTTATAGGATTGTATCTACGACATTCTCGGTTAGTTTATTTATTATGTGTCCCGCATTTTACTTTAAACTTAATAAATGATACTTGTTAATTCATAAACATTTTCTATGTGTAGGATTCCATACGACATATATGAATTTTTTTTCTTTTGGCATTACTGATACTCTTGTGCTGATGAGAAACAATCAGTAGATCACGAGGGCAATTATAAGCATCTCTCAACTGTCTCAAAAACCATGTCCAGGATTCGTCGTTTTCAACATCCCCAATTCCAACCGCAAGTGGGAAAATATGCTCATTACCATCTTTTGTTACGGCAACAAACAATATTCCCTGGTATCTTTTTTAAGGTGTGTTCCATCAATCACAAAAACCGTAGGGCATGGTTCGAATCCAGTGATTGATGCATGCAAAGCAAAAATACGTGACTTGAATCTATTAAAATTATCCGACTTCCATCTAGTTATCGATCCGGATTCGTTAAATTCAACATGTGTAAGTATGCCGAAAGTAGATTGAATGACTTGTTGCTATCTCCATATATCAACCCAAAAGAATGATGTTTAGCACTCAACGCAACATTTAAGCCCATGTCGCGATTCCAACTCCGCTTATCATATTTGTTGCACGAGTGCGAGAATGTTCCACTAGTAATCAGATGCAAAATATGCACCTACTACTTTAGAATGCACCCGCCTAGATGCATTGTCATTCAAATTTAACCCACATCCATGGTGCTTGTCAAACTTCCCTACTCTCCAAATACCATCCTTTTCCATGTGCACGCATTCGAAAAGGGCATTGTTCATACTTGCATATTGCATAATAACGAGTCTTATCTCGAGCGCTCAACTCAATAATCGACTTGATTTTCAAGGTGATACATGCCTAGTGCCATCTCCAATTCGGTTTTTGTTCATGTATGTTGCTCTTTGGCGCAATGTCCCACTAGATGCTTCCAATCCCAGTTCTTCGGGAAGAACAAATGTGCGAGAGTGCACCAGGAATCACCCAACTTCGTCATGTGGGCACTATTGTTTCGCCCCTCGCTGTCTCTATGGATATCTAGATGTATATTAGCACCTCGCTTCTTCCTGGTGCATCTTGGTTTTGGTTTTCTCGAAATACTTCTTCTCCGCTTCACGTCTCCACTCACAAAATTCCTCAAATTCAAAGACGTTGTTGGTGATTTTCAAATTGATTATTAGCTTCAACATCACCCGGTGTAGTTCTTACCAAAATTGTCGCATTATAATTATAATCAAAGATCACCAAAGACCGTAGTTTTCACCATAATCATCTTCATTATTATCACAACCAACATCAAGATCAGTATTATCACGATTAGATCGGTATTATCACAACCCATATCAGGATAATAGCCATCTTCATTGCTTGGCCTTATACTAGGTCCTGGACAATTCATATTTGGAACATTAACAGCAGGTGAGAGTGGGCGCGGATGACCAATAATGGAATATTGTTCATATGCATATAAGGTGCTCCACCAGCCTTACTACATGATTTATATAGATTGATGTGCGGTACAATCGTATTGTTGAAAACCAAGATGGTGCATGTAGTTGTAATTAGGCCCAATGACTGTTGAAAAATTATTCTGAGTAGCCATTAGTTGCATAAAACTTCCACCAACATTTTGTTGACCTTCAATGTTCTCAACTCGATTATGCCCAGACTGACTTCCCAATATATTTTGCGAACTAGTCTCACCCATTTTTCTTTTCAGTGTTACAAAAATAACTGGTAACTCGGTGTTCTCAAATGCACTTTCAGTGTCACCGTCGTTTTTCAACTTTAACTTCCCAAGTTTGGTTCCAGAAATATCTACAATATGCATTACACAATCGTATATGACCCTATCAACTTCAACAACACCATAAACCTCCTCCAATATTTCACTATAATTCATTTTGCCCGGTTTAATACGTACAACTTCTTTTTCACCATTTTTATATTCTAAACCTTCCCAGTGACCCCCAAATCGAACAACAACATAGCCAGAGTTCATCTACAGACAGGAAATATAGAAAATATGCAAGCATAAAAAAGGCACGAAATGAAAATGGAACTACAAAATGTGGCACGATATAGGCACGACCTCATTTAAAATTAGGCACGATATATCGTGCCTCATTTAAAATTGGGCATGAAAATGAGGCACGATATCGTGCCTAATTTTAAACGAGGCACGAAATATCGTGCCTATATTGGGCACGATATCGTGCTCGTGCAAAATATAGGCACGATATATCGTGCACAGTGCAACTTAGATTCAGAAATTTCACAAGAAATTTCACATATCTTGTAAATATATTGGTCTTGAACAATTTAAACAAGGTTAAGTTACTAAGAAGAGAAGCAACATTATCTTGTTAATCGATTTTCTGGTGCGATTTTGGTTACGAAAGACCACAAAAAGAACTTCTTGATATTTTGTGAAGAAGAAGAAGAGAGAGAAAAAATAAAGAGCAAATGAGGAATAATCGTATGCATGTATGTATTTAACATGAGAGAGACATACAACTTACCTACTTTAAAAGCTTGCATTTAAAGCTTCAAGGGTATTATGGTAAAAGAACCCCAAAAGTGGGTAGAAAACATAGTTTTTATCCTACATGTCAAAAAAGTCTCTCTCCTATCCAGTGGGTAAATCCCACCATTTGCTCCAGTGTTAATTCGGGATGTATTTATGTGTATTTGTTTGAGTTAGCATCACAGTGCTAATATATTTTATTTTAGGTAAATTTTAATGTAGGGAGCAGTTTTTTTTTTTTTTTTTTTTGACTTTTAATTCGTCGCGTGGCTTTTTTATAAATTGACAAAAGAATGTTCTAGTTTAACCCTAAATGATATTTTGATAAAAGTGTGTTGAAGAGTTAAAATTAGGGAGAATAGTTGATAAAAGTGAAATAAAAGGAAATGGAATTGTGAAAGGAGAGAGTGTAATCTGAATGGAACTGTTTCTGATGATTTCCAGAGGATTATAAGTTCATTAATCTGAGAATGAGTTATTCAACTGAAAAGACTAAACATACCGTTCTGTATTGTTGCTTCTTAATGTGACTAATCATTTTGATCAGAAACAAGTTAATTTTTGCTGGTACCTTGTTGTCCTCAATAAGCACACACTCTGTTTTTAGTAAATAATCAGTTTGACTCTTAAAACAATCTTGGATTTGTTCCGATAATCTCTTGGATGTACGCTGATGTAACTTGTCTTCTTGAGCTATGCCGTTTTAAAACATTCATTTCTCTAATGCATATTTCTAGTTGATCAGCCTTCACAGTTTTCTCTAATTTAATTAGTTTAAATATTACATCGCATCTTTCGTATATCAAACAAAAAATGAGGTTAGCAAAGATGATAATGTTAAGATGGATGTGCGGATACACTAGATTAGATAGAATAAGAACTGAATACATTAGCAAAAAAGTGGAAATAGCACCAATAGATGAGAAAATTAGAGAAACGCGATTAAGGTGGTTTAGACATGTTTATAGGAGCCCTTTAGATTTACACATGCGATATTTGGAAGGAAGCGGGGAATCACTCACCCAAATTAAAAAGGCAGGAGAAAACCTAAAACGACTTGGAAAGAAAATATTAAAAAAGAGATGTTATATTTAGAAATAAATGAAAAAATGACTTTTGACTGAAAATGATGGTGTGATATGATCCATATAGCTGATCCCGCATAGTAGGATAAGGCTCAGTTGTTGTTGTTGTTGTATTTGGATCCTTTTACAGAAATATGGATTAGCATATTTGATCATGTTTCCCATAATTTGACAAATGTATATTTAGCTTTTTTTGCCCTCTATACCCTTTATTTAGATGGGAGACACAGCTAATGTCAGAGAAAATTCCGAACGCAAGTCGGAACCAGTCAGTTGGCCGGATTCGGTTGAGAGAATCTTAATTGAGCTGATGATGGAGGAGATTGGAAGCTTTCGTAATTTCTCGACTACTTTAACAAAGAAAAGTTGGAAACGTATTGGGAACAAACTTTGTGAGAAAGCGGGCCGAAATTACAGCTATTCTCAATTGCGACACAAATTTAATGAGTTGAAGATGCGTTATCAAGCTTTTTGTGAACTTTTGGAAGAATCTGGTCTTAACTGGGACCCTTTGCACCGCAGTCTAAAGGCAGCGGATGCAGCGTCGAAAGCATGTAGAAAGGTTAGCATCAAAGAGCAATTGCATTAGTTTTGTGACTGTTGAGAACTCTGATAGTTTAAGATTTGAAAGATGTATAAGCTCTTAGATCTTATAATATGTTTTAAAAGCTTATAAACTGTTTAGATCTTATTTTTAAAGAAGATAATAATGACAATTTTGTAACTAAAATAATCAAAATTCGAAAAGGCTGTGATAAGATCTTATTTTGCGAAAAGTTGAGGAGCCCAAATTTTTAAAAACATATAAGCTCTTAGGCCTGTTTGCTTATGTTTCCATGGTCCATTTTAGGTTTCCGAGTTGGAAATAGAATTTTAAAAATTTATTGGTTTTCGTGTGGAAATTGGGATTGTGTTTGGATAAATGATTTGAAATGTGTTTTATGTAGGGTTGGAAATGAGATTGTGTTTGGTTTGAGTAGTTTTGAAATATTATTTTATGTATATAATAATTGAAAAGTTGGTAGTGGTGGGGTCCACTTCAATATTTTAATTTGAATATATAATATTATATTTGTAAGATTATAGTTGGTGGGTCCCATTAGATAGTTATAATTTAAAAATAGTAATATTTTAAGTAGATAAAGTTGTGTATAGGTTTGAGAATAGAAATTATAGGTTTGAGATGTTGTTTTATGTGAAAAATAGAAAATGAAAATGATGATTTCCATTGGAAATTTTATGAACAAACATGATTCCACTTTTATGTATAGTTGGAAACCTGGAAAGAGGTCATTGGAAACATAAACAAACAAGACCTTAATATCTTATTTTAGGATTTTATATCAAGTACTTTTAATGAGCTTATAAGCTCTTAAGATCTTATTTTGGGATTTTATATCAAGTACTTTTAATGAGCTTATAAGCTCTTAAGGTAGCGATTGTATATATTTTCATTTTGAAAATTTCCTTTTACTAGAGAATAGTGGTTAAAAAATTTCAAGAAAAATATGAATTTTTTAGATTGTGATTGATTATGAGATGAAAAAATAATAATGAAAGTTGATTTGATATATAAAGAGTAAAGTAATGATTGAATATGATTGGTAGTTAGAAATATGTGGGTGAATGAATAGTGGAATTTGTAGGAGGATGTGTAATAATAATTGGTGATTTGATGGATTTTTTGAAAAATGGGTAGAAGTCATTTTTGAATATTTTCATAAACATTCACATTTAGGGATAAAAAATTTCTCTAGCGGAACGAAAATGAAAATTTTTGGTAAGCAATCGTTACCTAAGCGATCTTATAAGCTGTTTCAAGAGCTTATTACCTCAGTCAAACACCCTCTAAGAGATCTTTCTTGCAGGAAAACAAGAACACCAAGAAATTCCAGGGAAAGGGGTGTCCTATGTTTCCTGAATTGGGGATTATATTCCTGGAAAATCCTCAAGTCTATTTTCAGACAGCAAACTGTTCAATGGATGCTGAAAGAGCTGACGAAGAATACGGATCGAGAAATGTTTCTCCATCTGCATCTCCACATATCACGAGTAATTGTAAAGATAATCCTTCAGTAGATGCAAGGACGACAGCCAAGGGACCGATCGAACGGACAGAAAATGCCATCCCATCAATGGCATCTAATAAGAAACGGAAAGACTTGACAGATATGATTGTGCTACCCGTAAAGAATGTTGAGGGGAATCCTGAGTCTGATGGATTTTCGATCACGAATTGCGTGAAGTGTCTAGATTCCATTGAAGGTGTGGATTCGAGTACCTATCTGAAGGCTGTTAAGATGTTCAAAGATGCAGATTGGAGGGAGATGTTTATGGCAATGTCGACGCGAAGAAGATTGGATTGGCTGGCCAGCTTGAAATGATCCTCTGTTCGGTTGCATCCAGGAAAAAGAAGCAATGTCTGTAAATATTTTTGCCCCGAAAATATATGAAGTTCATCTGCAGTATTCTGCACTGTTTTGTAGAACTTTTGACAGTGACCAATGTTTCGTTGCTAGAAATGGGGTTTTGTTAGGTGCGTACAAATGTTTAAGCAGATCAAACATGCCAAACTGCTGCTAGATCCATGTCCTGAAAAATTACATTCTAGATATTAAGATGTTTGTTTTGTATTATTGCTTCACTGGCTATAATCTCTAGTTTTCAGGCAAGTTTTATCTCATTTCATTATTGTGACAGTGGACAAGAAAATCACTATTGAACAGCTATTGTTTGATCAGATACCACATTCAAAGTCAATTCTATGCATGGCAAGGAGGCCTTGCCAAGTCTGTTTTCAACTTAGAAGAGAACATAAACGAGGTTGATTTTAATTTTTATCAGTTGCGATTTTAAGTCGATATATTTGACAGAGTATGGAGGGATGCAAATGAACCAAACCGCTCGTGAACTACTTCGAGCTCGACTTGATAGAAGCTCGTTAAAATGGATGAACCAAACGCGAGCTTTGCAATATTCGGCTCATATTCTAAGTTATTTTTCGAGTTAGGATTTGAAATCGATCTTGTATCGAGTCAGGCTAGTGAGTGGGAGTTTGGTTACAAATGCAACGAGTGATGCGTTTGAGAACTTAGTAGAAGCTGGAGTAATCGACCCAGCTACGGTGACTAGATGTGCACTGCAAAATGCAGCTTCTGTTGCTGTGATGGTGCTCACCACACAAGCCATCGCTGTCAAGAGACCTAACTCAGATGATCAAATTTTCATAGCTTCTTTTAGGAAATTTTTTAGATGGTTCACTTTGATGTAGTTACTTTGATGAGTTCAATCGAGTTACTTACCTTGATTGAAAGAGGTTCAAATCAAAAGCCACTGCAGACTCATTTGCTTTTTATATGTGAAACACTGATCTTTTTCAATAAGTTGGGAGACTTAGTTGGAAGGGGATAAATTTCAAAGAAACTAAAAGATACCAAGTCGAACCCCAGTCAACATCCTCACAAGGGTGAATGATACCACTGAGCCTGAGTAATTTCTTGTAATCAGTGAAACACTGATCTTAAAAAAACTTCAGAATCTTCAAAAACAAAAGAACCGTGTTTCTTGTTCAGATTATGATTCGCATTTATCTCAGAGATCATAAGAAAAACGGTTAATTACACAAAACTACCTTTAAGGTTTAATCTAACTACAAAAAGCTCTAGTTAAATTTCAAAACTGCAAATACCCTCTTGAGGTTCATATTAAACTAACAAATACACCTCGAGGCACAATTTTATAAGCTAAAAACAAATATCAGTGGTATCTGTAATTCTAAAAGATAACTGGGCAATTTTTGTAATTATCCTACAAAACAATTGGTAGTGCTCAATCATGGTTGTTGACCAGTTCCACAGTCAGGGTGGGTAAAATTGCAGTGGCCTCACCACTAATCACCACATTGTCATCACACTTGAAGCATCTGGTCATGAATTTCACCCTGTATGCCACAAACACCAAGATTTCAAGCTATGTGTAACCAAAAAAAAAACAAAAACTTGGCACAACATGAAAACTGAAGGAATTTATACAAGCTTACAAGAACTTCTGTTTCATTTGTCTAATGTTGCTTGCTTGCACTTCACCAACAATCTTATCGCCAACGAAAACCGGCGACCTGAAGTCCAACGTTTGCTTCACGTAAACCGCCCCTGGCTACACACAGCACAAGACAATCTTTGCAAATAATCCACCTCTCTATGCAATGATCACAATACATATGTTCTAGCAAACAACAAATTGTTTTTGAGTAATAATACTTACAAAATGGGAAGCAATGATTCTAGGAAACAGCGAAGCAACGAGCATCCCGGGACAGGAACATCCGTGAAACCGGCATTTCTGGCAAGTTCCAAATCAAAGTGCAGAGGATTTGAGTCGTGTGTCAGTTTTGAATATTCAGTAATGTCAGACATTGAAAATGTTCTGAGTTGCTTCAAAATGTCCCCTGGTCTGAGCACATCCAATGCCGACGAGGAACAGTACTTCATAGTGGAAATTGAGTTCCAGAGGGGCCGCTTCAGCTTCATCACTGTCACAGTTGAGGGCATTGCTAAAACTATCAATGAAGTTACCGCAAGAATTCTGTGAGGAAATTTATCAAACAGTTTGTGTGCAGGTTAACGTAATTTGAGAAAAAATGTGGGTCGGAAATTTAGTAATTTACAATGGGCAAAGTTTGGAACCAATGGTCAGTTAACGGAAGAAATTATAGCATGGAATTTCACATATGGGCCAAGAAGCTTCGGGCTTTATCTCAAAAGAGCAAAGTTTGGATCCAATGGGCAGTCTTTTTACTTATTGGGGACTCAATATGTTCGATTTGGGCCTAACAAATATTTGATATGTAAATTCGAATCATCATTTGTCACGTTAACTTCCAAAAGAACATTATGTCCTCGCAAATTTATTTATTTTGGCACTTCATTTCAAAATTTTAAGCATTTTGTCTCCTTAAATTATATTTAGTACAGTACTTTGTCCTCCATATTAACTTCAAATCAAATTTCAAAATATTCTTCACCAACTTATCATACTTTCAATTTTTTTATGCAAGAAAAAGTACACAGAGAGAAAATAATATATAAATTGTTCAAACAAATTAAAACTTCCCTTATCCAACATCCAAACTAAATAAGCACATGTTTCGGAGCACTTATGTAAAAGTCCATTTGGAAAATGGACTTCTTAACAAATGATTTTTCAAAAAGTCTCCAATTCTAGCTTCTTTTAGAATTAACTTTTATTCTTCAAAAGTCCATTCTAAATTAACACGACTATTATAATGAACATTGAACTTTTAGATACAAAAATCCATTTTAAAAATATTCCCAAACATGTCGTAGATCACTGGAAATAGACGTCAATCGAACCTTCAAGTTTCAAGATTTTGCTACAATCAGCCAATGTAAGTTCATCTATCTCAAGGCATCAAAATTTCAGGGTTTTGATTTCATATTTAAAACTTTAATTCAAAAGTGGTTACTGGTTTGTGATTCCTTTCCACAAATTAGGAGAAACATTGCCCTTTTTATATAAAAATAAAGCCTTCGGGTTTCAGAAAAGAATTAGAGAATTTGTGTTCCTTTTAAAAATTGTTGCTTTTTCTTCTTAAGTACGGATATTATACTTTATTGTCTTTTTCTTGTTTATTTTATTTTTGTTTTTACATAAAGTTTGTTTGGGATGGGGCCATAACATTGCTTGTTAATGTTATATTGCAATTTTATTGTGGATTCTCTTTGAATCTTTTCAAGTGTGTGTGGGACATTAAAGCAAAGATTTATTTGTCAACTAAATTCAAGGAAGTGGGCCATACCACATTTTATTTGTTTGAGTCTCACAATTTTTTATTGGTCCACGATCATTTTTCTTGTCACATTCTGCCAAGGGGAAAAGCATAAGTTGGCCTTGATGTTATATCTTTGCACTCAATAATTTAAACCTTTGAGACCATTTTATAGAACACATTTTATATGAATACAAATATCATGCCTTGCTGTCATAAGATGGTCTAGTAAAATGGGATGGATTTTTGAGGCTAAAAGTTCCGAATTTAAATCTCTGTATCTACATTATTTGGTAAAGCATATCTCATAGGGTTTCCTCAGTAAGGTATATTTGGCTGGCATAATTTGCAGATTTACCCAATGCGCACCCGAAACTTGTGGTTTGATGGTTTTCCGTTATAAAACTGAAAAAGAAAAATATCATGCATCTGGATTGAGTCCATCGATTACGGATATAATTATTTTAAAATATTAATCATTGGAAATTATCACTATTAATAATTTGTGTGGAACTAATGTTAATTGTATTATTTTGGAGTGTCTAGACCTTGATAAAAGGTTTAAAATTATTGTTTTTTTTAGAATTACTCAATTTCATTTAGGAGAAGAACTTCAATTCATAACAAATATCAAAATTGTAATAATACAAAATCATGAACCTACATAGATATAAAACATAGAAATATATTTAAATATATACAGATTTGATTTATCCAATAGAATCATAGAATCGCAAAAATGCAGGCAATCATGAACTTGCATATATGTTACTAATCTTCCGATAATATACCATCTTGTTAGGATTAACACTTAACACCCTGTTAATTACCTTGCTTATGTTGCCTATGTTTTGTTTTATTCCTCTGCCATATGACCGTTCATAGTGGCCTAGGATAATGGTTGTCTTGTACCTTCCTAGTACAACCTATAGTTGTTATCTTGGTTGTATTCTTAATGCATAGTAGTGTCATTTTCTATCAAGGTTTAGGATAGGTCACCATCATCTATAAATGGCAAGCTACCAGTTCATTTCATGAATGTAACAGTAACATTACTACTTGAGTAATACAATTGCCTTTCTTATTGCTTTGCTGCACAATGTTCAAATCTTTCTTGCTGCTGCTATATTCTTTCATGGTATCAGAGCAGGTTTAGGCCTGTCTCTGATACTCCCTTTTTTTCTTTCTTTTCTAAGTCATATCTGTTACTATGGAAGACCCTAAAACCCCTGGAACTGGACCCCAGGTCATTAATCCTCAAACGGTGCAATCTCCTATCATACAGCCTCAAAATCAAGTGGTCACAGTCAAGCTCACTGATAACAACTATTTGCTATGGAAAATGCAAATATTAACAGTTGTTAGAGGTTGTGGTCTCCATGCGTTCTCCGGTAAAATCCAACCTCCGTAAAAACTTTCTCATTAACACCGAAACTCAAGAAGCCAAGTCCAATCCTGAGTATGAGATATATCTTAGGCAGGACCAACTCTTGGCCTCATGGATTCTATCTACTCTCTCTGAAAGTGTTCTTGTTCTTGCTGTTGGACTTTGACAGTCTTCGTAGATCCGGAATCGCTTGGAAACAAATTTTTCAAGTCGCCTAAAGCAAGACTCATGCAATACAAGTTCCAGCTCCAAAATCTAAATAAAGGGTCTATGAGCATGAGATACTATTTGAACAAAGCCAAGGCATGCTGTGATGCATTAGCTTCTTTGGAAACAAGTCCGTCTAAAGAGGATCGGGTTCTACATGTTTTATCGGGATTGCGCTAGTGAATACAATCCTGTCATTGTCACTATAACTCTCGCAATAGATTTCTTCTCCATGAGTGAAGCAAGTGCTTTTTCTTATGAGCTTTGAGAGTAGGTTGGATCTTGTCGGTGACATTACCACCAATACCATTGGAGAATCCTTCACTGCAAATTTTGCCCAGTCTGGTCCAAGAAGAAACTCTGGTTTTGTCACTTCTAATAGAGGCAAAGGAACACCACTTCAAAGAGGCAGAGGAAGAGCTAACTACAGAGGAAGAGGAGGAAGGTCCTATGGCAACAACAGGCCTATATGTCAAGTTTGTCATGTTCCTGGGCACACTGCTGATAGATGCTACTACAGATATGATCAGGGCTACACTTCAAGCAATGCTCCAAACCAGGGACAGTCTCACAACTACAGAGGTCCAAATGACAATTCCGGGAATAGAAACAACAATGGAGGCAACTACACTGCTTTAGTTGCAAATCAAACCCTCGGAAAGCATTGCTGATACCAACTGGTATCCTGATTCTGGAGCCTCCAACCATATCACCTATGATCTTTCAAATTTGAACTTGGCCTCTGAATATCAAGGAACAAACAAGCTGCTCATTGGAGATGGATCAGGTTTGTTAATCTCTCATATTGGTAGCTCTATCATCTCATCTAACTCCTCTCCCTCATTTATTCTTAAAAATCTGCTTCATGTCCCTAATATCACAAAAATCTCCTAAGTGTATCTCAATTTGCTCGTGATAATAAGGCCTTTTTGAATTTTATTTCGATTTTTGTCAGATAAGGATCGCCCACGTGGGTGTGGCTTCTCCAAGGGAAGGTTAAAGATGGATTGTACCAGTTTGAGCTTAAAAGTGATAAGTCAAAAGATCGCTTGCGATCAAGTTCCTTTTCTACTTTCCAAAGAATCTCCTCGTAACCTTTCTTTCAAGACTTCTAGACTAGGTTTGTCAAATTCAATCAAAAAGCCCACTCTTGATGTTTGGCATCAAAGACTTGGTCATGCCGCTTATGATATCTTGTTGTCAAAGCCCTTAAGAGTCGTAATCTTGATTTTCAATATAATAAAAGTGCTTATGCTTTATGTGATCGCATGTATGCAAGCTAAGTCTCACAAACTTCCTTTCAAAGAATCCAACACTGAACATAATAACTTATTTCATCTTATTCACATAGATTTATGGGGACCATCTCCCATTAAATCTCCTACATGACATCTTTATTATGTCCGCTTTATTGATCACCACTCCAAATACACCTTGTTATACTTTCTTAAATCCAAATCAAGCCCTTAACGCTTTATTCAATTTAAAAACATGATCTATACTCGGTTCAATAAAACTATTAAAGTCGTTCAAAGTGATTTGGGGTGGAGAATTCCAACCCTTGTCCAAATTTCTTCTTAATCATGGTATCCTCCACCAAATTTCTTGTCCCTACACACCACAACAAAATGGAGCTGCAGAAAGAAAACATGACATGTGTAGTTGAAGTTGGCTTGTCACTTATGGCTCATTCTCGTGTTCCACAAAAGTATTGGCTTGATTCATTTAGAACATTTGCCTACCTTATTAATAAACTTCCTCCAAAGTGTTGGCATATAAATCACCCTTTGAAGTTCTTTATAAACACAAGCCCAATTACTCTCATTTGAAAATATTTGGATGTTTGTGTTATCCTCACCTTAGAGACACTAACAAAAACAAACTTGAATATAGAACCACACCCTCTACCTTCATTGGTTCTTGTCCAGGTTATGAAGGGTACAAAGTTCTTCTTCCCAGGGCAAAACCTTCATCACTAGACACATTGTCTTTGATGAGAATCACTTTCCCTTCAAAGGTTCCACCTTTTCTCCAATCGACAATTCTCAAAGATACCAACAACAATTTTGTCAGTACCTCTCCACCTCCTATTTTGATTCCCACTTTTCCTCTAATCACATTCCACCTCCCTCTCCCCATCATCTTCTCGATCCTTCACAACACTCCTCAACTCCCATTTCTTCTCACTTGCTTGCACTCATAGCCCTGTTTTAGTCCTCCACCCATTCCTCTATATGTTAGACTACCAATAGAGATCAATGAACTGAAACATCTTCAACAAATCACCTTAATTGTCATCCTATGACCACTCAGGTCCAAACCGGATTATTAAGCCTAAAGGTTATCTCGGTCGACTTCCAACACTCAAGAGCCGCACGATCTGCAGAGGCATTGTCTCAACCAGTGGAAATCGGCCATGGTTGCGAATCACAATGCTCTTGTGAAAAATAAAACTTGGACTCTTGTGTCTCTTCCTCCTAACAAGAAAGTTGTAGAATAGTCAGTAAATGGGTGTTCGAATTAAAAGGAAGGGCCGATGGAAGCTTAGACAGGAGTTCAAAGTTTAGCTTGTCGCAAAGGTTACACTCAAACCGTAGCTAGATTATCTTGAGACATTTAGTCCTGTAGTTAAAATCAGAATCGTTAGGATTGTTCTCACTCTTGTTGTCACTCAAGGCTGGAAAATTAGACGACTTGATGTTAATAATGCCTTCCTCAATGGCACTGGATCAAGAAATCTACATGGAGCAACCTTTTGGCTTTGAACTAGAAATAATCTTGTTTGCAAATTATCCAAAGCCATCTATTGGTCAAACAGGCCCTAGAGCCTGGTTTGGAAGGTTAAAAAATGTTCTTTGTTTGCATTTCACATTTTCCAAGGCCGATAATTCTTTGTTTTTCAAGTTCACTAACAAATTTCATGTATTATTTTGTTAGTATATGTGGATGATATTCTTGTCAAAGGGAATAATACCACAAAAATTGATCAATCGATTTCCTTACTCAATCAAGAGTTCTCTCAAGGATCTTGGTGAGGTTAATCGGTTCCTTGGCATTCAATTTACTCACACCTCATCCGGGTCTTCACTTATGTCAAGATCGGTATGTTAGATCTCTTGCGAAAGCGCAGATACGGCTTAAAGCTAAAGGGAGTATCACCCTATGATTTCTTCTCCTCATCTATCCAAATTTGATGGCAATCATGATGTTGATGCTACACTCTACTGGGAGCATCATAAAAGGCTTGCAATATGTTACCATCACGCATTCGACATCATGTTGTTCACAATCGATTCTATTGTTTGGCTTGATAACATTGGTCCGAGTCCCTTGCTTCCAATCCTGTTTTTCACTCTCGAACTAAACACATTGAAATTGACTTGCATTTTATTCGTGATAAAATTGCTGAGAAGGCTTTCACTGTTGGCCATGTACCCTCCATTGATCAGACTGCTGATATTCTCACCAAACCTCTCTCTGGTCAATCCTTCGCCAGGCTTCGCAGCAGATTAACTCTTATTCCTCGGCCATGCTTGGATTGGGGGGTTAGGATTAACACTTAACGCCCGTTAATTACCTTGCTTATGTTGCCTATGTTTTGTTTTATTCCTCTGCCATATGACCGTTCATAGTGGCTACAGGATAATGGTTGTCTTGTACCTTCCTAGTACAACCTATAACTGTTATCTTGGCTGTATTCTTAATGCATAGTAGTGTCATTTTCTATCAAGGTTTAGGATAGGTCACCATCATCTATAAATGGCAAGCTATCAGTTCATTTTATGAATGTAACAGTAACATTACTACTTGACTAATACAATTGCCTTTCTTATTGCTTTGCCGCGACAATCAGTGGCGGACGCAGATTTCGACTTTGGGGCGGAAAACGATCGAGTTTATAAATTTATACTATGTGAAATTTTTTTCCATATACTAACCATAATTAATGGTTTTTTATATTGTAAAAGACAACTATTTAAAATTTTATCAAATTTGGGGGAGAAATTGTAAATTAGTTCATTTATTTTACCTTTAAAAAAAAATTTGGAAATTTTTGGGGGAAAAGAAATTTTTGGAAAATTTTATGGGGGAAAGAAATTTTTGGAAAATTTTTGGGGAATTCTTTTTTTTTTGAAAATTTTGGGGGCAATTGTAAATTAATTTATTTATTTTACCCTTTAAAATATAATTTAAAAAATTTTTGGGGGAAAAAAATTTTGGAAAATTTTGGGGGCAGTGGCCCCCTGCCCCCCTTGGGTCCACCATTGTGCACAATGTTCAAATCTTTCTTGCTGCTGCTATATTCTTTCACATCTGAATATTTTGAACAAAACGTTCGCAGTACGAAACTAAAAAGCACCACAATGATAAAATAATATGAACGAAATATCATGTGATAAGACAAACCATCACTTATTAAGAGAATTAAGAAACTCTACTTATTAACTATGAACTCCTATGTGGGAGACTCGATAACTACCATAAAAGGAGAAAAACAAACAATTAAATAAAAAAAACAAGAAAAAATAATATTGTTTCCCCATCCTCTCATGATGGGAAGATTAGAAAAGAAGAGGAGAAATATTAAGGTGGATAGGTCATGCTAGAGATAATTTTTTATGGTCCTACACTCAAATGATTTCTTTTCTTTCTTTCATATATACCATCAATAGTTTTAGATCATTGTTACACTTTGCATCAAATTAACTAATTAATCGCATACATTGTTTTGTCTCTTTTTACAATAATTATTCATAATTTGTAATTATTAATTATTGACCGAAACTGGCTTTTTAATTAGTTGGAGATTGATATTCTATTATGTCAATATACTCAACCACATAAAAAATAAAAAAAATATAAAATAAATCAGAAAAAGCTTTTTCAATGGGAGATTCCAATTCTTTATAATTTGGTTTCATTATTGTGGTCCCATGCTTTTCCATTGTATATTGCTGCTGGTTCGATATTGGAATCAAATGAAGAAGCCAACACTTGACAACTTTAAAGAGTCGAGCTTATAAGAAAGCTACTGCAATTAAATCCATGGTCCCAAATCCCATTACCCATTTTCAACATCCCTTCAACGATTATTATTTCTTCCTTTAACCTACCTCATTTTATTCTTTTTACTCTATTGATGTGCATTGGGAAATGGCTATATCACATTTATTAAATAACATAATTTAAGAGGTTGAAATCTCCGTCTCTGCACCACTTTGTCGAGTTTGTCGCACAAGGTTTGTTCAGTGCAGTTTACTAAATTTCCAAGTCCTTAAAAACATGGAAAGTGACATCTACAGAAACAAAGATTCATATCTATCACTAGTTTAGCTCAAGTGGTATCGCTCACCTTTTGTAAGGGTATTGATGGGGGTTTTGAACTCCATATCTTTCAGTTTATTTGAGATTTATCCCCTCCCCTCCAACGAGTACTCCCAACTTATTAAAAATAAAGATTCATATCTCAAGGTAGGACTCTAAAATCATTTTTTATCAATATAAAATATTAAAAGATAAGATCTTTCCATATCTAAATATTTTTTGAGAGTCAAGTTTCAATACATTAATCCTTCTATAATTAATCTTTCCTTATTTAATAAATCATGTCACATGTAAGTAACCAAGAAAGGCAAAATATTTAATTAAATCCAATATTTCGAAAAGAGGAAAAAAAAAATAAGAACCGTGTAAAAACACGTTCTAACACTTATAAAATTTTATCTTATAAAAAAAACCATATACACTTTATTTAGCTGATTTCGTATTGAAGGGATCTGATTCTATGCATGGTATCTATTCTCAGTTTGACATTATAAAAGAACAAATGCAGTTTCTACACTTTCAAATAACCACCAAGTCGGTCCTTTACAGAATCCACGTTACTTTTGTTGCGTGCTAAGAAATATTATCGTCCACAAAATGTAACATTTTTATTTGAATTTCTTTCAAATCTTCATATATTCTCATTTAATGAAAATATTGATCAACAGTAACCACACGTTATCGATAAAAGAGACAAAATATTTGAACAAACCAAATAATATATCGACTAGCAACTAACCAAGTACAATAAATCACATTTTCATAATATATAATACAAGCGGATAAATATAAAAAGTGAGATTTGAACCCAAAATATATTTTAATAGCATTTGATATCTCAACTTTTGCCACTAAATTAGGCCTCAAAATGCAATCACATTAAAATTTTGAAATAATGGTTGTTTATTTTTTTGAGACGCTAAAAGTTGTTAAGTTCGATCACTGATAGTTGTTATACAAAGTCTATTATTGTTGGGGGCAAAAACGATATTTTATTAATTAAATATATAAATTATTTTATAGAGCTTATTTAATGTTAATTGCCCAACTAGCTCTAAATAATTGAATTGGCCCAAAGGAATTCGGGTTTGGCCCAATCGATCGTGTTCTCCAACGCATGATTGGCTCATAGACCAAATTCTCCTACACGACCCATGAGCAGGTATTAAAATTTCGTCTTATTATCTGTAAGTAAATTAATTCATTATTCACCTACGCATTATTTTACAGTTTATTCTCTCGTTCACCGTGCTGACTTGAGCGTCGGAAGGGCCTCCCTGGGATAATGATGAGAATCCAGTCACGAAGGATCCAAACAACATCAAATGCACGCTATCTCGAATTCTTGAAGACTATGTAATTGAGTTTTTGTATTTGTTTATCATAGATTAGGTGTTAATTTCTATTGTTTTGAGTCTTTGAGTGGCCAAGTTGATGTTAGAGGCCAAGTATATTGAGTCTAGAGTCATGTTAGTTAATCATGGGTCGAAAGGAAGCATTGACGATCGAAGAACAAGAGGTTGCGTTCAAAAACATCCAAGCGCGTGTGATCTTCTTCAAGATGGTAAGGTTTAGTATCTTGGTCATAACTTTATCTACAAAATTGATATTGAGCTGATTCAAGATGCTACATAAAGCTAAGAAAAAGGGATACAACTTTTATGAAGACCCCATGAGCTAATTCGGACTCAAACGGACAAAAAAGAGGCCAACACCGTGGCGTGTTCACAAACGGTTGCGATGCGTTTCGGCAACACGGCCGGCTGGCGTGTCAAATAACACTGGCCGTGTTGCATGATTGGGTTTAGTTAAATTACGGCGGGAACACGACTGGCCGTGTCCCACGACACGGCCGTGTTCGAGCGCGTTTTTAGTTCATGTCCAAATTTTATTTCCTTTTTCGATTTTTAAGTTGTTTTCTAGTTGGTTTAGGGTTTGTTTTGGTTTAGGGTTTGTTTTGAGTCGTCTATATAAGGCAAACACTTATTTATTTTTCATAACAATTTTGATATTGAATATTGATTAGAGATTATTCTCTCCAACCCTTTGGGTTTTTTCCAAGAGCTTCAAAATTGTTCATCTTTGTTGCGAATTCCGATTTATCAAGCGAACTTACACATTCGTTTGTGGCGTCTACGCATACCAAGGTTCTTGCTTTGCTAAGCAATGGGTCGATGTTTCACCAATTTTAACTGAACTAGTGAAGATCTTGGGTTAACAACATATTGTTGTTGGGTCGTATGCACAGTTGTTGCTGCGGTTCACATTAGATAAACCCCGAAGCCCTCTAATATTAACGTTTGCACGTTTGTGCATGCAAGTTCCCATTAAAGGATTTTCCAGCTCTAAGAGGAGAAGACGAGAAGATTTCCCCTTCAGGAAGAGGGAGAAGAGAAGACTTCCCCCTTCAGGAAAATGACTTGCGTTACGATTTTCCTCTCGGGAAGAGGATTTTGGTCAACCCAATTGACTTGAGTGATCTGCCTTAAAAAGGCAGCATCAATTATATATAAATTAGAGCTCATTTTTCACACCATAAATTATTTCCTTAACAATTATAACGTTTACGTGCTCATTGTCATTTTAATCTTTTTTTATATGGAATAATTTTTTAGAAGAACTTAGAATAGTTTTTAGGGTAAAATTCACTTTACCCCCTTGTACTATTGACTTTGTATCAAACACCCCCCTCTAATATTGAAACCTTCAAATACCCCCTTAAACCAATAAAAAATATGTTGATGGACAAAAGTACCCTTAATTTAACAAAATGTTAGTTTACTTTGCACACATATACTATATATTATAAATAATTGATGCATTTTAATTAAATATCAAATTATTTGATCCCAAATTTTATTCAACACTGAATTATAGAATTAAATATAATTAATATAAATAAAAAGAAATATATATCTACAATTAATATTATAGAGTATTCACACTAGATTTATTTTTAAAAAAACGCTATGTAAATTTTTATTATTATTATTTTAAATATATAGCTTTAGCAAATAAGTTATAAATTTAGACTCAAAATCGTTGATATTATTTTAATTTGCATATAATTATATCACGTGTGATACACACAATTTTAATTACTATGTGTAGTAATTAATTATACGTAAAATGAAATCAATGTTGAAAAAGAAAAAAAAATAGAAAATCTTGTACAATATTAATGAAATTTAATGTACAGAAAAAACTAGAAGGTCTTTTTTAAAACAATATAATATATTTATATGATATATTATTTACAAAAGTTAATATTATTAATATTATAAGTAGCTATTTATTTTTTTCAATTTTAGTTAAGATATATTTTCTTCAAGGATTAGTGTAAAATATATATAATATTAAAATAATTTGCTGTAATATCAAAATTTTAAAAAGATATAATATTAAAATAATTTTAAAAAGATATAATCTTTGCATGATTTATCAAAATAATTGTTTACTTATTAGAGCAATATATACATACACACATTATTTTTGTTATAATAAAATTAATAATGCAACTTCTCTATACTATTGAAGTTATATTTTGTTACTTTATTTAATTTAGATTTAATTATAATTTATTTTTTTTAATAAAATTAGAGGATATAATCAATTAATTGAAATTGAATTATAGAGAAGGAAAAATATGGAATTTAATTATATATAGTTCAAGGGTAATGTTGTCTATCAATATTCGTTTAATTGGCCAAGGGGGGTATTTGAAGGTTTTAATAGTAGAGGGGGTATTTGATACAAAACTAATAGGACAAGGGGGTAAAGTGAATTTTACCCTAGTTTTTATTCTCATACCAACCTGTATAATGTGACAGTTCCCCTCTTCTTCCTCCATCAAAATATATCCAAAAAAATGGACAGAATCAAAAGTTATTGGTTCTTATTGGTCGAAAGAAAAATAGAAAATCAAGACGAACCTTCCTATATATATGACACCAGATCACTTTTCTCCCTTTTTTTTGGTTCTATATTCAAATCTTTTGAAGAACCTCGTGATTTTGTGCTTCCTCTTTTCACATTGTTTTCTTGACCTCTATTTGATGGGAGAGTCAATTTTCTTTTTCTTTTTTATTACTTTGGACAATTAATGTACGATGTTCTGTCGTAAAATCTCCGCCAACCCGTCCGATCAAGGCCGTGTAAGAATTTTTTGGCTGCAGTCGAACTTTAAAACGCTTTTTTTTACGAATTTAAAGACAATATAAATTAATATTAAAAAATAAATTTTTTATAATGTACAAATTTAGCTAAGTTAATATGACAATCATATTCAAAGTAATTATTTAAATACAACTAGCTTCACAATTTTGGCGACAAAAGTATAATCAATAATCGAGTAACTTAATAATTCATTTCTCGGTTGATAACATAACTAACTCATTCAATCTTTCTTTGTGACATGATTAATTGAATAAAAGTTTTAATTAGCTTCAACTTTGAGAAGCTTTTTCGCACTTACTACGCTTAATTGTTGAAGGAGATCTTATAAGCAATATAATCACTTAGAAAATTGTTTGATAAATAATTTTATCATGATTTTGGTGATTTTGTTTTTATACCAAAACAATGTTTTTAAAGAGTGTCCAAATACTCCTAAATGATTTAAAATAGTTTTAATATTTTTAGGAGTATTTCTACAAGTTTATTTTCGATATAAATTGGACAACACTTTTGATGATTTTGTGTTAATGTGTTTTTACACCAAAACAATGGTTCTAAAATATTGTCCTAATACTCCCGATCGGTCTAAAATATTTTTACTATTTTTTGGAGTATTTCTTGAAGTTTATTTTCGATATAAAATTGGACAATACTTTTGTTTTGAGGCGATAACCTACGCCTCTATAGGGCATCCGTGCACGAAAATTGTGAAAACAGTGAATAAGTTATTTTTTTAAAACGCTGTTGACTTGGTCAACAGGGTGGTTGACGGTGTGGTCGACCGGCCGATCGGCCGAGGCGTCGGCTGACGGCGTCGGTCGGCCGGCGGGTGACCAGTACTGGGAGCATTTTTCAAAATGTAACTTTTCGGACTCGTTTTTAGTTCTCGCTTTCGGCCATTTGGACATGTGGTCGACTGGTCGGACCCCGCCGACGGCCGCCCTGTGTAAATGTGTTTTCTCATTTTCAAACGTCTATTTGTCTTGCTGACCGCCGCCTTAAGTTTGATAAAGAAAATTCTAACCGTTGTGCGGCAACAGACAACTTTTCCTTAAATTGTGGAATTGATTTCTAATGACTATAATCTTGTTTTTAATTGCAATTTTTGTAGAAATCGATTCCAAGAGGAGCCTATCAAGTATCAATCATCTCCTATAAATAGAGGAAGTTTTGAAGCACAACAACAAGAGAGAACAACACAACACAACAAGATATTCTCAAGCAAACACTTGGTCTTCTATTGTCATTATTCTTGTTGTAAATTGTCTAGCTTATCACTTTCACATCCTTGAGGTCTAGGCTATTCTTGATTACACTTGCACTCAATTGTATTATCAATTATCGAGTTGTAATCTTGAATTTTGGGTTATCATTCAACACAAGATATCCTTGTGAGTGTTCTTGTGGTAAGAGCACACTTGGGTGATCTAGGTGTTAGGTGTGAGAAGATTGTGGTAATCTTCTTGTTGAGGTGTTGAAGAATTTGGTATTCTTCAAGGTTGAAGATTGTGGTAATCTTCACAAGGTGCCGTTGGAGATTGTGGTAATCTTCAAGTGAGATTGTGGTAATCTCAAAGGTGGTGTTGAAGAAGAGTGTGGTGCTCTTCAAGGTGTTGTTGTAAGTTGGTGTTGTATTAATTTGTGGTAAATTAATAAAATCTTTTTCTTTTTGAAATCCATCCCGGATATCTTTGGGGTGGTAGAGGATTAGGCCCTAGGTGGGATGAACCTCTTTAAATCGATGTGTGTTGTTTACATTCCGCACCTTTGTTATTATCCTTGAGCATTCGGTTGGAAAAAGAGGGCGAAATCGAAAAGATGGAGATAATCTATTCACCCCCTCTAGATTATCGTAGCCGCTTGGACTTACAAGTGGTATCGAGCCAAACTCTTTGGCAAGCTCGTTTCACATCGCGAGTGAAGAGAAACGATCGTCGGCTACTAACGAAGCTCATCTATCCAAGACTTCCACCACCAAGCCACACTATTTGATTCCAAAAATTTTAATTTTTGGAAAGAAAGAATGGAATGCTACTTACAAGGTTGCGGGTTCGACATTTGGAACACCGTCATAAACGGAGAATTCATTCCGATGAAAGATACACCACACACCTCAAAAGGCTTCAAAAACTCAATGATGAAGAAAAGAAAATCATCTCCTTAAACGGTAAGGCTTTAAATATTTTGTATTGTTCATTTACTAATATAGAATATGAACATATTGTAGGAATAAAATCGGCACATGAAGTATGGCAAAAATTAGAAGCCATCTATGGAGTATTTGCAAATGAAAGGAGTCAAACAAAAACATCTACTTCTCAAGGTCATACAAGCTCAAATCTAAGGAACAAGCCTCCTACAACTTCCAACTATGAAGAAGTTGAATATTGTTTTATGGGCATCGAAGAAGAAAATGAGGTATGTCTTAAACCCTCTACTTCCTATAATATTGTCATTCAAAATGATTATAGTGATTTGCAAAATGACTTTGATGAACTTCAAAATGAATTCCAAAGCTTACTTGTTAAATACAAAAATTTGAAAAAGGAATTCAATGTTTTGAAAAATGATAAGGATAGTTTATTTACTTCCTATGAATCACTATCATGTGCTCACACCACCACACTTGACAAGGTTAGAAACCTTGAAAAAGAAAATAGTACTCTCGTTGAGGATATTAATTGCATGAAAAAGGATTTATCTAAATCCGACTTGAGTACCGATGAAATTGTTGATTGTTGTGATAATTCGAATCTAGAACTTGATCATAAGCTTAATGGTGTCAATCATATGAATAAGAATCAAGTCTCTAAGCATGTTGGTCATTATGCTCCTAGAATTATTACATGCTTCTATTGTGGTAAAAAGGGTCATACGGCTAATTTTTGTCGAGCTAGAAATAGCTCCAATTATTGTTGGAGACCTAAAAGTCTCAAGACTAATCCCAAAGGACCCAAACACATGAGGGTACCATAAAATAATGTCATATTAGGTACACGGCGAAATAATGATCAAAGAAAATTCATACCGCAAGAAGACATCAAATGACCGTTTCATTTGATCAAAGAAGGAGAAACTATTTTCGACAAAGCCAATTTCAAGAAGAAGATATAATCAAAAATGGGAAGAACACAATCCTTGAAATGGCAAAGACATCATCAACAAGATGATTTTCAAAGAAGAAGAGACTATCAACAAAGGAAGGTAACAAACCTTGGAAATGGAGTAATCAAATAAGTCATTCAAAGTGACTTCTCAAAAGGAAGATATCATCAACAATGGGAAAGACACAACCCATGGAAACGGTATAATTGGTAAACCGTATCTTCCCATTTATATATGCATTTTATTTTAACTCTATGCATGTTTTTAATTGTGTCTTAATTGCAAAATGAGTGTTCAAGTATTTATTCTTAATTTAGGTCTTTTATATATTTGTGAGTTTCAAATTTTTTAAAAGAAGACCTTATATGATGTTTTTAAAACTCTTGTGCATTTTTGAAGACTATAGTATGTTATCATTTCTTATGGATTTTTATGGCATGATCTTACTTGTGATATCTCTTAGCTTACACTTTTATCATTATGATTTGTGCTAGATTTGTTTTAAGAATTGTGTAGGATTTACATATTTTCACAAATGGCCATTTTCGTCATTATTTGTCAAGAAAAGGCATAAATTATCGAGGCACGTTTACTTGTGTTATTCTTACTCTTATAGACTCGATATATGTATTGCCATGTGCCTATGTGCTTGTTTTTCATAGTATTTCATACAAATGCCATCAAGAGGATTTTTAGATTTTTTGAAAGGCACTATTTGATATTTGATTGCACATATTTGCTTTGTAAACTTTTGTTCAAATATTATTTTTTTAAATGAGGTCTCAATTATATGCTATCGGATTCTCAAATTTCAAAAGAGACCTTTTATAGCTTTCTTAAGCTTATTTGAACTTGCATGATTTATTAGACTCTTGATGATATTCTAAATGCATAGTATGTGTTTCTTGCTTCATGGTCTATATATAGTGTCTATTTCTACTATGCAAGATATTTTGTGATTGAGGCATGTTTTTACACTTGGGCTATTTTTTTCTTGCTTATATAAGCGATGTCGTTAATGAGTTTGTTAAGTTGTGTAGATGAGAAATGAAGTACTCCAAATATTTGGATGTAAATGTTCTATTATGAACACCTTAGATCAATTGGATGCCCTATGATGATAGTGATGAAGAAGATAAAAAGGGTATTAGGAACAAACTCGATGATCAAGGCAACATTGGTCGAACTAAGGCGAGGTTAGTAGCTCGAAGGTATTTTCAAGAAGAAGGTAATCGATTTTGATGTAACATTTGCACTCATAGCACATTTTGTAGCTATTTGCATTTTACTTGCCTATTCTTGTTTTAAGAAAATTTCAAGCTTTACCAAATGGATGTTAAATCCAAATTTCTAAATGGTTTTATTCAAGAAGAAGTCTATGTAAAACAACCTCCGGGGTTTAAAATTTTCTAGACCAAATGATTGTTTTTAAGGCCTTGTATGGTTTAAAACAAGTACCGTGTATGGTATGATAGACTTAGCTATTTTTGCTAAATGATTTTACAAAAGGTAAAGTTGATACTACTCTCTTTGTTTGTGAAAAAGGGCAATATTGTTTAAACTTGTGCATATTTATGAGAATATTTTTGGTGCTACTAATGAATATTTGTGCAAGATATGGTTTTCTAAGTTGATGCAAAGTGTACTTGAAATGAGCATGATTTCTTGCTTGACTTCAAATCATTCAATGCCAAGTAGATGGTTACATTTCAAAAGAACTCTTGAAGGAGTTAGGCATTGAAGAAGGAAGAATCATTCCAACCTCTATGGCTATCAATGAAGAGATTGACAAAGGTTGAGAAAGCGCATGTCGGTTGACAAACAAATTCGAGGTATGTCTTCTTGTATTATTCCTATAGACTCGACATTCCATATACCTTATGTCTATATGCTCGACTTCAAAAATTATCCCAATGAATCTCATTAAAGTGTCATTAAAAGAAATTTTCAAATATTTGAAAAGCACTTCTTCTTATGACTTGTTGTATCCAAAGCTTTAAAACGTTCTTATTTTTTCGGGATAACAAGTTCGTATCTATTATATGGTTATTCGTATTCAAAATTTGGTTCGTCATAATCGAACTAAACATATTGAGATTCGATATATTTTTAAGGGATTGTGATTTTTAACAAAAACTTGAGATGTGTTTAATTAGTCTCAAGGATAACTCGGACTTTTTGATCGTTAACACGCCGAGTATTTTACCTCATTTCGAGCTTGATTATGACATAATGTATATTGAATGAGGTCTACGTTTGCATTTTGCACGTTTTAAAACTTAGGGCGAAAAATCGGATTTTTGGATCAAATTTTTGATTTTCAAAACAAAAAGAACCATGGGCTAAGCTGGGGCAAGGCGAGGCCACCGTCGCCGTCCGCCGACGGCCGCCCCGCCTCGGACCGGTGCGCTCGACAATTTCTTGGTTAAAAATGGTTCATTTCACGACTTAGCCATTTTGGCTCTTTTGGTTCATTTTTCGTCCCCTTTTGCAATTTGCACACACATTTTACTTCAAATGTGTTTTGATGCATGAATTATATATTTTGGGGATTATCTAGCTCGAGTATCATCATCATTGCTCATCTTTACCGATTGAATGGTAAGAATTTCACTCTCTTTAGCTCAATGGGTTGAACCTCGAGTTTGTGGCTTATATGTATTTTTCTTAATGCAATTCATATATTTTTGTGATGAGCTTATTGATTGTTGATGATTGACATTTGTTAAATTGCATTTGGTGATGAAAAACTTGGCTTGATTTCATTTACAAGGGCTATATATATCTTTCTCAATTTTTGACGCCCGCCAAGTGTTCGATAAAACGTTTCAATGAAAAATTCATCACCTACATGATTCTCTCGATTTCAAAAGTCTTATACATTTATAGAGATCATGTTTTTCCTATCAAATGAGTTTTCATAAACCTCTACAAGTCGTATGATTCGACTTTTCCCTCCTATTTGGTTTATAAGCTTCAATGCTCAAATAGCTCGATACATCGGTTTTGTTGCGCAATTTGATATGTATATATGATGTATTTATCGTGCTAACATTCTTTTGATGATTCCAAAGGGGGAGAAACAGGTTATAAGCTCATTAGCTCATAAAAGCTAAGATAAGCTTAACGAAAAGAAGTTATAAGTTATGGCTTCATAAAGCCATAAGTTGTGGATCATATTTAGTCCACTTGGAGCATTATGGTTATGTATGAATCATGGTCCATTGGTTGTAGTATGGACTT
The DNA here is from genome assembly GCA_016081115.2 of Rehmannia glutinosa. Lineage (NCBI taxonomy): Eukaryota > Viridiplantae > Streptophyta > Magnoliopsida > Lamiales > Orobanchaceae > Rehmannia > Rehmannia glutinosa. The sequence goes on from JABTTQ020000752.1 coordinate 230,977, forward strand.
ATATATGTTTTTAATGATGTCTCTTTTGAGGGGAGCTTTTAAGCTCAATATTGAAAAGCTAAGCTTTTAGCTTATGTTTAAGTTGCTTCTATATAACTTTTGTTGTGCATGTTGATAGGGGAGCATTTGCTATATGTGTTTGAATATCTCTACTCTCATCATTGTGATTATATTGCGTGGAATGTTGTCGCTCACAACGGAAAGTTCCTTTTACCAGTAAAAATGTTTTGTTTTCAAAATCGACCTCGTTAAAATTGTTTTGGTTTGTAATCATCAAAAGGGGAGATTGTTTGATAAATAATTTTATCATGATTTTGGTGATTTTGTTTTTATACCAAAACAATGTTTTTAAAGGTTGTCCAAATACTCCTAAATGATTTAAAATGGTTTTAATATTTTCGGAGTATTTCTACAAGTTTATTTTCGATATAAATTGGACAACACTTTTGATGATTTTGTGTTAATGTGTTTTTACACCAAAACAATGGTTCTAAAATATTGTCCTAATACTCCCGATCGGTCTAAAATATTTTTACTATTTTTTGGAGTATTTCTTGAAGTTTATTTTCGATATAAAATTGGACAATACTTTTGTTTTGAGGCAATCGGTCGCCCCATAGGGCATCCTGCACGAAAATTGTGAAAAAACAGTGAATAAGCTATTTCTTTGAAAAAAGGCTGGTTGACGGTCAACGGGGTGGTTGACGGTGTGGTCGATCGTCGATCGAAGGCGTCGGCGAGGCGGTCGACGGTCGGCCGTGGGTGGCCGGTGACACTGGGAGCATTTTTCAAAAAGAACTTTCGGACTCGTTTTTGTTCGCTTTCGGCCATTTGGTCGACTCGGCCGAAGTGGACCGACCGTCGGCCGCCTGCTGTGTAAATGTGTTTTCTCATTTTCAAACGTCTATTTGTCTTGTGACGATGGTCGCTTCTTAAGTTTGACAAAGAAAATTCTAACCGTTCGCAATGATAACTTTTCCTTAAATTGTGGAATTGATTTCTAACACTATAATCTTGTTTTTAATTGCAATTTTTTGTAGAAATCGATTCCAAGAGAGCCTATCAAGTATCAATCATCTCCTATAAATAGAGGAAATTTTGAAGCACAACAACAAGAGAGAACAACACAACACAACAAGATATTCTCAAGCAAACACTTGGTCTTCTATTGTCATTATTCTTGTTGTAAATTGCCTAGCTTATCACTTTCACATCCTTGAGGTCTAGGCTATTCTTGATTACACTTGCACTCAATTGTATTATCAATTATCGAGTTGTAATCTTGAATTTTTGGGTTATCATTCAACACAAGATATCCTTGTGAGTGTTCTTGTGGTAAAGAGCACACTTGGGTGATCTAGGTGTTAGGTGTGAGAAGATTTGGTAATCTTCTTTTGAGGTGTTGAAGAATTTGGTATTCTTCAAGGTTGAAGATTGTGGTAATCTTCACAAGGTGCCGTTGGAGATTGTGGTAATCTTCAAGTGAGATTGTGGTAATCTCAAAGGTGGTGTTGAAGAAGAGTGTGGTGCTCTTCAAGGTGTTGTTGTAAGTTGGTGTTGTATTAATTTGTGGTAAATTAATAAAATCTTTTTTCTTTTTGAAATCCATCCGGATATCTTTGGGGTGGTAGAGGATTAGGCCCTAGGTGGGTTGAACCTCTTTAAATCGACGTGTGTTGTTTACATTCCGCACCTTTGTTATTATCCTTGAGCATTCGGTTGGAAAAAGAGGGCGAAATCGAAAAGATGGAGATAATCTATTCACCCCCCCTCTAGATTATCGTAGCCGCTTGGACTTACAAAAATAACCATCCAATTCCTTCAAAAATACACTATTTCAATTGCAGATTTCATTTATCTTCGTAAAGAACACATAAAAAATGATAACTCCAAAAATAAATCACTACCATCAATGTTCGAGCAACCTCAATATAAATCTATATACTTCTTCTTCTTCTTCTTCTTTTTTTTTTCTTTCTGATTTTTGGGTTTTTAGAATTTCAAAGTTTCATTTTTAAATTATATATATATTAATTATTAAAAAATTTGGGCCCCTAAATTGTATCAATTTTTTTGGGCCTGAGTCAATTGACTCACTGGCCTCAAGGTAAGGCACGGGCCTGGTCCCGATTAGGCGCCTAGGCGCTAGGTTCCCTTTTCCGCCTATGTTTTTTTCTCGATTGACAGGTTCCGGCTAATCCCGCCTGGTCCCTTCTAACCTCGCGCCAAGGCTCCGTCTAGACGGACGCTAGAGCTAGGCATCAACCTCGCCGCCCAACTAACGCCTAGCGTTTTTATAACACTAAGTACCAAAAATACAAATACGGACTCGATCGCCTATTATACTGATTTATACTCTGACTCTTGCAATAAAGAAAAGTACAATAAAAGAAAGATTACGATTACAATGTAAATATAACACAATCAGAATAGGATACAACCCTAGATCCGAATATTGAGATTATTCGCCTCAGTGGACCGGTAAACCCTAGATGGAATTGTCACCACGAATCACAACCCAGAACCAAGGAAGAAGCCCACAAAAGCCTCGCCACACACTTAAACCTCACGGCCTTTAAACCAGAAAACCCTAGAAACCCCGGGTCCGAATCGAATCACCCAAAACCCTAATCACTCGAGAAATAAGGATCTTGTACACGAGTTGGTGAACAAGACAAAGAAACAACAAGGATCTCACCTCTCACACACAAAGAAACCCCAAATCTATCCAAAGAAGTGACTGGAGTTTAGAGAGAGAGAAGAGCACACAAAGACGGAAGAATCGAGAGAGTTTGAGAGAGGAGAGAGAAGAATGTGATACGTAGAATGAATTAGGGTTACGGAAAATACCATTAAATAGGCACACACCAACGGTTAAGATGAAGTAGAGATCAACGGACAGATTAGGCGGAAGGATCCGCGGATTGTAAATCAGGATCCCGATCCGATTGAAGAAGACCCGAGTCAACTATGGGCCGGATGGTTATTTGGCTGGTGGCTTTATAATGTTCATTGCATTTTGGGCGTAAACAATGGGCCATCTTTATCAACAATCTCCACTCGCTCATTGTGTGATTCAATTAGACATAAATGGGAAATACCAGTCATCATCATTGCCGATGCCTTCCCAAAGACTTAAGCTAAGAAGGACTTAGGTCACGAAGCACTAAAGCTAATCGCAACTTAGAAAGGATCCCAACAAGCACACAACAAGTCAAGTTCCCCATTGAATTAACATTAGACTAAGCAAATATCAATTCAACAGTTTTGGATTTTAATAAAACACAAAGAATCGTTTAAATCCAACATAAAGGGTAAGTAAGGGTAACTAATCACAGGTGTCAAAATTTAGAATTTTCAAACAAGTTTTGAACTTTGATAAGGGTAGACACTTAGTACCCATATCGCCAGGATTAAACTCGGATGCCACTTTTTCAAGATTAACCAAACCTTTTGAAACAATATCTCTTATAAAATGAAAACGAACATCAATGTGTTTGGTTCTATCATGAAAACTCGGTTTTTGCAAAGTTGAATACCGAGTTGTGAGTCGAAAATACAACAACCTTTTGTTTTAGAAAACCAATTTTAAACAAGACCTTTAAGCCACAAAGCTTCTTTTAAAGCCTCGAATGAGAACATATTCGACTGTTGTAGACGGGGGCCACAATATGTTGTAGTTGGGATTTCCAACTAATACATGAGCCACAAAGTGTAAAAACATAAGAAGTTGTTGATTTTTCGTTGTCTTTATCATTAGCATAATTAGAATCAACATATCCTTTCAAAATTATACCAAAGATCACATTTAGAAAAACACAAACTATAATCAGGAAGAATGCCTCGGATATCTTAATAACCATTTAACAAACATTCCAATGCACCATACCAGGATTGGACATGTATCTACTCAAACAAGAAACAAAGATAAAGTTATATCGGCCTAGTGCTCACCATTAAGTACATCACAGATCCAATAGCATTAGCATAAGGAATGTTTTGCATAAAGACATATGTCGGTTCGGTCTTGGGAGACTGTTCCTTACTTAATGTAAAAATGAGAGGCAAGAGGCACATTCACAGATTTTGCATTTGACATAGAAAATTTTTGTAAAATCTTTTCTATATAAGAGGATCGATGCAAATAAATGATGATTTAGGCCTGTCCCTATCAATGTTCATTCCCAAAATCTTTTAGCATCACCCAAGTATTTCATATCAAATTTAGCACTTAGACAATTTCTAACATGATCAATGGATTTAATGCAAGGTCCAGCAAGTAACATATCATCAACATACTGTAATAGAACACAGGAGTTTCAGGATCAAGTTTAAAGTAAAGCGCAATGATCAAATTGGCTTCTACAAAACTTTAACTCAAGCATACATTGATCAAACTTTTTATTCCATTGTCTTGGAGACTGCTTTTAGACCATACAGAGATTTTTGGAGTAAAAGGACATAGTTAGGCTTGGATTTGTCCTCAAAACCCTCGAGGTTGTTTCATAAAAATTTTTTCATCCAAGTCACCATGAAGGAAAGCAATTTTAACATCCAACTGTTTCAATTCAAATTGAGCAACAAGAGCAAGCATAATTCTCACAAGAATAAATTTAACAACAGTGCAAAAATTTGTGTAATCAATCCCTTCCTTCCGAGTAAAACCTTTGCAACTAATCTAGCTTTAAACCTAACACCTTGATTCTTGTTTAATCTTGTAAAGCCATTTACAATCAACTATAAAACATTAGGGGTTTAGGAACAAGAATCCATGTGTTATTAACATGCAAAGTTAAGTCATTTCTTCATGCATAGCACTTAGCCATTTAGTGGATTCATCGAGTTCATAGCTTCGCAGAAGGTTTTGTGCTCGTAACCATCAATAGATTCAAACACGTAAAAACACATAAGATGTCATGTGAAAATCAGCAAATTTGTTTGGGACTCTAACATGCCTCCTAGTTCTATCCCTAGTTAACACATAATCATTCAATTCATCATGATTATCAGCAACATGTTCATTTTCAGTGTTAACATCAGGAAATTCATTATGCATGTCATGCACATTATCATGCTGAGTGTCATCTTCAATATGCACATCATTATCATTCACATTGACAGCAAAGCATCATTGATATGAGAATAAGCGCGAACATCAATATTAGGAGACACATTAGATAGCTCCACCTCATTTGGAGTATTATCATTTTCGTAAACTTGATTTGAGAGAAGGATGCACAAAACAAGGGAATTCAAGTTCATTGAATAACACATCCCTACTAATTATTGTTTTAAAACCAGGTTCTCCTCTATTCCAAAGTCTATAGCCTTTAACCCCTTCAGGGTAGCCAAGAAAAACACATTTTATAGACCTTGGGTCTAATTTGTCATTCTTTTGATGTACAAATGCAGAGAACACCCAAAGATTTTCAAATTAGAGAAATCAATCGCTTTCCCAGTCCACACCTCTTCAGGGTATTTCCTTTCAAGGGGACTGAGGGGGACCTATTGATTAAATAGGTAGCTGTTACAACAGCTTCTCCCCAAAACCTTTTAGAAAGTCCAGAGGTAGCAAGCATGCTCCTCACTCTTTCTAAAAGTGTTCTATTCATCCTTTCAAAGAACACCATTTTCTTTGAGGTGAATAGGCATGACTTGTGCCTTTTTATACCAAATTCATCACATAGATTGTCCATTAATTGATTACAAAATTCCAGGCCATTGTCAGTTCTTAAAACTTTAATCCTTTTGCGGTTTGGTTTTCAATAAGAATTTTCCAAGTTTTAAACTTATCAAAAACATCGATTTGTTCTTCATTAAAAACACCCAAACTTTCCGGAATAATCATCAATTATGGACAGAAATATCTATTTCCTCCATGAGTAGCACGAGAAGAGGGACCCCAAACATCAAAGATGCAAGTATTCAAGCAATTCAAGACTAGCCGATTGTTTAGGATTAGTTGGAGAGGGAACTTGACTCTTTGATGTTTACCATACACACATGATTCACAGAAAGACAAAGCATCAAGTTTGTTTTTACCAAAACAGCCCTTATTCTCGAAGAATGTCAAGACCTTTAGAGCTAATGTGACCAAGTCTTTTATGCCACAAATCGGTCAAATCATTTGACACAGATTAGCAACAACATTCACAGAATTTGGCACATAAGAATCATGTTTAGCATGTAAGACATAAAGATTTCTGTTTCTTTTCGACTTTTGCAATAATCATAGAACCCTCATGAGTTTCATAACACCCTTCCCCATCTTCCTCATAGCCATCATGTTCAAGCATAGCACAGGATATCAAATTATTGGATAAATCGGGAACATGTCTTACATCATTGAGTGTCAAAACATAACCGAGTATCAAGTTTCAAACACACAAGCACCAACACCAATCACTTGACACTTTTTATCATTAGCCATGGAAAACAGATCCATTTTGCAGATGAAGCATAAGTATTAAAAGGATGTTTAAAAGGTGTCATATGGAATGTGCATGCAGAGTCAATTAGCCATTCATAATCACTGAAAGCATTTGAAGGCACATAATTCACAGAGTCAGTACTCATGCACCATAAACACATCACCCATATGATCATTAGAAGTAGTCGAGGTTCACAAGAGTCATTGGTTTGGTTTTTATTGTTCAAGTTATTGTTTTAGTTATTGTTCGGGTTATTCCTGGGTTTATTGCACTCTTTGATGTAATGACCATGCTCACCACAATTATAGCATTTCTGTTATTCCTAGGTCAGAATTAGACCTACCGCTGCTTTGCTTCTCTTTCTACCCGATTTATTGTTATTGTTATTCCCATTTTTTCTATTCTCGAGGTCTACCCCGACATGCATAACCTTTCCTCGACCCCTGTTCATTCCCTTTGATATTTTCAGATCTAATTCCTTACTCTTAAGGCCATTAATCACAAGATCAAGGGTAATAGAGTCTCGCCATACTTAATGGCGATTTCACATCATAAGAATCGGGAATGGCATTTAGCAACACAATAGGGGTATAATCATTAATGTTTTTATCACCCGATCGACTTTATATCTTGAATCAGTTTTGTAAAAACATCAAGATTTTCATCCATATCCTTTGTCAAGTCAAGTTTAAATCTAAAAAACTTTTCAAGTAAGAACAGTTTGGAAGGTAATGAGGTTTCAGTAAAGAGTTCTTCCAACTTGTTCCACAATTCCTTGGCACTTGACAACTTGCCAACTTTTCTTAAACACGAATCGAGGAAAGATTTAGGATAATGGATGAATAAGCAAACTCATCAAGTTCGACTTTAATCTCAGCAGATATCTTTATCGATATATTTTTGTTCAATGACTTTAAAACATTTTTGTTGAATCGAATGCCCTTCATCTTTTGTTGCCAAATAGAAAATCAGTTTTTCCATTGAAGGGTTCCAAGTGATAACGAGAAATATACGGTCATTATCACGAGGATATAATCAAGAATATATATCACGGATATAAGACACGGGTAATTCACGCAGTACCTGAGAAAGTACACCAAGAAATCACAAGGAACATAATCGGCGGAAGCGAATGTAGGTGGACCACACAGAGTCCAAGTAAATGCAACAACAAAATGAACAAAGAGCAATACGGGACCACACGAGTCCAACAGAGATCAACAAGGGACCACCACAGAGTCAGCGAAAAGGACCACACAGAGTCCAAGTAAAAATAATAAAGCCCTAGGGTGGATCCCCTCGCACCTCAGGATTCAGCTGCGCTCGTGGCACGTGGTCAAGAGGCTTGAAGCTTAGGGTTTCCTAAAAACTAATCTTGGCTGAAAAATAAAGGAGAGAGTAAGGGAGAAGAGATGAGCTTACAACCAGGAGCAAGTCCTGGGTATCAAACCAATCACAGAGATCACCAGGAGCAAGAATCACCAAGATTCAAAAAACCGAAGACCAACCCACCACGAGGCGGATAGGTGCTCGATACCTTGTTGGGTATCTTTCGCCTCGAAAGATTGATACACTAAGTACCAAAAAAATACAAACTGGACTCGATCGCTTTATTATACTGATTTGTACTCACAGACTCTTTGCAATAAAGAAAAGTACAATAAAAGAAAGATTACGATTACAACGTAAATATAACACAATCAGAATAGTGAGGATACAACCCTAGATCCGAATATTGAGATTATTCGGCTCAGGGGACTCAGTAAACCCTAGATGGGCTGTCACCACGAATCACAACCCCAGAAGAACGAGGAAGAAGCCCACAAAAGCTCGCCACACACTTAAACCTCACGGCCTTTAAACCAGAAAACCCTAGAAACCCGGGTCCAATCGAATCACCCAAAACCATAATCACTCGAGAAATAAGGATCTTGTACACGAGTTGGTGAACAAGACAAGAATAAACAAGGATCTCACCTCTCACACACAAAGAAACCCCAAATCTATCCAAAGCCAAGTGATCGGAGTTTAGAGAGAGAGAAGAGCACACAAAGATGAAGAATCGAGAGAGTTTGAGAGAGAGAGAGAAGAATGACACGTAGAATGAATTAGGGTTCGGAAAATACCATTAAATAGGCACACACACCAACGGTTAAGATGAAGTAAGAGAGATCAACGGACAGATTAGGCGGAAGGATCCGCGGATTGTAAATCCGGATCCCGATCCGATTGAGAAGACCCGAGTCAACTATGGGCTAGATGGTTATTTGGTGGTGGCTTTATAATCTTTCAATTTGCATTTTTGGGCGAAACAATGGGCCATCTTTATCAACAATTGGTACAATGTCAATTTAGTCACGACAAGATTATATATAATGAAGCATCGCTCACATGAAAATCGAAAGAGCATATGATACCCTTTAATTTATGTTCATCTCTTTGATATATATACTCGACAATGATATGTAACATAATGTAATTATTGTATTTACTCAATTTGAATAAAAATAAAGTTTAAATTCAATTTTATTATCGATTTTGTTGTGTAACATAAATTCAACATGTCATTAGGATACAATCAAGTAAATAAACAAAGGGGCAATCTTTTAAGTACCCACTATGGATAGTGGGCACTCTTTCTATCCATCAAGATAACAAAACTCTTTTCTACCCAATTGGCGAAATTGCCCCTTCTTTAAGTTGGTGTTTTTGAATTTTGAATTTTGAAACCGATGCAATTATGCTTTCCTTGAAAATCGTGTACACTTCCTCCCAAATACACACACACACCTATGTATAAAATTGTATACTCATATCGTGCTCATATCGCGTGCCTTATTTAAAATTGAGCACGAATATGGGCACGATATTGTGCCTAATTTTAATCGAGGCACGATATATCGTGCCTTATTTAAAATTGGGCACGATATCGGTGCCTAATTTTAATCGAGGCACGATATATCGTGCCTTATTTAAAATTAGCACGAATATGGGCCCGATATCGTGCCCAATTTTTTTTCGAGGCGCGATATCGTGCCCAATATAGCGCGATATATCGTGCCTAATTTTTTCGAGGCACGATATCGTGCCCAATATAAAGGCACGATATCGTGCCCAATATAGGCATAGGGCACGATATATCGTGCCTAATTTTTACTGAGGCACGATATTGTGCTCGTGTTCAATATAGACACGATATATCGTGCACAGTGCATCTTAGATTCATAAATTTTCAATTCTAAATATTAAAATATAAAAAAATACGATAATTTGTTTAAAAAACAAAAAAAGAATCAAAAATATGAAAATGGTTTTTTTAAAAAAAAACTACACACTTTTTCGAAAATATTTTCCATTTTTTCGAGAATATTTTCCATTTTTTTAAAGTATCTTGAAATTATAAAATAATAAAAACTCAAAATTATTTTCAATTTTTTTATAATAAACGATTTTACAAAAATCTGATTTTGTTTTAAAAAAACTAAAATTTGTGTTAAAAATCTGAAAATAAAGAAAGTATATTAATGTGAGAGAGAAATATGTGAGAGATAAAGTATCAAGGGTATTTGGGTAAAAGAACCACAAAAGTGGGTAGAAAACTTAGTTTTTTATCTCACATGTCATAAAAGTTTTTGTTCTATCCTAAGTGGGTAGTTCCCACCATTTGCTCATAAACAAACCTAGCCTTCATGAATCCTTTTTTGTTCTTCCGTTCAAAATAAACCTTCAAGGGTATTTTAGGTACTATATAATTTTTAAAATTTTAGGTTTTAAGCCGATTTTTGTTATTAACCTAGATGATATGAATCTTTTCATAGTTTCATCTTTTATGATTTTTAATGTCTTCTATCGATGTATTTCTAGTTTGAATTAACATATAAAATTAATTTTCTTGTAAAAGAAATAATATAGGAAGAGGTTGCAAATCCTATTTGAAAATTAAAATGATTACCATATATATATAACAAAACAAATATAGAGATAATTGGAAAAACACTCCTGAGATTTAACCTAATTACAAAAAGCTCCATTATATATCTAAATTACAAATGCCCCTTTATAGTGTTACAATAACCTAATTACAATTCATCTCCCTTTTTTTATAAATTCTCATACTAAAGCAAGAATTTTATTGTGTATGCTCAAAAGTAATTAAGAACATGAACTTATTCTACTTCTGTAAACACCAAAATCTTTACATGATTCCACTACCTTTTATTTTTCTTTTAAAGTTGGGATGATCGTTACAAAATAGGACGAGTAATAATTTATTTAACATGATTCATGAACTAAATTTGGCCAAGTTGGAGAAATAAGTAGTGACCAACTTGAGAAAGAGATAGCACGGAATTAGCTATGGATTTTATATACGGAACACAATTTGAACACAAGTTATTTCCACTTTCCATCAAGATTCAAGATGTAAAAAGAATGAGATTTGATTTTTGAAATATGTGTTACAGAATATAGGTTAGAATTTGTTTTTTTGAAGACAATATAGGTTAGAGGTTAGTAGAAACAAAATTCATTGTTTTATACATTGAAAATTATGGTGTATTGTGTATTCTTCCGGTCTCAAATTTATTATTTTCTTATTATTACTTCATTTTACATGTCAAAATAAAACATTATTTCCTAAAACTGTAATATGTTTTTCCAAAATTATTGTATCTTTTAAATTGACGCTGACACCATCAATTAATTAATTATAATAATATAAAGTCACAAAAATTCAAATTCTTAAACCTTAATTTCCAATTGTTGTGTGCAACAAAAATAATAGATTGTCTTTCTCCCTCTCCTTCCTCCCATTAGATGGTGAAACTATTTTCTTTCTACTGTTTTTCTCCGTTATAATTCGCTGGTTTTGGTTTTTAAAGTTTCTCCTTTTGGTGGGAATAGCTTTCTCTCATATGTAGGAGTAGGTTCCTTGCGGAGTTTGTTTATTTTTCATTTCTTTTATTTGATCTATTGGATATGTGTTTCTAGGACTTCATCTGGAGTTATTCATCATATTTCTAGAAGATCTGCATATTTGGAATGAGTCTGATGTGGATCATTCAAATCATGCTTGGAAGTGTATGCTACCACTCATCCAACAAAAAGTCACAATCTACAATATGCAAAACTTGATCCGAATTTTAATGATCTATTGTTAATGTTTATCTTTTCTATTGTTAAAGTTGGATTTCTACGGTTGACTTCAACATCTTGTATTAATGGTCATTAGTAAGTTGCAAATGAGAAATACGTACAACTCCCGGTTGACCTCAGCATCTTGTATTAATGGTTGTAGTAAATTAATTAATGAGAAATACAATTTTTTTGTTGTTAAAAAAATAAAGTCGAGGAGTGAGATTTTCAACTTTTCGACCATTAACTAAAACTTTTCTACCTGATCAAATAGAAGCTTCAAAACCTCAACTTGGGATGAATATAGTATTAAAACATAATTGTGGTTATATTACTATATATATAATTTTATTCCAACATCAACACATTAAAAAATTCATATTCACACGATACTACATGACAAACAAAACATTATGAAATCTTAGTTTCGATGTTTTAAAAAATACGAAGTGCATTGATGATACAACTTGGTTTTAAAATGACTTTTAAGTTAAAGAATATTGTCTCATTGTGTGTGGATGTATAAAGTATACACAAGTCAAATACCGAATGGGTCAACATATAAATATAGAAATACAACAACCTTAATCCGCGTGCCGGCGCCGAGTGGTTGTGTTTTTACTTTTACGCGTCGGTTCAGGACCTCCAATTCAGGCTTTCGCACTTGCACTTTAAGGCTGCGTTTCGTTTGCTGCACTTACTTAGGTTTGGATCCAAAGATTGGGATAATTACAAAAACACCCCTGAGATTTGGGTTAATTACAAAACCCCCCAAAGACATTTCAATTACATAAAAAACTCCTTAGGTGATAGGTATGATTATGTCTTAAATTAAAGGGCGTAACTGTAATATAAATGACATGGGATTTTTGGAAATATTTTTTGCTTATGAAGGGAAATGTGATATGGAATACAACATGTGGGTGTTTTTGTAATTTTTTTTGGATTTTTTTTGTAATTAGCTCGAACGTCAAGAGTTTTTTTGTAATTATTCCTCCAAAGATTTGATATGGGTGGAGAATCATATGTATTTCGGATCGTAGTGATTTGTCGCGAGTCTAGGTATTTTAGTTCAGGAGACTTAAAGCACAACGAACGACAGACTGGCTGGAGTGGTCCTCAGCTAAGACCGTTCGATATTTAAGTCAGTACTAATAAGGGTCAAAATTGGCCGACCTTATGGGCCGAACTGAACTTCCTCTAATTAATGGGTCGAACTGAAGGACTATATCAACAACCCGAGCCGGATTGATTAAAGGGTTGAACTAAGGAGCTTTGGTAATGGGTCGAGGTTGATTAATGGTGCAATAAAACCTTTATGAAGCCGAACTCCGACCTCTCTTGAGTTAAAACGGTTGGCTTGAAAGCAAGCATAACTGAGGTGATGACCTGAGGCAATCAATAATATCTTGACCTACCGAGCTATTTAGACAGCCCGAACTTTGAAATGGTTGATCTTATCCTAATCGCATTCTGTTACGAGAATCGTAACAAACTCCGGATTTTACGGAAAACCTAATTAGGGCAAAACTATAAATACCTTGTCACAGGTTCATTCTAACCATAATCACTCTTTTTATATTCATATTATATTCTATCTATTTCTTGTTGAATACTCTTCTGGCTTAATTAAGCATCAGAGGAGTCACGCCGGAGCAACCCTCCACCCCCCTTTTGTGCAGGTTGATGAAGCAGTTCAGTCGGGATTTTCAAGGAGGCGGAGCAATTTCGGGATCAACCAAATACATATCGTAAAATCATTTAAAACTTAAATAATGAAGTAAGAAAATATTTATGAGATAGTTGCACAGTGTCATATTTAGTGATATTTATTAAGTTGATTTTTCAACGTCTACGAGTTATTTCCACGTGGTGGGATCGCGTAGATCTCTTGTCTTATCAAGCAACTCGATCAAGAGTAATAGTAAAAGATGCGGATCCTAGCCTCCTAGGGCATTCTTGCTATTTTGTGATTAGCGCGGCAAAATTGTCATTTCAACGGTTACACTTATCTGGATTAGATAGGATTTATTTTATGACATGATTTAATATTTTATATTAGGTATTTGGGTCTACGAAGATTATAAGCCCATGTTAGTTTTTTTTTTTTTTTTTTTTTTTTTTTTGAGGGGATAAGCCCATGTTAGTTAATCATGCAATTATTAGATGAATTGTCCACAGTTTTGGTAATTATTAGATAATTTAGATGGGGTTTGATCCCAACAAAAGTAAAAAATACACATGTGCCCCTAAAATATTATGAAGTACAGTGCATTTTTGCATTTTTCAAATAAAAGGGTAGTTATGGTATCCTATGCATTATCTTATATAACACCTCATCCCAAACAAATGAGTATATATATATATATATATATATATATGTATATATATATTTATGCATTTCTTAATATTACAATCCAAACTAAAGTTTTCATATATAATATCCTCAGCAGTGCAATCATAGTTAATTATATCAATTTACATATCCAATCAATAAATCTAGTTGAGACCTTAATCGAATAGAATGATAAATAAATATTTTATTCTATGAAAAATATTTATTAACTATTGTTATATTGCTCATCGAATATAATATTTGAAAATTATTCATTAGATGGAGAAGATCATCAAACTTTTGTCATTTGTGAAGGTCTTTTACTACTCTTATTAATAAATTATCTATTATAGAGCGTTCTAATATTACACGATTTATAGATGATTCGAATCATTTTTTTGTTATGAAATTCTGTTTCGTTGTGTGTCTATTTTTTGATTCATCAAAATAAGTTAAAAGTGAGTTCCTTCGACTAGGGATGGCAATGGGTAGGATTCGGGTAGGATTCTATATCCTCCATCCTCATACCCATTTATTATATTCATACACATATCCATACCCATACCCATCGGGTATTCAAATTTCATACCCATCCCCATACCCATCGGACGATCGGGTATTCATACCCTACCCATACCCTCTTACCACTTACAATTGTATTTTTTTCAAATTTAAGTTATTTCTTTTTTTTAAAGAGAAATTGGAGTTATTTAAATAAAAATATATATATTTACTAAATTATTAAGGAAACAATAAGGAAAAAAAGAATACATATAAGAATTAGCGAACTATATATTATAAAAATATAGCAAAATATTAAAAAGGATTAAACAAAAGTGTTAGTGGGTTAGTAGATTTCAGTTGAGACTTGGGGAAAAATCATTTTCTTTAAATATAAATAAATAGAGTTGTATAAATAAAAAAATATATGTAAAATATTATAAATAAATATATATGTAGATATATATTATATATAATATTATTATTTAATCGGTATCGGGTAGGGTATGGGTAGGATGTACCTAGACCCACCTCCATACCCATACCCGAAAATACCCATACCCACATACCCATTTATTTAATCGGGTACAAAACTACCCTCCATACCCTCCTCCGTTAGGGTCGGGTATCGGATCCTCCGTCGGGTTCGGAGGAAATTGCCATCCCTACCTTCGACTTCGTATTATTAGTTTTTGGATTATTAATACTTCATCACAAAATTATTCCTCATTTATTCAAAATTATGCCATAATAGAGTTCATTTCTTAAAATACATGCATTTGGGTCTAAATCATTGGTCAACATCACAAACCTCAATAAAATTTGAAGGACACTTTGGAATTATTTACAATTTTTATTTTCTTAAAACCATCATTTAAAACTCTATATTATATCTACCGAGAGCCACAAAAGTGAAACATAAAAGTTTAGGTGCTTGTTTGGGAGCACTTTTGAAATGAACTTTTGGATATATATAGAAGTCTATTTCAATATTAATTGATATTTGATAGATATAATTTAGAATGGACTTTCGAATAAGTTTTTTTTTTTTAATAAGTTGGGAGTAGTGGTTGGATGGGAGGGAATAAATATCAAAGAAACTTAAAGATACATAGTTAACCCGATAAATACCCTTACAAAGGGTGAGCGATACCATTTAAAAACAGGTTGAGCTACTGTCGACTTTTGGATAAGCTCACTCCTCCAAAAGCCTATTCTAAAAAAGTCATTTTTGAATGGACTTTTGCACTCAAACCTGCACCTATTCATATGATTGTATACCCTTCACCTTTTTTTTTCTCTCTCTTTCCTTCTTTCTATATTGGACAATTATAAAAAAAAGTAAGTCTGGTTTGATGACAAAAAAAACCAGAAGAATTTGAAAATTGCAAAAATACCTAAGGTTTCATTCTGTTTTAAATATAAGGGTGTGATTACAATATTTTTACAAATGTAATTAAATTAAGAAGGTGTTTGAAATATTTTCCATATAAAACAGTAAAATGTAATATAAAATAAAATCTCGTGGGTTTTATTATAGTTACGGAAACCCGTGACTCTTTTGGTAATTAAACAAACGTGAGAGGTAGTTTTTCAATTATCCATTTTTAAGTTGGCCCCATGATTCTTTCTTGCTAAGATACACATTAGGTGTATTTTGGAAGAAACATAGAGTATACTTGCCATTTTAGGTTTTAACCCCCAACCCCCACCATTCATTCCTTTGCCATGAAGTTCCTTCCATTCCAATTATCTGCCCGCCCCTATTATATGGCAATCTTTTTAGTTTCGCAACTTCTAACATGTTTAAAATATTTCTGATTCTCTTTTCGAATTTGATGCTTTATTTATGTGTACAAGGTATACCATTATTAGAGCCGACAATGGGTGGGGCTGACCTGGCCCGACCCAAACTCATTAATATACATTGTATATTAAAATGTATTTTATATATACATATCTTGCATGTATTTATATACAACGCGTACTTGTGTAAAATATTTCAATTGATATTATCATATTCGGGGGGTGGGACTTGAAAAGTTTGACGATATTTTCAGAAAATAAAATTAAAGGCTATGCAAACATATAAATGGTTTCTTTATAGCCCATTTTCAACTTTTTTTTTTTTTAATAAGTTGGGAGTACCGGTTGGAGGGGAGGAGATAAATTTCAAAGAAACTGAAAGATATAAGGTTCGAACCCTGGTTAATACCCTTATAAAGGTGAGTGAGACCACTTGAAATTCTATTTAGTATTAAGTGTGAAAGTTACAATAAATAAAAATACAAATGTTAAAATATTATGTGCCTAATTATATGAAAATAAGGAAACATGAGAAATAGAATTGACATGGATTGAGATTTTATATTCCACAATCTTATTCCACTTTCTATTATACTGTATTGGATGAAAGTCACATGTATAAGATAATGTTATAATTGTACATGTTAAGATATGCGAACAAAATTCCATATCGGCTAGATATGGGAAAGGTCATGAGTTTATAAGATGGACAATATCTCCATTGGTATGAGACTTTTTGAGTGGAAGCTCAAAAACAAAACCATGAGGACTTATATTAGACCCAAAGTATCATATATAACAATGTGGAGATGAGTGGTGTCCACGAGCTCCTAACAAGTGATATGAGAGACATGGCCTGAAGACTTAGTGTGTGGGCGGAGAATTTTTTTGGTGTAGAATAAAACAGTGAGCCTAGTCGCTCTATTGAATAGGCGGACTTGGCCTAGATGGAGTAGGGAGCACGATCTTCCAAGTGGGCTTGTATGTCGTGTGCTCCTAACCCCGTGAAGATGGGTGAGGAAAGATGGATTGAATCAGTGTTTTAAATACCAGACGGTGATTAACCGGTCAAGCCACCAAGCGGTTCAACTTTTCGGACCGGTTCAACTGGTCATTTTTACGGTTTTACCGTTTTAATAAAAAATAATTATATTTGATATTATATTATATAAAATATGGATGTAATTCATTAATATAAAAGGAAAAGTTGTATATATGTATAGTTAAAAGGAAAATATCTATATATTTAGCTCAAATTTCAAATAATGACATAAATATATTAAATATTAAATTTATAAATTTTATTTTTATAAAAAAGTAAAATCACAAAAAATTAAAAAAATAGCAAAAACCGGTATTTAACCGGTTTTTGGAATATATTCGATTTGACCGGTATTGACGGTTTAACCGCAAAACGGTTTTAGGGCCTTATTATACCGGACCGACCACCAGATCCAGATATAGGTTGCTGAACCCAGATGGTCCGGTATTTAAAAATGATGAATTGAATAATCGTTTATAAACAATATCTCCATTGATATGATGGCTTTTGGGTGGAAGCCCCAAAACAAAATCATGAGAGCTTAGACCAAAAATTGACAAATTCATATCAATGTGTCGGCTCATTGGCTAACACTACACATATCATTTATCCAATATAATAAAATAAAAATATAGAACCTGAGTTCTATTCCTCAATGACATATAAAAGTAAATTTTGACAAAAGGAAAAAGCAAACATTGTTGTTTCATGTTTGTCTGAATTGTTCTTGATGGAACAAATTCACTTTTTTGAAAGGGTAAAAGTTGACGTTACTCATTTTTACCAATTCATGTGCTCAATATTTCTTCCCATAAATTAATATAGATTTTTATTATCGATTTTTTACATGACCAAGCCCCTCAACATCCTACATATTATTGACCGGTCCCTTTCAACGTTTTCATTTTCACCAGAATCCTAACACGAATAGTCACACTATTCCACCCTCATATTCTGCCGGAATTACTATTCTTGCCACCACTCATACATCTCTCCCATATAAATATCCTTCCCCGGGGCCCCGTAGTTTTCACTGGGTATCAGACCTAAATTAGTCATTTGAGTTTTGCACCCGCCGATTCGATTATATAGAGGAACTTAGAGTTAGGGGCGACTGTCGTGGAGGCCTAAGGTTGAGATGCGTGGAAGCTGGTGGCGGTGCAAATGGCCGGATCGCCTCGTAAACGGGGTCGTTTTCCTCCTCCTCCTCCTCTCGTGATTCTCCGTTTTCTTCTTCTTCTATCCAAGTGTCACTGTATCTACTCGTAGATCCCTAACCGGACTCCGAAGATTTTTTTTTCTCCATTTGCGTTCTCCAGGTCTGGCGTCCTTCTTTTGCTTACCTGCATTGTGATTGTGATTGTTGGTTTTGGAATTTTTGTTTTGATTGTGAATGATGGATTCTTCTTTGATTCGTAATTTGAACTGTGTTGTTTTGAAGTGATTCATTGTGCATGTGGATGGTGTAGGTTTTGAGGAATGGCGCCGGAGGGGTAGCGAAGCTGCTGTACATAGTGGTCGTGGAGGATGACGCGGCGGCGGAAACTAAGGATTCGCCATCGTTTCGATATACGCGTTCCGTTCTCCAGAGTACTTTGCAACTCATGGGTTGCAAGGCTCGTCATGCCTTTAAGGTCTTCCCCTGCTTTTCTCAATTTGTATTTCGTTTTTCTTCTTTCTCTAGGGGCTATTTTTCTTTTTTCCTTCTTTTGTTTATATATGAGAGTATGCATCTTTTTCACTTACATGCATATCCTTAAGGAGGTACAAGGTGTCCGTGCGTCTGCGCATGAGCTGGTAGTATGTCCTGATCTCCGTTTGTTGTCTTGATGAGATGGAAAATTTCTGAAACTTAGAACATATGATTTGGGTTTCAGTCCCTATTTGCTGATTTTTGTACTCTCTGCACCCTTGATCTGCAATTATTTGCAATCCTGTGCAGTGGATTAGTAGCTATGAGGGGTGAGCATGTGTTTGTGTAAGTTCTTCGTTAGTTTAATAGATTCCTGATGTAGTTTTTGTGATATTGAGCCGCACGTAATAGAGAAAACAACCGCCCCCCTCTCTATCTGTGTCTCTCTGTGTTTCTTTTAAATGAAAATAGCCAAATAATGGTATACTTACTCAAGCAGGACAGATTGTTCATCATGTGTTTGCCTTTTTTCTCTTATGAATTCAAAAGTGATCTGTTCCTGGCTCTGAGTCTCTGCATTCCCATGTGGATTACCCGTTTTAATTGTCATTCTTTATTGAACTAATGTTTTGTTTAGAGCAGTTGCGATATCTATCAATTGGAATCCTGACAATTAATAGGTTAAATTATCTGTCAAACAAATTGATAATTAAAAAAAAAAATTACACTGCATTTACTACAATAACATCTTCTAGTCTAGAAATATGCAATGACCTTATGCTTCTGAAAATCCTGCATTTCAAGTCTTATCTTTCGCAAGTTGTATTACGGCATCTTATGTTGTTTCAATAGTTATTTAATATATATCCTGTACTTCGTAAAGTCCTCTTTGACGTTGAGTCCTGAAATTCCTTTTGTTCAGATTAGCCAAAGGGTATTTGAAATGATGAGGCGCGAATACTTTGGGGAGAAGTTGGTTTCAGAATTTATAAAGGTGTCACCACAGGATGCTAGAGTATATCCTTTTAGGGAGACTGCACGCAATGTTCATGCCTGCTTGGACAAAGAAGTTGTTGATCATTTATCTAAGGCGGACGACAAGAGGAAAAACAAACCATTTGCGGACGACAAGAGCGAAAACAAACCATTTGAATTGTACAAAAGACGCACCACTCTGGTTGTTGGAAGGAAATTCTTCCTAGATGTTGTTTGTGAAGCTCTCTCAGAGTACAAATATGTGGGGCCAAATCAGAGGGCCGATCTAGTCTTAGCTTGCAGGTATAGTTGGCATTAGAAGATGCCCTTCTAAAATTATATTTGATTTTTTAGGTTAAATATGCAAATGAAATCATTTCTTTTAAAAAGTCATTTTTAACACTCTTATCGTCATATTGACTGATTGCTGATGTTGTTCCATATTTCTTGTTCTATAACTTGTATGGTTAAATTTCTATTTTATACCCTCATTCCCTTTCAATTGTCATCTTGCTTTTTGGATACTCAAGATTGATAAGGAACTGATGATCATTTAAATGTACGTCTACTTCACTATGTGTGGGGTGCAACCCATAAGAAGTGCTTTCCTTGTTTGACTTTGAGCATGATACCGATTCTAAATTTTCCATGATACACTGAAGATGGTCCAATGCATAATCATGCTGAAAAACAGGTTATATGAGGCTTTTGTAATTTTCTTGTAATAAATTTTTTTACCACTTGCCATTTTTTTGGGTGACCTATTCGCTTTTAGGCACTTATGGGGATGCTCGGTGGAATAATAATACTATACAACAACAACAACAACAAACTAAGCCTTAATCCCACTATGTGGGGTCGGCTATACGGATCATATCGCGCCATCGTTTACGGTCATAAGAAAAACTTTCTGGCGATTATTTGGCTAAAGAAAGACTTTAACTCTTAGTAGTGCATTTAGCTACCTTTTTAAATGATGTCAGTATAAAGTTTTCTAATTGAGGGAAACAATATTAACTTAAGTGCTCGAAATTGAATAGGTAATCAGATGAAAGTAATTTCTATTTTCTTTGTTGTTGTTATTACCTATTTTGATGTTTGTGTTGCTTTACTTGATCAAAAAGTGAAAGTGCCAGGAGTTAGAAGGTGGGAGGACAATGACAAGTCCTGTTAGTAATAAACTGTGAAATTTCATGGGAGGAAAATTTACTTGTTTTGATACTCTACTCTGTGCTTGTATATAAATTTCCCATTGTACTTTTTTTTTTTTCTTCTGTAAACTTTCCCCTTGTGTTATTACCATTTTCACTTTGTAACCTGCTTCTTTTGGCAAAGTTAGATCAACAATTAATGATTAAGAGGAGATCCTTTTGGTAATGTCAATGTTGATAACCATTTATACAAAATCCTCTTTTGACTTAATCTGCATGCCCTTGAGTTTTGTAAATTGTATGTCCTCTATTTGCTTACCTGTGACTGATATCCGGCTGTGAGTTTGAGAAGCATAGCCCTTGAGGTATTTCCACAGTGGCACAGTTGCATTGACTGATATTAGTTGCTTATCAGTGTTTTTTCACTTGCCTTTTGGATAATGTGTTTATTACTAAATTGTGTGATTAAAATGTTAAAGTTAGTTTGATTGAACTTGCGTGATTTTGTTCTCAAAGTCTCTGTTTTTTTATTTCAGAATCAGAGAAAGAAAGGAATCTGTGACTGTGTTACTCTGTGGCACGAGTGGCTGCGGAAAATCTACTTTATCTGCTTTGCTGGTGGGTTTTTGTTCCTGGTTTTATATTCTTGGATTGTCTTCGGTTTTAGTATTTTTCATTATTTTCTTTAATGGTGTTCAGAAGCTGCCTTTTGTGATTTTTTTTGAATAGTTATGGTGATTGAGTTGTCTATTTAACGTGTTGAGATAGAACTGTTTTCTCTTTGTAAGTTTTAGTTTGCTTATCGTCATAATATTCTTCCCATAATGTTTTTTATGAGAAGACTAAAATCTTATCATGAAGAATTAGTTGTAATATGATATTTCAAATATATTCAATTTGTAGATTCCATTTTGAGCTTTTAGCTTCTATGACTATCCTTTTGTTTGCCTTTCTGTGGCTTATCTTATGGTTGTTCAGAACTTTGGGATTTATCTCAGCTGAATTTATAAATTTCCAAATGTTACAAATTAGATTAAACGTTAAGCAAGTGTACGTTTGCTTGTTCGTAAATGATATTTCTAACGTATTTCAATGCATCCCTGCCTAAGATGGTATTTTTATCTTTGTTTGAGTTACCTGAATTTAATCAAGGTAATTTTTTTCTTTGCCATATTGCTGATGGTGAATGATCTATTCTGGAAATATTTTTTCCTATTTTAATCGAGCATTACGATTGCAGGGTAGCAGGTTGGGTATTACAACTGTTATATCTACCGACTCAATTCGCCATATGATGAGGAGCTTTGTTGATGAAAAACAAAACCCACTACTCTGGGCTTCAACTTATCATGCCGGGGAACATTTAGATCCAGTTGCAGTTGCAAAAGCTAAGGCCAAAAAGAAAGCCAAGAAATCAGATGGTGTTTCTGCTGCCTCACTAGCTAAGGATGAAGGGTTTAGTAATTCCACAAATGGAAAATCCGAGGGTAATACAACCACCAGTGACTTCATTAGTCCAAAGCAGATGGCAGTTGAAGGATTCAAAGCACAAAGTGAGATGGTAATTGATAGCCTGGATCGATTGATAACTGCGTGGGAAGAACGGAAGGAATCAGTTGTGGTGGAGGGGGTTCACTTGAGTCTCAATTTTGTGGTAATAATTCATGCTATTCGTTCTGAGAAATTTATATGTAATAATAATATACCTTTGATTTTCTGGTGTTCTGATTTTGTCACAATCTTTTTGTTATGCAGATGGGCCTCATGAAAAAACATCCTTCGATCATACCATTCATGATTTATATTTCGAATGAGGAGAAGCACTTGGAAAGGTTCGCTGTTCGTGCTAAGTACATGACACTAGACCCTGCTAGAAACAAGTATGTCAAATATATTCGAAATATAAGAACAATCCAGGAATATCTCTGCAACCGAGCAGATAAGCATTTGGTGCCGAAAATAAACAACACTAATGTTGACAAAAGTGTAGCAGCCATTCATGCAACAGTTTTCAGCTGTCTGAGAAGGCGCGAGGCAGGAGAACATCTTTATGATCCTATCACAAACACAGTTCCTCTTGTTGATGAGGAGTATAGGAATCAGTGTACTGCCAATTCATTGAGCTCCAAGGGAATGTTTCAGTTGATCCAAAGGCAAGGTTCTAGTAGGCATTTGATGGCACTTTTGAATGATGATGGTTCTGTGGCAAAGGCGTGGCCGGTCGACATCTTA
This sequence comes from Rehmannia glutinosa, assembly GCA_016081115.2. NCBI lineage: Eukaryota > Viridiplantae > Streptophyta > Magnoliopsida > Lamiales > Orobanchaceae > Rehmannia > Rehmannia glutinosa. The sequence goes on from JABTTQ020000752.1 coordinate 254,216, forward strand.
GATGATAACGGAAAGCCCATTGTGGGACATCCTACAGGGAATGGAATAGGGACGCCTATGTATGGGCCGTTGCAGATAGGTAAAGCAGAACCTGTTAACCTGCAGTTTGGTCACTTTGGGATTAGTGCTTGGCCCGGTGATACTGGGGGCACAAGTCATGCCAGCAGCGTCGATGAGTCGAAAGGTGAGCTGACTGACAATGGCAGTAGATACTATTCATCTTGCTGCAGCTCACCAAGGATCTCTGATGGGCCTGCCAAAGAGGTAAGTTTGAAAGTGTAGTTCACGTGTATTGTTTTACCTCTATGGTTGAAACCGGAATATCACAGTGAAGTTGGTCAAAATAGGTTTAACTACAAAAAGTACCCTTGAGGTTTAGTCTAATTACGGGAAAAACCCAACAATCTTTCAAAATTACTAGTACCTCATTGATATTTGTTTCTTTTTTACAAATCCCCCTAATGCTAAGGGAGTGTTTGTAATACCTTGGAGGGTAGTTGTAAAGTCAAAGTGGGATTTTTTTTTTTTTTTGACAAATAAAGTGGGATTTTTTTTTTGTAATTAGTCTAAAAGGAGTACCTTATGTATTTACCCGTCAAAATATAGTGAAACTTCAACCATTGTTCTATTTTCCAGAATATACATGTTGCTATAACATAGGTTTTTAGCCTGGAGAACTAAAAGTTTCTATTGGTAGGTTCCGCCTCCTTAATGTTCTAATTGTGCTCCCTTTTACCTTTGGTCTCTTCCTGCCCTTTCGCAGCTCAAGGAAGAACAGTCTGTGCATGGTAGTGATGAAGAGGTCGATGAGCCATTGGAGGTAGACAGTGACGAAGATCTTAGTTATGGACAGAAGCAGCTACAAGAAGAGGTAATGATTTGTGTAGTTTTTGCGTTGATATTGTTAACATAAGTCTAACGTAATAAGTATATGCCTTGTTACAGAAAACACATAAGATAATGTCATTTATGTAACTACCGAGAAGCACAAAATTGTTAACTTGATGGTTGTTTGTGATATCTGCCTGTTAATGATGTAATGTGATGCATTTAGGATGTTATTTCCTTGTCGGAAAAAGTAGTTCACTAATTTGTGCGTATGTTTTTCAGTTAGAAGGCTCTGTGGACGAGGAATCCACCAAATCGGATGAGGAGTACGATGATCTTGCCATGCAGGATATCCCAGACAGTGGTTATATGTGTGATGACGATGAAGAGTTCAACAATAAAATGAAGTCCAATGATGTGTTGTCTGTTTCAAGAGACCAACCGAATAAAAACGAGCTTCATGGAGAGAAAACCAGCAAAATCTTGACCTCTTCCATAGAACAAAAAGCGAACCTTTGTCTGAGTCATTTATGCGCTTTTGCAACTCCCTCAGAGACAAAAACGATAGAAGAGTTGTTCCACCACCTGGGAGTTATAGATTAAGACGACGTTCTCAGAGCATTCATAACGTGTAAATGCTCCAACTAACTAAATTGCACTTCTGATGTAGTGTTTTGCAGTTTTATGGGCTTTTCTCGCCTTTCTCTCTATGTAGCTTTAACTATGCTGCGGAACTGTTGTTGTACACCTTGTCTTCTGTATAAATCTTTTTCAATGAGTTTAATATTTTCTTGATATAGTTTGAATGCATTTCACTCATGCCAATATCAAGAAGATTGGGCAGTTTAATTTATGTTTTTATGTCAGATGAGGAGTGCTTTTTGCTATCTTAGAAGCAAAGTTAGATGTCGGACTATGTGGCAAATTTGTTTGTGATGCGTGGCAAATTGATTCTGAAAGAATACAAATTGGTCACTCAATTGATTTTAGGGATACTTATAAAAACCAATGTTGTAAAAAAAGCGCTAGGCTGGCCAGATAGCTGGGGCAGACCGCGCCTAACGCGGGGTTAGGCGGTTAGCGGGCCTATTCGAAAAAATCGCTTATGGACTAGGAGTGGCCTAGCGTGCCTGGTGATGATTAATTGGGGCAGACGGGATTTTCACAACAGAGATAAAAACTACACCTGAGGTTTGGGGGTAATCACGAAAAAACCCAAAGAAGTTTTAAAATTACATAAATCTCCCTGAGGTCTATAAAGGGGTAACGATTTTACAAATATAAAAGCGCCATTTGAAATGTTTTTGCTTATGGTAACTGAAACCAAGCCCAGAATACTATTTTCAGAATATGGTAATAACATGTCAAACTCGTAATAAATTGCATGATGTAACTTACAATCTTTTTCCATTTCTCTTTCTTTCTAATAAAATTGCTAAAAATGTAAAGCGGAAAAAATAAAATAAAAATAACATCCCCTACCCAACAAAAAAGAAAAGCAGAAAAAGGAAAGGAAAGATCGATAGAGAAAATTAAATGGTTTGGAAAAGGTGAAAAGTACAAATGAATAATAATTTGTAGCTCGTGCGAACATTTTTTCCTTAGTAAACAATAGGAATCTTTGTGTGATCATATAACGAGCTGAGAAAAACTTGTCGTACTCTTTTAAACTCCGAGGAGTAAAGGTTTTAATTATCTTTAATATATCGTTAGTAAAAACATAATTTATTTTAATTTTAAGAAAACATATTTAATTTACTTACAACTCTTGCAAAGACCATACCTTCTCTAAGGATCAAATGAGATCTAACCAAGAATGGTATTTCATCTCCTCGTTTATTCAGATTGATCATTGATGATTGATTGACATGTATATTTAATGATCACCTTATCTAAAAGTTCAAACTCTTACGTGAGTCATTTAATATTGGATCGATCCCAAAAATCGAGACCTTCCAAGATTCCTAACTCGATCATCCGCCGTCTTCCCGCATAAGAATACGGAGGAATTCCTGCGTTAAGACTCCGACGATCAAGTTAGTAAGTAAAGAAGTGTGTATAAAAAAATATGGAAAAGTGAATGTAAAAAAGATGATCCGGATGATGATAGTTTTACCCCCTTTTGTAAAGTCTCATAGTTAATCGTGCCTACCCTACTTTGTAGTTTCTGTGCAGTCTACCTCACCTTGCGCTTTATGTCACATCAAGTGTCTTCACATTTAATGCGTCGGTCTTCCCGTAGAGGTTGGTCTAACACCGGAGGCATGTCTAACCCCTGGGGAGGTGTCTTCCACTGTAAGCAGGTCATACTGGAAGCAGCGGTCTTACACCTGGGCCGGTCTTCCCATTCAAGCAGTCTTACCCTGAGGGCAGGTCTTCCCATAGAAGCAGGTCATACCCCGAAGGCAGGTCTTACCCTGGGGCAGGTCTTCCCATAGAAGCAGGTCATACCCAGAGGGCAGGTCTTCCCATGAAGCGGTCATACCCCGGCGCAGGTCTTACCCTGGGGCGGTCATCCCATGAAGCGGGTCATACCCCGAGGCAGTGTCTTACCCTGGGGGGCGGGTCTTCCCAAAGAAGCAGCGTGTCATACCAAAGCAGTCTTTACCCTGGGGCGAGTCATCCCATGAAGCAGTCATACCCCGAATGCGGTGTCTTATCCCCTGGGGGCGGGTCTTCCCATGAAACAGTGTCATACCCCGGGCAAGGTCTTCCCGTACTAAATTAACCCTCATTGCAAGTGGCACCTCCCAAACCAGGCCGAATCAAATATTAACTACTCTAACATAATTTCGGGGTAGTTTAACTAATGTGGCAAATCCCACGATTTTTTGTAAAGTTGGGGTAAAATAAAGCGGGTCTTGATTTTAGGTGTAGCTTCCCATTCTAGGGGAACCTTCAAAGCAAGCGCCTATAGGTAGGGGTAGCATTCGGATTGGGGTAATCGAGGTCCCGACCCGACTGACGGTATTACCCGATCGGGGTGTGTTTTTTCCGAAAATCGGTAAGCGGGTGTCGTTACCCGAAAGGAAGGATTTTGGTCGGGTGTCGGGTATATAAAAAGTACCCGAAATACCGGTTTGGGTACCCGCTAAATTTAAAAAAATTGATAAGGTACCCAAAATTCTAAATTGTTGGTACCCGACTTTTCAGTGTAGGTGTTGGGTAACCTTAAATGCTACCCGAATTCATCGGTGCACCGACCGATGCCCACCCCTACCAATATGGAAGCGCATGTTGTCATCCGATTGTTTTTTTATTATCGACAAGTAGGCGCGGTTGATTGGGCGCGCGCGCCTACTCCCTAATTTTTTTTTATTTTCAAAAATTAATATTAAATATTAAATAAATACACAATTTTCGGATAACTAAAATGTGAAATTTTACTTGAACGGAAACGTGATTACATAAGTCTACAACACATAATTAAAAAACAAAACACAAGAAATTAAACATTAAAATATCGGAATAAGATATAACATGTCATATAACATAAGTACGCGAACCCAGATCGCATGATCAATCTTGGCATGAAGAACTTCTTTGCTCAACATTTGGTCGTCTTTGACAAGCGGCGTAGAGGGTGAGTCATGGGCAAGTTGCTTGAGCCTTGTGTTTTCGGCCTGGTTATATCTTAAACAATATTTGGAGCTTGTCAAATAAAGGCTCTCCCCCATCATATAAGCATATGGTGAAATGGTGTCATCATCCTAAAAATAAAGAAAATTAATGATTAAATATACTTACAACATAATGCGAGTTGTATTATATACCATTATGTTGTAAGTATTTAATCATTAATTTTTTTATACTCGAAATCTTATAAAAATCAAGAAATATACACATAAAATAACACATTTTAAAACCAAACAAATAAAAAATATTATAAAAACAACATGAATTAAAAAATACAATACGATTTTTGATACAATGCATGAAAACATGAAAAACATGGAAACAACCAAAGAAACAATAAGAAACAAATCAAAAATAATATAGGAATCACTATATGATCAAAAATAGTTAAAAATAGGTAAAAATTATATTTAAACATCGAAAAACTACGCAAAAACAAAAAAAACATCGTAACAACATTAAAAAGTACTAAAACAACCCAGGAATAAATTAAAAAATATTAAAAATACCACACGATTAAAAAGAGCTTAAAAGTAGGTAAAAATTGTATTAACACATTGAACACTACATGGAAACACTAAAAAAATTATTAGAACAACATTAAAAATATTATAGAACAACACAGAAACAATGACAAAACAATACATGAAAAATAACATAAAATATGTAAAAATTGTTTTGAAACATCGAAACAACAAAGTTAAAACAACATGTAAACAACAAAGAAAACAAATTTAAATAACATCGAAAACATATATAACATATAAAACAATACAAGAACAAAAAAAAAACGAGAAAACGTAAATATAATCAAAAAATACGCAGGCGTAAAAAAAAAAAAAGAAATAGGACAAAAGTAATAAAGATATTTTGTTATATATTTACCGGAAAGAGGGTAATTTATGCAATTTCCCAAAATAGAATCTGAATTTTATATGGGCCCCTTTTTTCATGGGCCCCGAAAGTATTAAGGCCGGCCTGTATTACACCGAAAAGCAAACAACTTGGGCTATATTATTAAACAAAGCTCATGTGCCCACTGAAAATTCCATCAGAAAAGTAATGAATACAGTGGAGCTAGCACATAGCATAGTACTATATATTGAATGCCAAGAATAGGTCCACCCTGTTTTTCACTTCCATGAATCTCGTTTTTTCTATGAGATTTTTTTCATGATGGTGATAAAAAGATGGTCCCTTGATGATTTTAATTGAATGCACTCCTTTTAAAATAGTTACTGTCAATCCAACATAACACATGCTGCATGGCATCTTGGACCACCTATGCAATTTAGGAATTAGGACCATCTTACATACGGCTTTTCGCGTTTTAGTATATTTCCACAGATGGAGCGTTATTGAAATATTGTAAAGAATAAACTTCATTCACAAGACCTACAATATCATCAATTTATCCTTATAGAGAAGCAAAGCATTGAGCATGGGCGGAGCCAAGCCCAGTGCAAAGTTTTCAAAAATTCTATTTTAGTATTATAATTTTAGCAATTTTCAAAATTAGCCCACCCAAAATTTAATGTAAAATTCAAATCCACCCCAAAGTCTAAATTTAATTTAAAAATCAAGAATAAAAAATGTAAAACTTTTTGTGTTATCATGAGATTGATGCAATATTTAATATATTTGTGATTTTTGACTATTTTTGTGATCCTTATCTATCATTTGTACATTTATCATGTCATTACTTTTAAAATGTACCTAACTATTTGTATTGATAATTTATTAGAATATCTATCTAAGTATCAAATATATTAAGGAAGTCATCATCAAGCATGAAATTAAAAAGCTATCTATTTTTTAGTTTTTTTATATTTATTTATCTTGTTATTATTTTGGCCTCGTCTCGCCGCCCCCATTGTCATCCCTATATATAGATAATTTTTTTAGTGAAATTTTTATTTTTTAGCCCACCCTACTACTAATTCCTGATCCGCCGACATTGAGTGTTTTAGTGAATGGTATTTTCGAGTTGTATTTGAGATGATACGTACACATGCACTAAGTGGTTGTATGTATTTGGCGACATCCCGCGATTTACATCCTTGTAGGATTTTTTGGCGGCGGAGCCACATGGTGGCTCGAGGGCCCCGCCCCCACAACTTTTTCATTCTTTTCATTTTAGTACCTATAGTTTTATTATTTATTTAGTATTTTGGCCTCCCCAAAATTTTGTTAGATAAAAATTATTCCATGAATTTTAGTAAGTTAAATTGGAGATTTTGTGGATCTTATTTTATCTTATTATCATCTTAAATTATATTTTCTATTCCATGAATTTTACTAATGAATATTAATATATTCTTTTGATACAAATGTAATATATATGAACTTTATTATCTTGTATATATACACAAATATCATCTTTTGTTTTTACTCTTGCTAAATGCGTCAATTTCTTACACGATACATGATAATCCAACACTTTAACTTAACACTAATTTAATATTTTTTAATATTTAATGTATTTTTTATTTGTAATTTTAATTTTTTTCTCCAATTTTTTTATTTTTTTCGTGACAACTTTAAATTATATAGTTTTTTAAAGGTCGTAGGTCGTGTCGGGTTATTCGTGTCATAAACGGGTCGTGTTTGTGTTCGTGTCGTGTATCTTGACACAAATAATTAAACAGTCGTGTTAAGGTTCGTGGTCGGACCTATAATATCCGTGTGTCAAAACACGACACCCGAACACGAAACACAACAAGATTGACACCCTACTCTTGGCCCTTCCTTACACGGTTGTCCAGCTCGCCCCTAATTTTTGGGATGGGGTTCGGGAGGAAAATTAGAAAATTGGTCCTACAAGTTGGCCTATTGAGATTTTGGTCCTCTAAGTTGGCCTGTTTGAACATTAGTCCTCTAAGTTGTGAAATTTGATTTTTGGTCCTCTAAGTTGGCTTTGTTTGAAAATTAGTCCTCGAAGTTATGAAATTTCAGACTTTTGGTCCGATTTTCACCGAAAATTTTTCAATCCACGTAAATTGCCGACAGGATCTAAACGACGTCGTCGAAAGCACAATTCTCTTTCAAGAGTATGCAAAATATCACCTTCCATGCCGATAACCATAAAATATTCTTCCCGATTATCAATCGCCTAAGAAGTCCGACTTGCGTGTGGGAAAACGAGCAAACGATTTAACTTCGACAAACCGATGTCAGGGAAGAAGATTTTTGGTTGCCGGCGTGGAGTGATGTTTTTGCATACTGAAAGAGAATTATGCCGACGACGTCGTTTTTAGATCTTAGTCATAATTTCGTGAAAATCGGACGAAATTTTTGAAATTTCATAACTTAGAGGACTAATTTTCAAACGGCGCCAACTTTAGACCAAAAGTCCTGAAATTTCATAACTTAGAGGACTAATGTTCAAACAGCCAACTTATGACCAAAAGCCTCAACAGCCAACTCAGAGGACCAATTTTCTAATTTTCCCGGTTCTGGGACCTAAAATTAGTCCAGGAAACCAAAACCTGAGACATTAAAAAAAAGTGCCCAATTTCCTAGAAGGCAGCAATCAGTAATCCAAGCATTTGGTAGGTAATATACTAGGTGTGTACGTATATATTGTATTATACTGTTTTTAGGGAGTGTTTGCAAACACGTATAATTTTGGAAGAAGTGATTTAATTTGTTGTAGCATAAGGTAAAAATAGGTGATAATCAAAAGTTGGTAATTTTGGCAAATAGAAAGTAAAAGGTGAAAAATCAAAATTGAAGTGTTTAGGGAGAAAGAAAAAGAACAAGTTCAAAATGAGTTTTTAGATAGAAAGACAAAACATCATTCTTATTATTTCCAAAAAGACAAGATCACTTTTCCAAAATCAGAAGCACCCCAACCTCAACTCTTAGATTTTGATTAAATGACGCAAAAACAAAAACTAAAATTGATAGTTGCAAACACTAAAAAATTATTTTTTTCCACTAACAACTAATAATCACTTTTTTAGTATTTGCAAAACATTCCCTCATAATAACTTGGGCTTGTGTGGAGAAAGAGTCGACGAAAGTAGTGAACAGTTGCATTGAGTTAGCTGCTTCTATTGTGAGTCAAGCTCACCATATGGGGTCTTCTATTCGGTATTTCATCTGGTGTTTTAATTCACGAAATAAATGTCATGTATGTTATTATCAGACACATGTCATTAAGACCGTATATGAAATAGAAGATCCGTGCGGCAATAGATGAAGTTATCCTTGGTATCGGGGGGATGTAGGGGGCTCCTCGCCCCCCCCAATTTGTTTTTGCATTTTTCATAAGGTAAAAAAAAATATATATATATTTTTAGTGGGAAAAATAATGAACTAGGGGATAAAATTTTTTTTAAAGAGTCTTTAGAGTTAGATTACGCCACTGCTTGGTATAGTGACAAATTCCTAATCACCTATGAACTACCAAGTTCCAGCCGGTTTCTGACTGGAGGCCAACTGTCTCTAAAATGAGTGAACAACTTAATTTGTACGGGTGATCACCTTTACATATGCTTTTAGGGTTTGTGGGGTTAGCTTGTGACTGGTGTACGGATGAAATAAATACAATGAAAACTTATATAAATTCAATGGTTGAAAAAGGCAATTAATGCAACCCCTACATCACAAGAAACTCACCGTCAAAAAGAGTGGTAATAGGTCAAATTGACCATTTATGTTTTGTGAAAATGAAAAGAAGTCATAGTTTTTACAAATTATGTTTTTTAGCCATTTTGACTAAATAATGACGGTCATATCCTTCATGTATTTTTGTTGAGATACTTAGTCATTTTTCAAAAAATTGAGGCGGTACATAACTCGGTGTCGAGTCTCGATACTGAGTCATGTTTCCCGATACCGAGAAACATAACTCAGTACCGAGTTATGTACCGGTCCCCAGAAGAAGAAAAGGGCAAAGTGGATATTTGAACTCAAAAATGATTAAAAAACATGGCTAAAAAAATAATTTTGCTATATACAAAATGCCAAAAATCCGACGGACTCTAAAAAAGAATATGATTGATTATCCTTGTACATACACCAAATACAACATTTATAATATGTTGAGTTCCAGAAGATGGTATATTGTTGTGTGCTTAGAGGCACTGCTAACATGTGTCATCACGATTGGACATATTATGGGGGTGCTTGCAAATACTTTTGCTTTTTTAAGAAGTTATTGTTGAGCACAAAGTATTGGTTACAACATGAAAGCTATCACAATGGCTATTACAATCAGAACAGAAAAGTACATAATGTAATTATTACAGATTCTGAATAAAATCCAGAAAATAGAATGTAGCTACTTCTTGAAATTGGAATTCTGAAACTGGACAAAAGCTCAGTCGAGAAAGAATCTCTTTCCAAAGATAATTACGTCTCGACTAGTACCTACGGTTCAACATATTGTCCCCAAAAGATAAAATAGTTTAAATGTTCATGTGTAATAAAGACCACTAATACGTAAACATCTTCAAAATAAAATTGTGTTGAAGATTTTTTGCTTGACTAAAAGTGCAGAATGCAAAAGAGGAGTGTAAGCTTTGTATGAAATAAGAATTGTGTAAAAATCTGCAATACACAACCATGTATACATAGTCAATAATTTCACCTGCAGGGGATAAAACATGGTAGTGTTCATTAATCATATGTAATATCCTAGGTGTTACATCCCACTACGTGCATAACAGACAAATAGTGGGCTAACTTCAGGTGACCACTACTGCAGGAGTTACTAACTCCATCAGAGTTAGACGAATCCGACACCGCAATGTCTAGATTCATTTGAGCTCAACGATCACTTGAATCCGGGCCAAGCCCATTTTCAAGTGGCAAAACTATAGTGGACCCGAACCCAGACCGGGCGGGCGCGCGTGTGACCCACTTGTGATCATCCATTGTGTTGTAATATATCCAACTAATAACACCTCATAATATTTATACTAGGATAAACTATATTTTATATTCTGTGTGGGACAAGGCTAAAACCTTTCAACTCCCTTTATATAATGTACATTTGTGTGGCCAACTTCGTATATTAATTTCTCATTCACCAAAATTCGATTTTGAGAACTAAAAAATACTATGAATATTTACATGGAACGTAGATTAATAATTTATAATTTAATTACTCCAGAATTAAATACTTAGCCACCAAAAATTTGGTCAAACTCGGGTCGATGCCCCTTTATCAAAACCAAATTTCCAATAATTATTTATTGTATTATAATCAAAAGTAGTTGAGAATCAGAAATTTATAATGTTTCTATAATTTGAAAGTTTAAAAAATGAAAGTTGATGTGTTTGGAAAAAATCACTTTCAAAATTAGCTTTTGGATATAGAAAGACAAAGACACCCATGTATAAATAATATGGATGGGTGTTTAAGAAGAAAAATGACAGTTTTGGATTTTGATAAAAAAAAATAGAAGATATGAATGTTACAAGCAAAATTCTAATTTACAAAAATAACAAAGGCAATTCTCCAAAATCAGAAGCACTCGACCTTCAACTTTTAAATTTTAATTAAATAATATAGAATAAAAGACAAATGTTGGCATTTGCGAATACTATAAAATAATACCACGAGTTTGCTCACTTTTATAAGAATTAATGAAAAAAGGTTCAAACCTTAAGTGTTTTAGTTTCTTAGTCCCCCTCCAGTCTTCCCAAATAAATAAAAAGAAAACATTAAAATATATATTTTTTTTCAAAGTAAAAGGTAGGAATCAATTTTTTTGAGTGTTTGCAAACATTCTCTAAAATGACCTACTTATTGTCAGTTTAGGCTATAATGCGAATCCATATTTTCTAAATATCCTATCACATGCCCTTGACACAATTCAAACTTCATTAAGTTTCACGTGCCCATGATCAAAGTCTAAATTATATGCAAAGAGATGTGTTACTTCATTAAGTTTCACTCAATCTCCACTAGGAAGATTACTACACATTGAGCAAGAATCAAATAGATAATACATTGACACATTAATTCAAACTTCACTTATGACAGAATCACATTGGATGACATGCGTTTGCTTATATATTTTTTCAAAATATACATTATTCATTCACTTTCACTTTTTCCCATCAGTGATCACATCTACTTTTTTTCTGAAAAATAAAAATAAGCATCAAATCACCAATCATTATATACATTTTCTCACGAATCTTACTATTCAACCCGAAATCTCCTCTCCCAGTCTCCACCGAGCTCCGCCACCAACGCTGAACTGAACCTACACACATGGGTTAGAAAGAGGGGTTGAGGTTTTTCCCGCGTACCTCCTCGATGCTCAATTCAGCTTCTTAGAGAAAAGAGAGTAAAGACAGCATATATAAGTAGATATGAAGAGCACGTTATGTAATCCATACATGTTGAAGGGATATTTATAAGATAATTAGCTAGGGTTTTAAATCATGTTCCATGATGTACATATTGATTTTACAATATCAATCATGTAATGGGACATGACTAGAGCAACTATCTCAACTCATTACCGTCTCATCGTATTTTCCTTGCAAGTGGAAAAACCTATGATGATGGTTTTGGAATTTCATCTCATTTCTCCTTCGTATGAAGGTTGCGTCGAGAAGGGCATCCGGCGTAAAACTTTGCCACTTTGCTTTTTGTGTGAATTTGTAGTGTTAACTAATTTTAGACAATTAATTGACACTATAAACTTCACACCACCGACTCCCACATAGTGGGATAAGGTGCAGATTAATGATGATGAATTAGCTAGGGTTTCCATGATTTTCTTTAAACGGATACGGGGAATCAAAGGTTTGTTACATGAGTGTGTGTCCGAGATGTGTTATTAAATCTTCTCTACTAGAATATCTCTGACTGAGCTAGTGATCCAGACAGGTTGAGCTCGTTTAAAAGGCCTCATACCGATGAACGTCTTTGGGAGCTTTCACTGGATGACCAAGCTCTTTACTTAGCCAAGGCCGAGCTTTCACAGTTTCACTAGGAGCAATTCGGCATATCTTATCCCGAATCACTCACTGTCACTCAATCACACATTTTCAGTCAACAATCATATTCAATCGTTATTTTACTATTTCTGTATCAAATCAACTTCCATCGTTACATTTCATCTGAAAATCTAATCAAACTCCCAATTCATCTACTAAAATCTTAAGAATACCCTACGACTGAGCATATCGATGAGAGGCTTCAAAGGATTTGAGAAAGAAGGAAATTGAATGAGCTCACAGTATGATAATTAATGATGAATGATGTTAGTTCTGTGATAAACATGCTATGTCTCCTTATGAAACAGATCTACCTGATCATGATATATATATATATATATATATCTTGGTGCTGCGTGCGTCCCCCAAACTTTGTGCGATCAATATGCCTCCATTACTATTAGTTCAATGAGCAAAAATCATTTCAAGGAAAGGTATTTTGATCCCAAATAAAATTAACAGTGAGGGTAAATAAAGGAAATAAATCATACTCAAGTACAACACAAAGTATCAATGATAGTGGACAACCTTATATATCAATAAGGAAAACAATTTAGTAACTTATTGAACTTACATATATACAGAATACCGACAAAATAAAAAATATTGGTTTCCCCAAACTATACCGATCAATTATCAACAAATTACCAACAATCTTTAAATTTACCGACAAAAACATTTGACCTACAATTTTGGTTTGTCGAATTTTGTCGCATCTTTAGTCACGACAAATTTTTTAGTACTTACCTACAGATTTTTCTGTAGGCAAACTATATTTTTTTCTTATCGTGTAATGCAAAATATGCCACTGCTCAAATCTTACTAATCAGGAGCTTTCATGTATTAACACAATGTTAAGAGGTATTCATGAGTTAAATCATCCTACAATCAACTCATTAGATCACATAATTAGTCATAATTTTCTATTCGATTTATTGTTAATTACTGTTTACCGTCTCATATACATCATGAATTGCATTATTTCTTGCACATATACTAGCTAGCTGGAATTCACATATGCCTGTAAAGTTCAAAAATGTACAGAAATTACAAATAATTCCTGATCATGCAATGCAAAGAAAACATAAATATAACACACTGCACTATATTTACCTCATTTTTAAGCTAATTTTCCAATAGTGTAATGGGGTGTTTCTTTATCTGAAAAAGTAAGCAAAAGAACATTATAGCCATGAGATCTAGCAACAATTGCAGTTTGCCAATTGCACAGAAATAATGCATTAGGAGAAAAAGAAGAGTGCGATAAGAAAAAGAAGAAAACATCAGGCGCACGCGTGGAAAAACTCATTTGACAACGAGTTTGTCGCGTGACTAAAATTGTTGCATGATCATATCATGGGATATATGAGATTTTAGTTTACTAGCTATGGCAACTTACAAGACTAACAAAGTGTGATTATTTAATAAACAACGAAAACGGAATTAACAAATTGATGAGATGTTTTGCAGAGTTTATAAGTTTTTTGAAACTGTTTTCGTAAGTTTTTCTTAAAAAGATCTTATATGCTTCTAAAATAAGATATTAGGAGCTTATAAGCGGTCTTTGAAAAATGTGGATAATCCCATAATATTTTGAAAATAAGATCTTATTTTATCAGCCTCCTTTAATTTAACATTGATCATTTTAATTACAAAATTGTCATTACTAATATCTTATAAGCTCTATCATCTTATTTTATCCAAACACTTCAACAACTTATTTCAAAATAAAATCTAACATTTTATAAGCTCTAAAAATATATTATAAAATGTAGGAATTTATAAGATGTTTTAAATAACCTCGGCCAAATTAATCTATGCCTTCGATCAGTGCAATAAATGATGAATTGGAAACAGATATTTTGGGAAGCCATGTGTTAAGAAGAGGTGAGAAATAGGCCTAAGTGATAAGGAAAGATCAAAGAGTACATGTCAACAAGTCAAGTTGCAACTATATGTTTGCAATAGCATATAGGTCCACCTACAGAATAGAGTGATGAATTTTCAGAAAACAAAATACAGCCATGGCAGTCATACAGTACTATCATGTCTTTTTACCAGGATTTGTTCCATGGACACTTTCAAATTTCAAAGAAATTACTCAGTTTTTAACAAAGTGTCCATAATATAATCAAACATATTTGAATCTCCAACAAATAAGACAGATATATAATACCAAATTCTATGAGCAAAAATATCATCTATGTGTTTGAATTTGGCTAATATAATTCAAATATATGAACGACTAGAATATATACACATAAATATAAATAAATAATTTACAGCTTTTCTCACCTCTTAGTTGTCTACTTTCACATATACGTCCATCACTCCATTGCAGTTGCAAGAATTTCCAAGAATTACCTTTAAACTGAAAAATAAAATCAGAATAATAAATGTTTCAATAAGGCATATATTAAAAAAAGAAAAAAATACCCATTTATGGTAAAACATTATTCACTGTCCAAAAGGTTTATGATTTCTGAGAATTAATAATAAAAAAAAGGAGTTCCATCAAAAACTTTATTCTGGGGCAGAAGAATAATCACAGATCTATGCAGTTTTAATCTGCAGAGTGAAGTTCCCTCACTAGTCAATCCTTTGTCGGTTCCCAATGACCTGTCCAAAAAAATATGCAGAGATAAAAAAAAAATTAAAGAGAAATTAGTAAAATAATGAGTTCCCCACAATATACCAAAAACTCCCACCTGACAGAATCATAAAAACTAATGAACAGTGAGTTTTTACCCTCTTTTCATCATGTAAACCTGTGAACCCACAGCTTTTATTAGCCGTTTATTGCCGATGCAGCATCATCAAGATTCTCATCATCAAAAAGCTTCGTGAAGAGACAGAGAAATAATAAGCTTGCCGTACTATTCTAAAAATTAGTCTCCGGCGAGAGATCCTAGCCTGATGACTGATTAGCGTTTAACACTTTTTAGAATACTGTTGGGATTACTGCTTACCGGCCACCATGCTTTTTGCTTAACACTTTTTAGAATACTGCTTACCGGCCACCATGCTTTTTGCATGTGAATCTTGATGATGCTACACCAGAAAACAACGGCTGTATACATATACATATATATGCATAGATCTCTGCATAAAATCTCCAAGATTTGCAGAGAAAACCCTCCTAACTTGTTTCTGTAATAATTTCCTTTAATGAGTGATAAATTTCAAAGAAATTGAAAAATTCGTGTTCGAATCACTTAATCTATAAGACTCGTGGTGTGAACTCTGAAAAAATGATGATTTTTTGTTTACAAAGGATGTAAGAAAGTGTGTGTATGAGTGTGTGTGAGGTATGGAGAGACTGGAAAACAGAAATTTATGTAGACATTGGAATCAAAAGAAATAAAATATCAAGAAAGCCCACGAGCGTGAGGCTGATGTGGCTGATTATCAATGGGTAAAAATACAAAGAAAATGTGACAGTCATGAGAACGAGAATCTCCTGTTGGTGAAACTCATTTTCAAGACCAACACAACAGAACAAAAAACAAAAACAACCCTATTTCATTATCAATGATTAAAAAAATCATAAAATAAATAAATAAAGAAATCAGTTGGATTTTGCCAGATTCCAGCATCAATTGACCTTATCGGCATATAAATCAGTACTAATCCACCGAAAGGAAAAGATAAAGATATTGGACTAATTAAAAAAAAAACAGCACTCGATATTCTGATTTTGACTGCGGGGAAAAAAATTAGCATCTTTGAAAGAGAATCAAATGATAAAGAAAACAAATTGTCTATTGAATTTGAAAATCAGATGTTTATTTCACCAGATATTACTAGAAAAATGGAATTGAATATTTTGTACGGCAAAAAAAAAAAAAAAAAATTAAGACCACGCCTGACCTAGATCTAAAGTTGGACTCATAACCATTTAACTGTTGTTAAAATCTTTGTGAGAATACTCTCAAAAAAAAAAAAAAAAATATGTGTGAGAAAAAAAGGAAAGGGATTGTTCAGTTGGGGGGGGGGGGTGGGGCGGGGGGCTCAGGTGGGTGGTTGAAGAGAAAGGGTTAGGGAAATCACACTGTGGGGGAGGTCTTTCTTGGATATATATACATCTATATATATGTACACATACACAGTTGATGGTGTTTCTATTTCTAGCTATTTGGTGGTTTTAGGAAAGCTGAGGTATTTATTGCACTTTACTACTATTTAATTATATTGGCTAATGACAATTGTGTAAATTAATTCCCATCTTTTACAAACCCTAATGCTCTTGTGCATTGTGTTCAGACCATCTCAAGTAGTTTGTTATCTTTGATGTAGAATTTTTGTTTATTTTAGTCAAGAAAATCTCTATTTCACCTCCAAACAGATTATACTACTTTTTATGACTATAAAAAGATATTCTATAAGATTCTTTCTTTTATTCGTTTAATATTAATTTTTATTACGTTATAATTGATAAAAATATTAAATAAATTTTTTATTATCATATAATGTTTATTAAATATTTTATTTCTAAAATTAAACAAACTAAAAATGTTAAAAAGTTAAGTTAATGCAAAATTAAACTAACAATTCATAATATTACATATTATATTATTTAAAAAATTATCATATATAATCTGAATTAATTTTAATATTTTTTTTTTATTAGATTAACTAAAAATAAATATTAATAGTAATATTTAAAGAATAAATTCAAAACAAATTAGACAAACAAAAAGAAAAATAAAAAATAAAAAATATAGCGATGCTATCATTGCGGCGCCATTTTTGGCGTTATCTTGAAAGCAAATCACAAAATAGCGCCCCATTTGGCATTCTTTGGGAAGATAAATGGCGATAGGTGCCACTATGAAGCCATTGTTGGAGATTGCCTTATAGTTGTCAAGATTGGTCGTCCAACCCGCACTTAGAGTTGGACCGGGGGTTTATTTTTGGGCCCAAACGTCGGGTCTACTTTGGTTTTTGCGCGAACAGATCAAGACCGATGTTCTCGAACCCAACGAAATCATGTGTGCATAAAATGGCGACCAATTAAATTTTGGGTCGAGCCCGATCTATTACCAGCTCTAATTGTGCTACTACATTTTGGATTTTTTATTTCATATTACATTTTAACACACTAGGTGAATATTACGTATATTAGCATTCGTTAATTGAAATATTAAAGGAAATATGGAAAAAATAAGAGATCTGTATAGCGGGTGGCAACTTTTTTCTCCCTTTTTTCGTTCATATGAACCACACATACCAACATCAAGAATTTAGTGGATAAAAAATGGTAAGGGGACTATAGCTCTAATAGCCTCTGCCTAGGGCATTAATTGTCCAAGCGTCAAATATATCACAACCACAAATGTGAAATGTACCTCACCTTCTCGAGCATAATATGTAATAGATGTGCAAATATTGGCATTTTCGTATTAAAGATGGGGCTTTTGTGAATATGTGCCACGTTTTCGCTTTTACTAAATATTTTTTCTTAAATGAAATAGGAAAAGTATTAAATCGACGCATATTATAAACTTTGAATTGATAAAAAGAGACCGTATAATCATAAATTCTGTATTATTTTCTTTTCCACAACTCCAAAATACATTTTTTGGCCTCATCTTTAACTCTTTCTTGGAAAAACTGTAAAGAAAATCACCCCAAGACCGACATTGACTTTTTGGGGGCCCATTGCCAAAAGAAAAGAGGGACCCCAACAAAAAGAAAAAAATACAATTAGATATTTTATATATGTATACTTTGATTATAATTTAATAAAAAATTGAAAATAAACATATTTTATTTAAGTAATATAATAAATGGACATACAAATGGTTAAACCAGTTATAAAATAATTGTAAACTTTAATTCATGAATCTGCAAAATCATAGTCGTTTCCCTCTATTTTCATTCACACAAAATGTTCAATTACACAAGATTTACAACAAAAACTTCAACTTTCAATGGCAAACTTCTTTTTCCATCATCGAGAATATTCAATACATGCAACATTTACAAATATAGATGGAAAAAAGTATCCAATAATCATTAAAATTTTCTTGATATTCTAGCATTTTGAAAAGCAAAATCATCAATAAGGTCATCAAAATCAAGATTTTCCAACACCTCATTTTCAATTTATAAAACTGTCAACCCATTTAATATTTCTTAAGACAAAGTTGAATGCAAGTCTGATTTTATCAATTTATAGTTTTGAAAAACTTTTCTCTAATGATGTTGAAGAATTGATGCTATAGAAACCAGTACAGTTAATAAAACACTGTAAGCAATGACAACAATTGGAAAAAAAAGTCCAAGGCATTTACAATTTCAAGAACTTCAATAGTTGATTTTGTTTGTTTCGCTAAACACTTGCAGCACTTACATTTCAGAAAAAGGAATTGATATTTACATGATTAAGTATCAATGATGAAACAAATTCACGTAATCACAATTAGAGAATGACTTTTTTGGTGGATAGGAGAAGAAAGAAAAGAAAAGGGAAGATCGGACCAAAAGATTAGCGAGAATCAAATTGAGCTTGTGGAATTGGATTCGAGCAAAACTACCAGACATCCACGAGGATATGATCGGACATGGAATACAAGACCAAAATATATTTGTAATTTTAAATGTGATGAGTAGAAGGGAAGGAATAGAAGGAAATAAATGTAATATGGACAAATGCATTTGGACTCTGGGAGGATTTGTACATCAGACTTTGATTTTTGGGAGAGCACCCCTTGTGCTCATTATTTATTAATAAATTTTGTCTTATCAAAAAAAAGTTATATAGTTAAAAACAAAAATATTATATATATCTATGAAATATCTGGCTTGTGTGAGTTGTGTCATGCTCAAGTGAAACTATGCGCTAAAAATTGACGAAGACATATTAAATTATCAGCTACGTACGCGAGCTCTATATAGTTCGATTGAAGCTCATTTCACAATACATAAATCAATTCAAATTTAATAAAAAAATTAATTAGAATAAACATAAACAATATATATATTCTTCAACTCAACATAATGCGTCGAACCTCTAAAATCTATTGAAGATGTAGATATATTGAACATTTCGATCTAGAAAGATTTATAAATTTAGAAAATCATGAAGGTATGATCCCCAATTCATGTTTTCCCAACATCACTCCAGTTGTAATCCGATCTCTTATTCTCTGGTTATAATATTTCATTTTATGCTTTAAGAAATTAGGTGTATGCTACGTGTGTATATATAATAGGATAAATCGACTTCACCACTAATCAGTGGCGGAACCAAGGGGGGCAAGTGTAGGCCATCTGCACCCCAAAATTCTCAAAAATTATTTTTTGACTTGTTATTTATTTTAAAACTATATCTATGCTAGTGAAAATTGCATTTGCCCCCCCAAAAAAAAAAAAAAAATTTGAAGAAAAATTCATTCTATAAGTCTTCAAAATAGGTTTTCCCCCCCAACTCCCGAATCTGCGTCGCACATCGCTTCTTCTTCCAAAGGAAGGAAGTCTTCCAAGTCTTCTAATCCCAGGGAGTTGAAAATTCTTCAATTGGGAACTTGCCCGCACACGCACGCAAACATTAGAGGTCCCAGGGTTGCCCAAATAGGCCCTCCGATGCTCAAGTCGACATGGTGATTGAGAGAGAATAAACGATGTCGAATATTGAATTAAATGTGTAGGAGTAATTATGAGAGAGCTAACTTACAAAAAGAGGAGGATGTACCTTTTTATACCTAAGCAACGGCCTAGCGGGCCACGTAGGAGAAATCGGCCATGGGCTAATCTCGAACTCCTTTGGACCAAATTATTCGTAATAGTCCATTGGACAATTAATGTAGAATCAATATATAAACTGAATTATATATTTAATAATTAAATATTGTTTTTGCCCCCAACAACCATCATATATCTCATTGAATATCATTTTACCCATTGTACTTTCAATTGTATTCTTTTACCGCTTCATAGTCTCAATCAATATCACTTTACCCCTTATACTATTAAAATATCATTTTGTCCTCCTATTTCTTTATTAAAAGACCTAATTGCCCTACTATTATTTTTAATTTAATTTAATTGCATTAAATTCATATAATTATTATTTTGAAAAAATTATTTGATGAATTTAATATAGTTCTTATTAAATAACTATAATGTAGGTCGTTTTTATGTTAATTAATATATTATATAATTTTAAGTCTATGCGGAATAGAAATTAAAAGTATAAATGTATTCGCGATAAGAAAATATCATATTAAATTACTATATATTAGGGACTATATTATTAAAGTTAAATAATTAGCAACTAAATGTAAAATATAATAAATTTTAAATAAATTTAATTAATCATTAATCAATCAAGCTGTGAAATTTAATTTAAAAAATAAGTATAAGTTTATTAATATTAAATACTTTTAAAATAGTTTTGTTGATTTATTAAAACTAATAGGAAATAATAATATAGTCGTTTTTTAGTATATTAGTATAAAATAGTATTTTAAAAGTATAAGAGGCCAAATTATACTAATTAAGAGTATGAAGGGGTAAAGTTATATAATTAAGAGTATAATAGGGTGAAATAACATGCAAGAGGAGTATAGGATGGCAAAGTATAATTTACCCTGTATAATAATAACATTATTTTATACATGTGCATAAGGGCATTCACATACTAAACTGAAACACCACATAAAACAGCACGAAGAATAAGAGATCTCATGTGCTCCAAATTACCTAATGTTAACGAAATTGACGAGAGTTGAATATTTGTTGCTTAGCTTCGATTTTAAGCAACAATCACATGCCCAATAGTTTAGTAATTCTTATTTGGTATTGCGTTCAACTTGACCTAAATCTATTAGTTATTGATCAACCTACTCGGCAGCCTAGATTTTGCAACTTCATTATTAACAAGTATGCTAAAATAATGTATCAATCTCAAATTTAAAATCATGACGGGCCTCCTAAAAAAGTTTAAATTCAATTCACACTCTGTGTTTATATATATTGAATGCTCATATATATTTAATCTGTTGGATATTCAGGGATGCTGTTTTATTTTTGAAAATCAAACTTCTGGTTTCAAAACCATATATTTATTGAAAATATGATTCGAGGACAGTAGTTAAATATAAAACATTTTTTTGATTGCTTTTTCAAAATTAATGTATGACTCATTGAAAAAACAGCAACTACTTTTTATCAATATTATTGCAAAGATTTCAAAATATTTAATGACTTTATCTATATGCATATAAATTTCGATTCATGTTCGGAAACTATGGATTTCTTTGCAAATGACTTTTCTTTTTCTATCCCATATAAAGTGGTGAAGCACAGCTTCACAATCGATGCAGCTGGGCATTGTAGGGGTCATTGTTTAAGCGAGCTAGGGCTTGATGATAGGGGGTAGGCTTTGGAGTTTGTTCTTGATGAGGCAGATCCACTATCCAGATAGTGGGAAAGGGCCAAGGCTCAGGGGAAGACATAAAAAAATACCTTTTCTTCCAGCCCTTGTTGGAAGAAGGGAGGCCATCTACGAATTATCTAGCCCTCGGCTGGTGAAGTAGAAAAAACCAGGAGGACTAGCATTCTTGGCTAAGTAATAGGTGCGCCATAGCTGAGGGGTGGGATCATCTTTAAAATGGGTAAGCGTAATGTAAAAGCGAGAAGGAGCCTTATGGAGTTCGAAACTATTTAGGTAAGGGGAATTCCATAATCTGGGATATTCGGGCTAAAAAGTCAGGCACGGGAAAGCGTAATCCTTCCTTTAATTGATCGACGAAAAAAGTGGCGTAACTCTCATGAGGGGCATAGGGGCGGTCAGTAAGCTCGGGGAGTTTAAGGCGATAGATGGAGGGATTCCGGCATTGAGACGGAGATTAGCCAAACTATCCTCCGACGGGGTGCTTATAAGTTCAGGTCAGGCAGGGTCTGTACTAGAGGATGCCATTTTGGACTCAGGGGCAAAGTGAGTGTTAAACTCTCGAATAAGGTCCCATTGTGAATGGCGAGGAGGAAAATTGGGAGGAATAAGGTGAGATGAAGAAGGAAGCATCCAACTGTGTAAAATTTAGAAAGAGAAAGAGTGAGAAAACTTACTTGCTTGATTGGCCATGAAGAAAATATGGAGAAGCTAAAAGAATTTGGAAGAAAGAATAAGGGAAAAATGAGTAATAAGGGAGGGGTATTTATAAGGAAATGTGGATTATTGAGGAAAAACAGAGGCCCTTGGATAAGAAGTAAATCGACGGTTTCAAACCAAGCGGCAGATGATGGGACATGTTTTCATTAAACACGAATATCGAAAGGGCGCAAAAACCGAAGGGTTGGCTTAATCCTTCCATGAGAAGTCATCGGTCACTTTGCTTGTGAGAAGTTCAAGCATAGTGGTGGAAAGAGGTTATCCTACTAAAATATAGGCCTAGTCTGTCATGAAAGGATAGATCGATGGCCCAAGGTGGGTGCAATTAGGGGAGTATACCAGGGGAAGGACTTAGGTGTGATTCGAGCGAGAGGAGTTTGAGGTGTAGTCATCCTAGCAATAGGGCCTTGATCGGAGCGTTTGAAGTGACGAGGTTGGTTGTTCCCGGTTTGTAGCGATTGAGGCGTCTTACTCGAGGAAGCATTAAATGCGGAGCGGCTCTACTTAGGTGATAATTAAATGCATCGCAGCCAACCCGAGGCCACATTAATGACACAACACCACGTGGCAAAAGACTAAGGAATGTTGGCGGGTTCTCCTAGGTAGCATTAATTGCATAAGTGCGGATTAGCGAGATCATTGACTATGATCAAGCGATATGACTAGGCCGACCGACTTGACTTCGAGTAACTACGAGATTGACCAGGAGGTCGAAAAAGGTAGTAAGTAGCTTGAGGTTCGAGCCAATCCAGGGTGCCACGCGTAGGTATGAGCCATAAGGGATTAGTATAAATAAAAGAAAGTAATGTCCCTTACGGCTAATTTTTTTCTCCAAAAAACAGAGGCATATATAGTTTTTCCTACTTTTCTTATTTGTGTATCTTTTGTTCTTAAGCAAATACTAACTTGATCGTCGGAGCGCTAACGCCGATCCCGCCGGTTGTCTTGTGTAGGAAGGCAACAGAGGATCAAGTTGGGAATTTTGGGAGGTTCTCCTTTTTGGACTTATCAGAAACTATGGATTTCTTTGCAAATAGCTTTTCCTTTTTCTATCCCTGATTCATGTGAGTTAAGCATCTTTATTCAATCTTGGCATATTTCATCGCTTTAAATATTTTCCGTCATTTAGGCTTTTTAGGCGTCCACAATGCCCGGTTTTTTGAAATATTTTTCAAGTGAAAAAACTAGTACGTCTGAAAAGCCAAGCCCATGGGCAACAACTTTTTTCCGTCCTCAAAAAGTGGTACCTTTTTCATGGTACCGCTTCTTCCCATTATTTTATTTTAAAAAAGGAAAATTAGTAATGGTTTGCACATGTGATGGTTAGAAGTATAGGACCCACAAGATGTTATTGGAGGTTTTTGGATTGTAGAGACAAAAGTGGGATTTTTCATGATTTAGGTTTTGTGATGTGTTATTGTGGGTCTACCAAGAAGTAAGATTTTATGGGTTTTTAGAATTATGGCATGTAGATGCCCTTAGTGTTAGTCCAGTGGCTACGATAATCTAGAAGGGGGTGAATAGATTATCTCGGTTTTTCAAATTTTGCCCTCTTTTTGAATAATCAAACAAAGACGAGAATGTAAATGCGGAAATTAAACAACACTCGTCGATTTAAAGAGGTTCAACCCACCTAGGCCTAATCCTCTACCACCCCAAAGTATATCAGGGATGAATTTCAAAAGAAAAAAAGATATTATTAATTTACCAAAAATTAATACAACACCTTGAGGATTACCACAACCCTCTTACACCACCTTGAGGATTACCACAATCCTCTTATAACACCTTTGAAGATTACCACAACCTTCAAACACCTATCACCTAGATCACCCAGTGTATTCTTACCACAAGAATACTCACAAGGATGTCTTGTGTTGAATGATGACCAAAATCAAGATTACAACTCAATAATGATTGATACAATATGAGTACAAGTGTAATCAATAATTGAAAGCCTAGATCTCAAATTTGTGCAAGTGAAAGTCTAAAGGCTAATACAACAAGATATATGAAAGTGTTTGCTTTGTTTGCTCTTTCTTGTATGGAGTGTTGTATCTTGTTGCTTGAATGAAGCCTCTATTTATAGGAGAGGTCTTGGCTTTGATTTCAGGACATTGGCTCCTCCTCGGGGAGTGATTTCTTTGCAAAAGAAACCATTTAAAATCATCAATATATTTGTTAGAAATCAATCCCACAAAATAGGGAAAAGTCATGCGAAAATGCAACGGATAGTTTCTTTCGATAAACAGGGGGTTCGGCCGGTCGCGAGAGATAAGATTGAAATTGAATTCTGCGAATTTTTACAGGGGGGCCGGTCGAAGGGGGTTCGGCCTGGCCGCTCTTGGTCTTGACCGGTTGGGGTTGATAGAAAAATCAAAACAGAGAAGTCCGCATTTGAGAGGGCACTCCCAGTGCGTCGCGGCCGCCCAGGTGGTCGGCCGGCCGCCCCTCACCGGTCGCCCACTCGGTCGACCGGTCGCTCTCCCCATTTTCTCTTACGACCCATTTTCTGTTTCAAAACTCAACTCAGTGCGGGTTGCCCTATGAGGCGACCGGTCGAACTGAAACAAAAGTGTTGTCAATTTTAAATCGAATATAAACTTCAAGAAATACTCAGAAAAATAGTAAAAACATTTTAGATCGATCGGAAGTGTTGGGACAACATTTAGGGACATTGTTTTGGTATAAAAACTCATTTGAACAAAATCATCAAAATCATGATAAAAACATTTATCTAACAAACTCCCCCTTTTTGATGATTACAAACCAAAATAATTTTCAAGAGGACGAAAAAAAAGCAGAATAATTTTCCGGTTTATGAGTAAACTATCCGTTTAAAAACATTTTACAAAAGCTCCCCCTATCAACAAGCACATTAATAAGAAATATTGCATAAGCTAGAAGCACAAGCTTTTACAAAATAAACAACAACTCCATGAGCTTAGAAGCTCCCCTGTCACAAATACTTATTATCCATGCAAAACAAGTTCATAAAACAATCATTGGACTGAGTTTTCTTCACAACTTATGGCCTTAATAAGCCATAGCTTATAGCTTCTATCATGAGCTTTTATTAGCTTCTTTGAGCTAACGAGCAATTTCATGTTTCTCCCCTTTGGAATCATCAAAAAAATGTTAGGATGATAAAAACATCATAGAAGTATATCAAAGTGCGCCAAAGAAATGGTTTATCAACCATTGAGCAATTTAGGCTTAAACACCAAGGAAAATGGGAGAAATGTATCATGAAGAGTTCATACGCTCGTTTTATTTGCCAAAACATGATCTCAATGAGTATTGAAGACTTTTGGAAGCGAGAGAATCATGTAGAAGTTGAAATTTTCATTGTGACATTTCATCGAACACATTGTGGGCGTGAAAAATAAAAAGAGTTGTATATAGCCCTTGTAAATGATCCAAGCCAAAAATTGCATCACCAATTCACATCAAACATCATACAATACAACATAATAACTAAGCTCATCAAGATCATAAGCAAAAAATATCAAGAAATATACAAGAAAGCCGTAAACTCGAGGTTCAACCTGATTGAGCAAAGTAAGGAAAATTCTTACCATTTGATCGGAAAAGATGAGCAATGATGATGATAAACATGCTATATAAGGTCCAAGATATGAATTGAATGCATGAAAATCAATTTTGAGTGAAAATTGTGTGCATTTGGCAAAGGGACGAAAAATGGCAAAAGAAGTGAAAATAACAAATCTTTGGAGACAGAACGAACTTAAACCAAAATATGGCCTAGGGCGGCCGGTCGTGGTTGAGGGCGGACCGGTCGGCGTTGGGCGATCGATTTGCCCTCAACCTCTTGACCATTGTTTTGTCAAATTTTTTAAAATCCGAATTTTCAACCAAAAATCCGATTTTTCGCCCCCTAAGTTTTAAAAACATGCAAAATGCAAACGTAGACCTCATTCAATATGCATTATGCCTAACCGAGCTCGTATCGACGCAAAAGTCTCGGAAGTTAGCGGTTTTTGTAAAGATGTCCGCTAATTGATCTTGAGATGGCACAAAAGATATCACAATTTTTCGTTTTGAGACACAATCCCTTAGAAAATGATGTCGAATCTCAATATGTTTAATACGGTTGTGATGAACCGGGTTTTGAGCAATATTTATAGCGGATATGTTATCACAAAAGACGGGAACATTTTCAAAAGAACATTTGTAATCCGCTAAGGTTTGTTTCATCCAAAGAAGTTGAGTACAACAAAAAGCGGCGGAAATATATTCGGCCGGCCGTTGAAAGTGAAACACAATTTTGTTTCTTTGAAAACCAAGAAACTAGGCAATCGCCTAAAAATTGACATGATCAGGAAGTACTTTTCCGATCATCAATATTTCCGCATAGTCGAATCACTATAACCTTTAAGAGAAAAATTTTCATTCTTTGGATAAAATAAACCATATTGAATAGTGCCTTTCAAATATCGAAAAATCCTTTTAACGGCACTCATATGAGATTCTTTGGGATTGCTTTGAAAACGAGCGCATAGGCATACGGCATGAAGAATGTCCGGTCTACTGCTTGATTAAATAAAGTAAACTACCAATCATACCTCAATACTTGGATTCATCAACCGACTTGCCTTTTTCATCTTTGTCAATTTTGACATTGGTTGCCATAGGAGTCGAGGCGGTTCTTCTTCTTCTTCAATGCCGAACTTTTTCAAAAGTTCCTTTGTATATTTTGATTGTGAAATATAGATACCTTCTTGGCATTGCTTGATTTGAAGTCAAGAAAGAAATTAAGCTCTCCCATCATGCTCATTTCAAATTCACCTTGCATTAACTTAGAAAATTTCTTGCACAAAGATTCATTAGTAGCACCAAATATAATATCATCAACATAAATTTGCACAAGTAAACAATCTTGCCCTTTTTCAAAAACAAAGAGAGTAGTATCAACTTTACCTCTTGTAAAACCATTTTGCAAAAGAAAAGAGCTAAGTCTATCATACCATGCACGAGGTGCTTGTTTCAAACCATACAAGGCCTTTTTAAGTTTAAACACATCATTAGGCCTAGAAAAATTTTCAAACCCGGAGGTTGTTTTACATAGTCTTCTTCTTGAATAAAACCATTTAAGAAAGCGGATTTAACATCCATTTGGTAAAGCTTGAAATTTTTAAAACAAGAATAGGCAAGTAAAATGCGAATAGCTTCTAAACGTTCTACGGGTGCAAATGTTTCATCATAATCAATACCTTCTTCTTGACAATACCCCTTGAGCTACTAACCTTGCCTTATTACGAACAATGTTGCCTTGATCATCAAGTTTGTTCGGAATACCCATTTTGTACCAATAATTGTTTGAGATGGAGGACAAGGTACTAATTCCCATACATCATTTCTTTCAAATTGATTCAACTCCTCTTGCATTTCTAAAAACCAATCTTCATCCTCAATAGCTTCCTTAGCATTTTTAGGCTCTTTTTGAGATATAAGAGTTTTCTCGGCAAAATTTCTTGAGTCATTACTTTATCAAGGGGATCACCAATAATAAGATCTTTTGGGTGATCTCCTTAAATTTCAATGCTACGGGAAGATTGATATCACCCCTATCTTCTTTGAGGAACATTTGAACTTGAAGGTTGATCATTTGAAATAGAAGGTTTATCATTATGAGCATCACTTTGAACAATAGGTTCAACAATATCCTCTTCATCACTATCGTCATTGGGTATTCTTTCAACACCCGAGGCTTCATTAAATTTGACATGAATAGATTCTTCAACAACCATGCTAGTCTTATTGTAAACCCGATATGCTTTGCTCTTGGTTGAATACCCATAAATATTCCTTCATCGGCATTAGGATCAAGTTTGTCCAATTGATCCTTAGTATTCAAAATAAAGCACTTACATCCAAATATTTTGAAATAACTAATATTTGGAGTTCTTCCTTTCCAAAGCTCATATTGAGTTTTATTCATTTTAGGGACGAATATAAACTCGATTAATGACATAGCAAGCGGTACTTACGGCTTCGCCCAAAAATATTTTGGAAGTAAAAATTCATTTAGCATGGACCGACTCATTTCTTGAAGTGTCCGATTCTTCCTTTCGGCTACACCATTTTGTTGAGGTGTCCTTGGAGCCGAAAAATTGTGTGTATATCCCTTGGTTTCACAAAAGACTCTAAACTCACTGTCAAATTCTCCGCCTCGATCACTTGAATAGTTTTAATAGTATCTTCATTTTCATTCTCAATGCGTCTACACAACTTAACAAACTCATTAACGGCATCGCTTTTTTATTTGCAAGAAAAAGAGCCCAAGTGTATCTAGAAAAATCATCAACAATTACAAAAGTGTAATGTTTTCCACTTAGACTAGCCGTACCAATATCCCCATACAAATCTAGGTGAAGAAGTTGTAGAGGCTTGGTTGTGGAAATTTCATTTTGGGCTTAAAACTACTCTTAACTAATTTGTTCTTTTTGAGTGTCACATAAGCCAAGATTTTCAAAATTCAATTTGGGTAGTCCTTTTACATGTTGGTTTTTGTAAATATTTTTCAAACTTTTATATCCAACATGTCCAAGTCGCCTATGCCATAAACTCGTTAAATCATTGTTGGCGACAAGACAAGAAACATTTTGACTAACCAAATCACTAGTAGAAATTTTGTAAAGATTGCCTTTTCTATTTGCTTCACAAATAATTTCATCATTTTTACGAATAAGGCATTTTTATTTATTGAAAACAACATTATAATTTGAATCACAAAGTTGGCTAACACTTATCAAATTAAATTTAAGCCCTCTACTAAAAGAACATTATTAAGAGAGAAAAAGAGTTACCAATTTCTCCATTTCCAAGAATTCTTCCTTTGCCATTGCCGAACATGACCATACCCTCTTCTTGGAACTTGATGTTGGTAAAAAAGTTCTCTCTTTCCGGTCATATGGCGTGAACATCCTGTCCACGAGCCATTTCGAATCCTCCATGGTTGTTGTAGCGCTATTACCTACAAATGAACCATTTTTAGGTACCCTATAGTTTTGGGGTCCATGGGGGTTAGCCTTGAGACCTTTGGGTCTCCAAACAAAGCTAAAATTGTTCTTCAATTTACAATTGCTAACATAGTGACCAACTTTACCACAATAAAAGCAAATAATATTATGGGCACTTTTAGCACGTACAAAATTCGGACCTTGGTCATTTTTCTTAAAGACTTTTTGAAATGGTTTGTAACCAAGTCCTTGTTTTGAATGCTCACCTCTTTGTGTATCTAAAATTTTAGTAACCTTATCCGTGCTTAAATTAAAACGATGCACATCCTTTTTCAAATTATCAATATCATTAGTGAGCATTTGTTTCTTGGTTTCAAGAGTTTGAATTTGAGTAAGAGTAATAGCATGAACATGATCAAAAGTCTCATAAGATGTAAATAATTTATCCTTTTCTATTTTAAGCTCTTTATGCTCCTTCTTTAAACTCTTGTATTTAACAATCAATTTTTGAAATTCATTTTGCAACTCATCAAAATCACATTGCAATTCATCAACTAAGGATGAGGTAGAGGAGTTAGAGCGTACCTCATTATTTTCATCGTCTATAGCCATAAGACCATGTTCGGTTTCACCTTCCTCGTCGGATGTCTCGAGTAGCTCATCCCAAGTTTTGACATCCGCATTTAGAGCCTTCTTTTTCGGAAAAAGGCTTCTTTTTCTTTTGTTCCTCCTCATTGAGTTTTGGGCAATCGGCTATGAAGTGCCGGGTTTTCACTTAAAGCAAGCATTATCTCTTGGTTTTCTTGCTTTATTTTTATTCACAAATTTTGCAAATTTTCGAACAAGTGCGGCCGTCTCCTCATCATCATCATCATTATCATAGTATGCATTATTAGAAGAGGAAGCAAGACCTTTAGGAATATTTTGCATACCCGATTGATTGATGGTTGGTTTGGTATTTTTCCTTTCCTTGAGATAGACTTCATAGATGAGGAGGTTCCCGATGAGCTCGTCAAACTTGAGTGTCTCAAGATTTTGTGCTTCCGTGATTGCCGTCACCTTTTCGGACCATGAGCGGGAAGAGCATTCAATACCTTAGTCACTTTGTCTTCTTCGGAGATGACTTTACCGAGGGCCACAAGAGGATTGACAATGTTGTCAAGCCTTTCCACCATCTTGGAGATGTTTTCACCATCATACATGTTAAAGTTTTCAAAGTCTTTAACAAGCATGGTCTTTCTAGCTTGCTTGACCTTCTTTGTCCCTTCATATATAGTCTCCAATTTTTCCCAAACCTCATGTGCCGACCTTATGCCTCGTATGCGATTGTACTCGGTGGCGGTAAGTGAGCAATGCAAAATATTTAAGGCCTTACCGTTTAGAGAGAAAGCCTTCTTATCATTTTCATCGAACTCCTTGAAAGGTTTAGGAGCCGAGGTGCCATCCTCCATTTTTTCGTTGGTTGATCATCTCCTTCAATAACCACATTCCATATGTCAAATCCGCACCCTTGTAGAAAGCACTCCATACGGTCTTTCCAAAATGCGTAGTTGTTGGCGTCGAACAATGGTGGCTTGTTGGTGGAGGCGCTAGGTGGTGAGATAAGCGTCATTCGTAGCCATGGATCTTTCCTCTTTACTCGGAGCGAGCTAGCCAAAGAGTTTGGCTTTGATACCACTTGTTAGTCCAAGTGGCTACGATAATCTAGAGAGGGGTGAATAGATTATCTCGGTTTTTCAGATTTTGCCCTCTTTTTGAATAATCAAACAAAGACGAGAATGTAAATGCGGAAATTAAACAACACTGCGTCGATTTAAAGAGGTTCAACCCACCTAGGGCCTAATCCTCTACCACCCCGAGTATATCCGGGATGGATTTCAAAAGGAAAAAGATATTATTAATTTACCAAAAATTAATACAACACCTTGAGGATTACCACAACCCTCTTACACCACCTTGAGGATTACCACAATCCTCTTACAACACCTTTGAAGATTACCACAACCTTCAAACACCTATCACCTAGATCACCCAGTGTATTCTTACCACAAGAATACTCACAAGGATGTCTTGTGTTGAATGATGACCAAAATCAAGATTACAACTCAATAATGATTGATACAATGATGAGTACAAGTGTAATCAAGAATTGAAAGCCTAGATCTCAAATTTGTGCAAGTGAAAGTCTAAAAAGGCTAATACAACAAGATATATGAAAGTGTTTGCTTTGTTTGCTCTTTGCTTGTATGGAGTGTTGTATCTTGTTGCTTGAATGAAGCCTCTATTTATAGGAGAGGTCTTGGCTTTGATTTCCAGACATTGGATCCTCCTTGGGGAGTGATTTCTTTGCAAAAGAAACCATTTAAAATCATCAATATATTGTTAGAAATCAATCCCACAAAATAGGGAAAAGTCATCTGAAAATGCAACGGATAGTTTTTGATAAACGGGGGTTCGACCGGTCGACAGAGATAAGATTGAAATTGAATTCTGCGAATTTTTTACAGGGGGACCGGTCGAAGGGGGTTCGACCGGTCGCCGCCTTGGTCTTGACCGGTTGGGGTTGATAGAAAAATCAAAACAGAGAAGTCGCATTTGAGAGGGCACTCCCTGTGTACGGTCGCCCGGTGGTCGGCCATTCGTCGCCCTCACCGTCGACGGCCGCCCTCCCCATTTTCTCTTACGACCCATTTTTTGTTTCAAAACTCAACTCAGTGTACGGGTTGCCTATGGGGCGACCGGACGAGCTGAAACAAAAGTGTTGTCAATTTTAAATCGAATATAAACTTCAAGAAATACTCAGAAAAATAGTAAAAACATTTTAGATCGATCGGAAGTGTTGGGACAACATTTAGGGACATTGTTTTGGTATAAAAACTCATTTGAACAAAATCATCAAAATCATGATAAAAACATTTATCTAACACTTAGTTTCATCTTATTGTGTTCTATGTTGTAATGGACTAGAAATGTTCTTTCATAATTATCATTATTATTTATTTAACGCATTTATTTAATTATAATTATTACCCAATATTTTTTATTATTATTGAGCTACGACTAAAGTCATCCAAAGCCCAGATCTAACCCAATCGGCCACTCTCTCCTACACGACCCACGCGACCCCTCAACACATATAACAAAAGGTGTATTTATCTTATTTGTAAGTATTCACAATTTAGTACTCTCAATTATTGTTTTCCTTTGCTCTATAAATACTCTTCTATACTGACGCTAACTTGGAGCGATGTGCCTTCTCGGTGTAAGTCCAGCGGTTACGATAATATAGAGGGGGTGAATAGGTTATCTCCATCTTTCGATTTTACCCTCTTTTTCGAACAAAACAAACCAAGACAATATAGAAGGTGTGGAATGTTAACAACACACGCGTCGATTTATAGAGGTTCAACCCACCAGGGCCTAATCCTCTACCACCCCAAAGATATCCAGGGATGAATTTCAATAAGAAAAAGATTTTATTAATTACCAAAATTAATACAACACCAACTTACAACAACATCTTGAAGAGCACCACACTCTTCTTCAACACCACCTTTGAGATTACCACAATCTCTCAAGATTACCACAATCTCCAACGACACCTTGTGAAGATTACCACAATCTTCAACCTTGAAGAATACCAAATTCTTCAACACCTCAACACGAAGATTACCACAATCTTCTCACACCTAACACCTAGATCACCCAGTGTGTTCTTACCCAAGAACACTCACAAGGATATCTTGTGTTGAATGATAATCCAAAAAATCAAGATTACAACTCGATAATGAATTATACAATTGAGTGCAAGTGTAATCAAGAATAGCCTAGACCTTAAGAATGTGAATGTGAAAGTGATAAGCTAAAGCAAATTACAAAAGAGTAATAACAATGGAAGACCAAGTGTTTGCTTGAGTATATCTTGTTGTGTTGTGTTGTTCTCTATTATTGGTGTGCTTCAAATCTTCCTCTATTTATAGGAGATGATTGATCCTTGATAGCTCTCTTGGAATCGATATCTACAAAAAAATTGCAATTAAAACCAAGATTATATTTTATTCGTTAGAAATCAATCCCACAATTTAGGGAAAAGTTGTGTCACGCGACAACGGTTAGAATTTTTCTTTGTCAAACATTAGGGCGTCGTCGCGAGAAATAGACGTTTGAAAATAAGAACACAATTTTACACAGGGCGGCCGTCGGGGACTTCGGCCGGTCGACCCTTGACCCGACCGGTCCCCATTGATTGTCAAAGATGTAATGTTCGCTTTCAATTTTATGCCCAGTAGTACCGATCGGCCGTCGCGTCACCGATCGACACCCTGGTCGATCGTCAACCTCGCCCTTTTCTCTTCCGTCTCATTTTCTTTCTAAAATACATCTTGTCACGGGTTGCCCTATACTGGCGACGGTTGACCTCGAGACAAATATTGTCCGATTTTTGTCGAAAATAAAACTCAATAAATACTCAAAATTTAGTAAAAATATTTTAAACCAATCGGGAGTATTTAGACAACATTTAGAGCCTTGTTTTGAAGTAGAAACTTATAAACATAAAATCATTAAAAGTGTTGTCCAATTTTATCAAAAATAAAACTTGAAGAAATACTCAGGAAAATATTAAAACCATTTAAAATCATTTAGGAGTATTTGGACAACAATTAAAAACATTGTTTTAGTGTAAAAATAAAATCATCAAAATTAAGATAAAACATGTATCAAATAACCTGGGGACCATCTCGGGGATCTTCTAACCTTTGATATGTGTGTTGTAAGCTTCAGTTATCCAAAGATTCTACTAGCTGCAGATAAGAAGACTTTTACTTTTTTATCAATTTTTTTGACTTATAGTGATCTGTTTTATTGAACAATATCACAGACTAAATATTTTGACTTGGAGTGATATGTTTTATTGAGCATAATCAAATGCTATGTTTCATCATGATATATAAAGGGCGAGCCTGCCCAAGCATCAAGCTCTTTGCCAAATAAAATATGAAATAC
This sequence comes from Rehmannia glutinosa, assembly GCA_016081115.2. Classification (NCBI taxonomy): domain Eukaryota; kingdom Viridiplantae; phylum Streptophyta; class Magnoliopsida; order Lamiales; family Orobanchaceae; genus Rehmannia; species Rehmannia glutinosa. The sequence goes on from JABTTQ020000752.1 coordinate 288,749, forward strand.
AATTCAAATATGAATTATTTTTATTAATATAAATAAGACCAAATAAGATCACACCTTTGTGGATTTAATGCGATTAACTGGTTCACGTGGGGTGTTATCAATTTAAGAGGGTTGTTGAGTTTCGGGCCATGAGTGCTGACCACTCACTTAGGCACTTGTCTGCCGGGCAGACACATATGTCACCTGGCGATTTCCTATACTTATCTGATAATGGAAGAAATCAACATTAATTTGTGTTTATTTTATAAATAATTAGTAGAGAAGGTCGAAATAAATGTTACTTGTAGTTCTTCTCAAAAAAAAAAAAAAAAAAAAAAAAAAAGAATAGGTGAAAAATCTAAACAAAATTAGCTTCTCTCTGTTTTTCTTATTTACTTATGTTTTTCAATTTTTATTTTGAATAGAACACTACTGAAAAATCCAGGTTTATAGACAAAATTTAACGACATAAATGATTTTGTCACTAAATTTTCTGATTATCCACGGAATACATACATAATAAAAATATTTTTTTTCCTCAAACTATACCAACAAATTCCCAACATTTCAAATTTTACCGACATAAAATTTGAAGGTATTTACCATGATTTTAGTTTTTGTTGGTAAAGATTTATCTACAATGATTTTAACTATACTTTACAATTATCTCAATACTTACATACTGATTTTTCTGTAGATGAATTGATTCTTTTTTTGTAGTAGAAATTTTTACCATGGTTAAATTGTTACAACGAGTAAGGGCTAAGTGCTAACTGAAAACTTTTTTTATAACCACTGGGGTTAGCCCATGGCCACGGGTATTACTCTTCAGTGAAGGAATTCGCGTTCGAGTTTTTGTAATGACAGTGCTGAATTTAAAAAAAAAAATTAATTGAAAACCACTTTATAGACAGAATTTTGACAAGAACAGGGTTTGATCAATGTGGGCTTTAAAAAGATTGAAATGGAAAATGTAAAAGTTTAGGATGTTACAATATTACTGTGTTTTTTTTCTTCCTGATAATAGGTGTTATACAGGTTGAGAATTTGTGGTGTTACTATACTATTTTAATTGAAATGATAGTTTGAATTTAAAAAACAAAACAAAACAGTTTTTGACATTGAACATGGAAACTTTTATATTTGCAAAAAAATAAAAAAAAAAACTCCCAAAAAATAAATAAATAGGGGAAAATTTTGAAAATATAAAATATCATAAATTATCATTGAGGAAGTCTTACGTGAGACCGTCTCATGGATTTAAGTTCGTGAGACGGATTATAAACACATACAAAAAAATATGAGTTATTTTCATGTGTATAGGTTTGGATCGATATTCAATTTAAATATAGGACACGTCTCATTGATTATATCCATGAGACCGTCCAAAATGTCACACAAGTTTTTGTGGTTATCTTTTTATATAATTTATGTGTAACGCTCCGAAATACTTCATGGACTAAATACTATTGAATATATCTTTTTGTTTACACAAAACTTGTATGAGACGGTCTCGTTGATATAATCAATGAGACGAATACTATAATTAAATAGAATTTCGACACAAATCCATACACATGAAAATAATCCATAATTTTTAATATTTTAGAATCCGTCTCATTAACTTAGATCCATGAGATGGTCTCACGTAAGACTTCCTCATACTTTATATGTTTTTTTATTCACTCACCCCATTATCGTGATCGCCCACCCCAAATTTATTCATGGCTTTGCCCTTGATATCTTATATGCAGAGACAAAAACTCTTATCGGATGGTCTAACATGCGCTAAAATTCGTTAGACAAATCTTAAAAATTGACAAGTGAAATTTTTATTTTATTTGCATGGACTAGTATTAACGTCTACGAAAAGTATTAGCCGTCCATCTAAAAATATTAGTATGTAGTTCACTTGACAATATTAGCTTTTGTAATATTGGATATTGATATAATATCATGAGAGCGCTTAAAAGTATTAGGTTTTCATCGAAAATATTAGTAGTCCCTCCGAAAAGTATTATTATGTAGTTCACTTGAAAATATTTAATAGCCCCTTAAAAATATTAGTTTTTTCCGTCAAAAGTATTAGTAGTCCCCCTGGATGTATTAGTATTTCCCCTAAAAATATATTAGTTTTTTCCTAAAAGATTTTCAGTAATTATCTGGAAAATATTAGTTTTTATAATAAAAAGTATTACTAGTCCCATTTGAAAAATATTAGTAGGTCATCTAAAAAGTATGTTGGATCGATGGGTTCTTGAGTCGTAAGGTCGTGAGTCCGATAAATCCATTAAATTTGGATCCGTCTAATCATTAAATTATCTAACAGGAGACTATCATATATACTGATAAGGTCTTATATTTCAAAAATATGTTTCATATCCTATTACATCTATATTTCATCAAATATATCTTGTTTGTTTTAATAAGTTATAATGGGCAAAGGATAAACCTCAACTTTAGTGCCGGAGTCGAAACTTTATAGGCTCTTCAAAAAAAAAAAAAAAAAAAACTTTACATTGGGTAAATAAAAGTCATTCTCTCTCTAAAAACTAGAGTTTTTGTGGGGCTAAAATTTTCAAATACAATAATTATATATATATATATAAAAATTAATATTATTTTAAATTATTTTATGGAGAGGGGACTGCCCTACCAGCCCTGGCCAATCCCCAGTCCCCACTTCCCGCCCTCAAAGGGAAAATCCTAAAATAAAACACAGAAACACCAATATTATATTAAAGGAAAAAAAAAAAAAGGAAGAAAAATGAAAAGCGGAGAGAGGAATAAAAATATCCACCAAATCTGCACGAAAGGAGCCTCTCAGCTCGTTTTTTAAGAGATGGTGACTGGTGGACTCAAAGTGTGTGATAACTGTGCAATATCGAAGTGCTCACATTTAATTTAGAAAAATTACGCTAAACCCCCAATACTATTTATATTTTTACACTTTACTATATAAGGTGTAGTGTTACATTCTTTCTTTCCACTTAACTTAACAGACATCACGATGGTTCGTACTGCAACACGACCAAAAAATTGCAGCAAAAAGAAATTCCCGCTAAATTTAGACATTAGCGGCCAATCTTTAGTATTCTCACTAACCAATTAAAGAAAGAATAAAAATATTCTCTGTCAAAAAAAGAACAAAAATATATAATTTTAGTCAATTAGCGATGAAAATATTCATCACTAACGAGGCATACTTCAATTACATTCTAGTCAAACAATGTATGAATTTAAAAGACTATTAATTTTATATACGGAAGAATGATGAGTTGCATATAATCGTAAGAATTTTTATTATTTTAAGAAGAAAAAAAAGTTCCAAGGATAAAAACTTACATAGTTCATATGATAGTGTAAAAACGCGAATAGTGCATGGATTTTGATGTAATTTACTCAAATTACAAAATTATGTATATGTTTAAGTTGAGCTAAACTTTTAGATTGAAATTTATAAACCAATTATAACCAATATCATGCGATGATTTTAATTTTTAAATGTGGGTCGCATCATTATTTTTTTTAGAATCAAATGAATTTTCATTCATCTATGAGAAGAGACTTAAAAGCGATTCAACAACGAGTGAAAATTTTATAAGCCATACAAATCATAAACATATACTGATTTAGAACAAAAATTTGAAACCTTAACAAATCTAATCGATCCGTAGAATTAGAAATTCGCTATGAAGGTCTTTAGATAAAACACGTCTGCAAAGATGATCACGCTTTTGTCACTTATCGCAGTAATGGCTCATCTAATCTTATAAACAAAATCCTATATATGAGACAAATTTATTAATGAAAAAGCACCTATTAATGACAAATAAAAGACTAGATTCCGATAAATTTATTTAGATTAAAAATATAACAAAGGAATGACAAGATAAAGAAAATGGAAGAGAGCTAAGGGTTTTGATTAATAAATCCCATGAATTTAATGAGCAGCCTTATTAAATTGATATGCAGGCTTTTGAACCTGATACCAGAACCTGTAAATAACTGTCTTAGATCTGTGAAAAAAAGTGTTGAGAAAGCGAAATAATATATATTTATTTATTTATTAATAGGTTTGTTGGGTTCTCCACACCTGAACAGAGGACCCATTTCCGTACAATCTGATGTGGCCTGATTTCTACTTTCATTTCCTGGGGCAGCGAGCCCCCGCCCCCCGCTATACTTTTCTTTCCTTTTCAATAAACAAATATTTCTTGGAACTCTTTCCTTCGAAAATTTTCATAAATTCTTGTTGTCTATGAATTCCCCCCCACCCCTAAATATAAGATGCTATTTGTTTTTTATGTCTTAAAATAAATTTATTCTTTAAAAAAATACTTCCTACTAGATATATCAAATGGGTTGGGCTGAATCAACCAGCAGTCTTGACTGCGTCGGGACAAACTATAGTCGAATCGCGTTTTTTTTGAGCTCATCCCATGAAAACACAACTAAAATGGTCGGGCTACTGTTTTGGGCCAAATATGCCGGGTTTATTTTGGGAGTCTTAAATCATAGCCGGTCTGAAAAAGTGGTTTTGACAATCTATTTGTATCGATATCATTATATATATTATTCAAGTATTGTATAATTTTAATATTTAAAAACACCACGAGATAACATTGCGAAAGCTTCTATGATGCTACATGCCTAACACAATTCTAAATGATTGATTGAAAGAGTAAAAATTGTTATCTCCACACAAATCAACGTGGAAAGTTGATTAAGTTAACATAGAGTGTTGGTGAAGAAGTTATAAATGTGTTTTTACATATTTAAAAAAAAACAGAAACATAATTTGAAATCTTCAGCCGGTCTTTTCCTATTTTTATATTCTGATTAAATATAGAAAATCATAAGCATAGTTGACATTTGAAACACTAAAATATTGAAAGTTATTTTAACACTAGTTTTGAGTTTAATGAAACATGTGACGAGTTCGACATATTGCAATAGTAGTTGCAAATAATACGAAATGGTGACAAATGAGGTTATTGCTTGTCTTATTTCAACAGTTGCGATTGAAACAATTATTTAGTCAAGGAGACAACATACTAAGTGAAAAACATTCATCTTCGTCTCTCGAATCTTTGAAAGCACAATTATGTGTCGATGCTTGGATGAGTGCCAAAAATGCATACAAGATTGTTATATAATCGAACAAGGGAATGGTGACGATGTCGAGACAAATTCAACAAACCTACTAGCATTTGGTACAACCTGAGAAGTGATTGAGCTACATTACTCCCCAAGGCAATAAGGTAAAAACTATGTCGGTTTTAATTTTTTTACATCCTACGAGAATTTGTAGCCAACTTATATTTAAGTTCAAACCCTTTTTTTTTTTAAATACTTTTGATAAGTGCATTTTTGTTCACATTTTATAACTCTTTTTAGATAATTTCTTTAACTTTTTAGTTCATTAATCAATAAATTCAAGAAAAATCACATTGGCTTGTTTTAAATGATGAAGGTAAAGACTTGAAGCAAACTCGTATGGATTTCGTATGAAAATACGAACAAAAACAAAGTCTAACATTGATCGAAAAGAAGGCAAGAAGACTCGATCTCGTGCAAAACACACCCTAGTGTGTTGGGAAACATGGCCATGCTTCAAAGGGAAGAAAAACAAGAAAAACAGAAAAACACACCCAGGCCGTGCTTACAAAGCACGACCGTGTTCACCATGTCGATCATCAAAACATGCCCAAACCGTGTTTAAAAGCACACCGTAAAAATCCCAAATGACGAAGAAAACACGGTCGGGGACCGTCTTTTAAGCACGGCCGTGTTTGTCTCAACTCAAAATCTTTTCTTCTTTTGGCGGAAATAATGGAGACTTTTGCTTTTTGACAACCTTTGAGCAACTTTTACACCTCATCTTGCCGCACCAAACTTCATTATCCCCTCAATTGTCATGTGGACACAATGATTCAACCAACTCAACCAATGGAAGTGGAGCATTGTCATGTGAATACAATGATTCAACCAACTCAACCTGAATGTGCACACAATGATTCAACTAACAACCATGGAAGTGGAGCATTTGTTAGCATTATTGATGTGTTCTTTCACAAAGATGGTGCCTATAAAAGCCAAGAGTTTGAGTTGGGAAATTCATTCATGTAGTATTCATTCATATAGAGATTTATTGTGTATTCACCATTCAATTCAATTTAGACACTTAGAAAATATTCATTGTGTTGAACATTTTATGTGGAATTGGGATCAAGAGGTATTGGAGGAGTAAGCTTGTAAAGCAACATTGGAGAAGAAGGCTTGGATCAACATCATCCATCAAGGAAGAAGTCATTGAGATTTTGAGAAAGATAAGTACATCATCTCTACAATACTTAAATCTTCTTGTGTAATTTACTCTTTTGTCAAAATCATGAGTAGCTAAACTCCTAGTGTTTGAATGTAATGAACTCTAGAATGGATTTGTGATTAAGGTTTGTTTGTTTTTAATAAAATTCTCATGTCTTGTGTGATTCACTTATATCATGTTTATTTCATTCGAGTCAATATTTAGGTATATTAATTTGATATTTATTCCTCATCGGATAATCGAGAGATTTATGGTGAGAAAGAACCTATATAAGTGAAAAGAGTTGCATGCAATCCTAGATATAGATCGACATAAATCTTTTAGATTAGGGTCAAACCTAATATGAAAATTCACAAATCGTTATAATGCAATTTTGGGGTTTTAACTAGAAAGAGATTTGAGTTAATCAACTTGAGATTATGAGTTTTTCGCCTTGAGAAAGGGTTTAACTTAAATCGGGAATTTCTACGATCCACAAATTATGAGATTTTATTAAAAGAGGTTGGTTTTTGCTTAAGGGCTTTTGGTTGTATTTGTAACTTGTCAAATCACAAAAACATTGTAGAGGATTTACATTCAAACACATTTATATCTCTTGATTTCTTCTTTTACAAATCTTCCTTCATTTTCACTATTTATAATTTGTTAATTTAGATTATTTATTTTCCTTTGTCATCAAACAAAAACTCTGAAAATTTTTAGATTAGATAACAAAAAGACGGTAATTATTAGTACTTACAATCCCTCGTGGGAATGACACTCGGTACTCACTAATCTATACTACAAAACGATAGGTGCACTTGTCTACGGTTTTCTAAAGTAGCTTTTGAGCCATCAACTTTCATTTTCATTTTTATAACTTATTATTCAAATTATAATTTAAACTTACAACTCATTAAAAAAAACAATTGTTTTTTTCCAACTTGACTTGCTTATCGGTTTTTAGCTTGAAATATAACACAATACATTATACATTTTTAATAGTAAAGTTTTTTTTCCAAAAATAAAACCACGGTTCTAAACCGGCCTGAACCGCCAAACCATCCTCGTAACGGGCTAGTTAAGGTCCAAGGAAACATTGAATTTTAAACCGCATGTTCCAAATCGTGAACCAACGTTTGAAAACCCGTGGTCAAGTATAGTCTCAATTGATTTAGAAATTAGTATTGTTTGATAAGCGTTTTTTGGACCTTGCGGGTTTTTCAGGTTTCGGGGTCGTCGACCTTCGACAAAATTACACATTAAATCTGAGGGGTGATTCTCAACCAACACTTTGTTATATTCAAGTCAAGGTTGTATGGTTTTAATTCCAATGAGAAAAGTCAATTTTCATCCCATTGAGATAAAATCTCAACTTTTTATTAAATTGTGTAAAAGTGAAAATATGTTTGGTTATAAAAATTTTGATATAGAATTTATAGGGTAAAAATTTGGAAATATGTTTGGTTAGAATGTTGTTTTGAATTTTATTATTAGAAAATGTGATAAGATGATGATTTTTATATATAATATTTAAGTGGTAGGACCCACTTGAGTGATGTTGTTGGAGAAATAATAATATATAATTGGATATAATAGATAGTATGGTGCCCACATTAAAAATTTAATTTGAAAATGGTAATTTATGTAGATATGAGTGGTTATAGTGGGTCATGGTTATGTAATATAAGAGTAAATTGAGTATGCAGCGATTGTTGTAGTTAGAGTACATTAAATTGTCCAGGACAGTAGGTGTCGACCCATTGAGACAAAGAAGGAAATCGGATTGGGCCGCCCGGGCCGGAATTTCTTCGGCCCGCTATTTTGTGGAGCCCAACCCAGTCTATGTATTAAAAATATACTTGGTTTGCTTGGCAACTAAGGGATGATCCGGGCGATCCGGTATTTCGGTCTAATGGGTCGGGCCACATAGGCCCGAATTTTTTTGGCCTACAAAACCGCAACCCTTGATCGAGCACTTATTACCGGGCGGTCCATCGGGCCGAGCCATTTTTGGATCGCTCTAGTTGTAGCAGGTCCTATTGATGCAATAGAGGTTGATATTTGAGAATATAGGTGTGAGTTTTAGAATATAGGGATGAGATTGTAAATTGAGAAATTGAAAATGGAATACTTCTAATGAGATTGAGTAAAACAAACATGATTTATATATCTCAACAAAAAAGTTGAAAATTCTCCTACCATACTATCCCTAAAATATGTTACGAAAAATTGGCGTTGAATTTTTCATTGGAGTTTGTAATTTTTGAACTTTATGGGAAATTTGATATTTTCTTAACAAAGTGTGTTAAATACCGTATAGTATCGATTGATTCAACCTATTATACCGAATAATCGTGGTTGGTCCGATATGATAAAACCCTAAAAATTATTTTTGTTGTTAAACTGGTCAATATAGGCCAAATTAATTGGACAATACTAGGCATTACCAGTCAAAAATCGGTTTAATCTTACCAATTTTTTTAATTTTTGTACTTTTCCACTTTTTTTTATAAATATAGAATTCATAAACTTAATATTTAAAATATTTATGTCATTATTTGAACTTTGAATTAAATATATACACATTTTTATTTAAACTAAATATATACAACTTGTCATTTTATATTAATAAATTACATTTAGATTTTGTATAATATAATTCCAAATATAATTATTTTTTATTAAAATCAATAACAAAGCGATTGAATCGGTCCAACTGGTTGAACCACTTATCAATAGCTTGGCCCAGGTTAGATAACTTAGGTATGGTATTTAAAACTTTGGCCACTTAACTTAAAAGATGATAATTAATAATTAATGATGGCTTCACTATGAGAAATTGATTTTTTACCGATAGAAAATACCGATGGAATTAATATGTCGTTGTTTAGCAAGTGATTCTTGACATTACCAAAGAATATGCATTTATAAACCTACCAACGGAACACTGATGGGTCACTGACGGAATATAACGACGGACAATAGTCTCGCTAATCAAAGTTAAAGTTCCCAGAAAATCTACTTCCAAATTTCTCGATAGAGTTGCGATGTATTACCGACCAAACATTTATCGATGGATTACCGAGAGATTAGCGACCAATTTATAAAAGTTTGTTGACGGATATATTCGTCATTATCAGCGATGTACTATTCTGTTGGTATTCTTTGGCGGATTCGAGAGATTAGCGACGTATTTTCTTAAAAAGTTTGTCGTCATTATCAAACGTCTTTTTTTTGGTAATTCTTTGACGGATTATCGAGAGTTTAGCAATGGATTTGGATAAAATAAATGAAAAAAATAGAAAGACCAAACTAAAAGGTGAATTTCACTTCCATGTTGTAATGAATTGAGTAGAATCAAATACAATATTGTTCAAGTTTCATTAGATCGAGTTATATATGTGGCTAAAATAACTTTAGATGGAGTTTGAAACCTTGACATCACTTCTATAGGGATGACAGGGGGCGCCCATGGTGATTTTTTTTTATCTTTTTTATCTTGAATTTTATATTATTAATAATTTTTAATATTATATTTTGTATTATAAATACACATTTTTTATAAATTTTACATTATATATGTTAAATATAATATTAAATACATAAAACTATGTTATTTTATATAATATATATAATACACAATAAATATATTAAAAAATAAATAAAAAATAGCAGGGCGCATGCGTCGGGTACCCTGGGGAGGTGAGACCAGTCCGCCCGCCCCCGCCCGGGTCTGGCGGGGGCAGGTCAAACGGGCGGGCGGGGTGGATACCATACACAGTGGGGCGGGTCATTTTGCCATCCTTACATTTCTAATAGGTGAGACCAAGTGTCATCGGTCATCTCTCGTAGTGAAAGTTTGTAGTGGGTGTTGTATTCCTTATTTCAATAAATAATTAAAATATATATATATATATACACAAAAATTGTATGGATTAAATTATGAAATAATTAATCATAAAGAAAATATATTCATTAAACAATTCAAAGATTAGGCCAAGGATAATTATGTGATTTCGTGTTATATTTACGAAACAATTAATCATAAAGAAACAATATTTCCTAAAACAAAAGGTTATTATTAGAACCATAAAACAATTTATTTTTAAATAATTGTGGAATTTAATAATACAAATATACTATAACAAAAAAATTATAAATTCTTAAATTTTTCTTTAAAAACAACATTGTTTGTTCAAGTTGGCGACTTAACTTGCTGACGGATATCATTTGCCGACACAATTATCCGTCGGCAACGTGTCGTTATAGTTCTGTTGTGGATCCGTCGATACCATTACCGATGGACTATTTATTCTGTCGACATGTTATTAACGACAAGCAATTTACCGACTAGAAGAATTCACGTGTAATCCGCCGCTAATCTATTGCTAAACGGGCCTACAAATATATTTTTTGTCGGTAAAATTCCAATATTTTGGTAACAATAATTTAATTGAGACTCATCCGTTGGTTTCAGAATTATTGATGATTTGACATATTCTTTTCTCTTAAAATAATTATTAATTAGTGATGTCATATTAATAGTTCAATTGAAACACTAATTTAAAAACAAATTGAAAAGAATATTTGAAACGTCTAAAAAATGAGAACAAATTCAAAACAAAGAGAGTATCAAATTGGCCATCCCATGCATGCCACGTGATGGACATCATGCCTATGTCCCCTCCGTCATCCCCTAAAAAAAAATGAAAACAACAAATTCAAAATGGAGAAGATAACATCGAATTGGCCCATTCCATGCATGCACGTGATAGGCACCATGCCTGTCTATTGTCCCAACACTCCCCAAAAAATGAATTCGTATTAGGTGATTTTATTAACCCAAACACAGACCTGGCCACGGTTCTGGAACCGCCGGTTCGGGTTCGGATTCACGGATTCCGGATTCCTCCAAATTGAGACCGGAACCGAACCTTATGCTCACGGTTCCGGTTCCAAAGCTCGAACCGCGGTTCGATTCCAAACCGGAACACGGTTCCTATACGATTCGGTTCGGTTAAAGGAACCTTTTGTTTTTAATTTTATTTAGATAAAATGTTTAGCAATTTAGTTTAAAATAAAAAGAAAAAAGGAAAAAAAACGCGAGCGTGATTCATCTAAAATATTTCCATCGAGCTAAATGTTTGCTCTACTTGTGATTGAACGGGGCATCCCAAACCTCTTTTTGCGATGATTGAGATGATTGTATAAGGTTGAGTTCTTTGTGACCACCATTTCAAAATATCAAAGACTTCAATATCTATTTCACTAAACTCGAAAGAAGTAGTTAAATAATTCTCAAGCTCTACATTTGGTAGAGGAACCCTGGGACGTTTACTTTTTTCCCTAAGTAATCGTTGTGCAATATTAAAAATATCATAATAAACATTTTACATTTCTTCTAGAATGTATTTACCAAAACAAGATTCTTTGGTTTTAACCTTAAAAAAACGGTTCCATCACGGTTCCATATACGGTTCTAACCGACGGTTAAAACCGCCGGTTCCACGGTTTTTGAGACCTAGGAACGGAACCGAACCGATCTACACGGTTCGGTTTCGGTTTTGGAACTATTGACCACGATTCTGTTTAGGAACCAGATTGACCACGGATTCGGTTCGGTTTGGAACCCGGTTTCGGTTCCATTTGGCCAGGTAGTGAAACACTTCAATTACTACAATTAATTGATAAATTTATTTAATATAATGATGTGTTTGGGACGTTGGATTGTGATGTACGTTTTTCTTAAGTTATTATAACAATAATGTGTTTGACGATGATTTTATGAAGGATAAAGTAATGAAATGACTAAAATATCCAAATGCCCAGACACATTGGTAGAACAAGGGGAAGAAGCAATCTGGGCCTCGGCCCCCCTTTTAATATTTTTGTCCGTGTAAGGTTTTTTAAGATTCTTTTTTATTAAATATTTAAATAATTATTTTTAGTTTTTTATTTGGTCCACCCAAATTTTGTGTATAGGTCCGACCCGATTTTTTTAATGGCTACTCCATTACCCAAACAATTATTTTTTAAAAAAATTACATTTTTTTGGTACAACTTTTTGCAAGTGCTTTTCAACCAATGTAACTTTGAATTTGCATATGCAAAAAACAAGGAAAGTGGAAAAAGCTTACGTGTATAGATTATATTCCTGTCGGTTATATATATCATCACATGTATGATGTATAGAGAGATTGCAATGTAGAAAATTGTGTGTGATAATTGAATACATAACCATAGTTCTAATGCACCAACGTTTGAATTTGTAGCCATTTATGTTTAAATTAAATTAAGGTGTCAATCAAAATTTCTTTTACATACTTATTTCCTCACGAATATCATCTGTATTCTTGTAGGAACATTAATTGGTGGTCACCTAAAAATTGGTTGGTTTTCATGCACCAACGTTTGCATATTGTTATCCATATAATACTTGTGATGAAGTTATGCTGATCTAAGACTTGGGCAGAATTATTACGTCATCTCTTGTGTTATTCTGATTTTTTTTAAAAATAAAAATCAATATTGATGCACTTAAATTCAGAGCCGACCCTAATTTTTTGGGAGCTGCGCGAAAGAAAAAAAGGGACCCATATAAAAAGAAAAAAATACAAATAAATATTTGTTTATGCACACTTTGTATGTAACTTAATAGATTTAATTGCTCTTGAGTAGAAAAAGAATCTAAAAAGAAAAAAATGTTTCCTTTTTTAGAAGGTAAATTGTTTTTGTAGAACAATTGCAAAAGACCATTTGGTGATTTTTAGAATTTTTGGGGCCTCTATAAAACAACTTAATAAAACACATATACATATATATAAAGACACATGTAAAATTAGGTGTTGGGCGTAGCGGGCGTGTCATGGTCAAGATTTGATTTGTCTGAAATACCCGATAAATCACACCAACAAGATGATGACAAAAATAAATGACATCGACGAGAAAATAAAAAATGCACATCGAGATTTTACGTGGTTCGGCAAAACCCGCCACGTCCACGAGAGTTTCCGTTCTTTACTAATAAAGAATTTCTCATAATAAAATACACCCTTGAGTTTTATGGTCCAAACCCAAGAATAAAAGACTCCGTACAACCACTTTTACTAGCTATCAAAGAACACTTTCCCTAACCCCTTTATATTACCCAGAAAAAAATACCTCGAGTATTTTCCGCACCCATCATAATTTGACTCGCATAAATTGATCTCTCCAGGTGTGTACACTTATTTTTCTTTTCCACCGATTGGATGGCCAAGAAATTACCTTTGCTTGTCATATCTTCTCATTGCAACTCGTAAGCCTTTTTATGGGCAAATTAAGGGAGAATAGTTCCACCCTCAAGAGAATACAAGTTCAATTTGTTATTGCCATATACTTGATTAACTACCAACCTTTGAAAAGATTAGCCACTCATTTTTGACTAATTGTTTAGTGGGCCGCCACCTAACAATCTCCACCGCACCACAAAATAATATTACAAACAAAACCGAATATCAAACACCATTGGCCTTGAGTTCTCGCACATGCCGAATCGGTAAGTCCTAACTCCACTGATTGATCCCGATGCACACGTGCGATCCGATTAACACCACTAGTTCGCTGAGAGGAAGACCTTAATCCATCCTCTCGCCCAACAGATTTCCCTCACACCCGCCTTTATTCCCCGGAAGCCCCGGCGCGCTCCACTTCCAAAGTAATCCTCGAGGTCATCAGGCGATATAAATTCCGATCTTCTCTCTCATCCTTAGGACCCTTCCGCCACGTGTGACTTTCAAGACTCCATCTCCGGTTGAATATCACAACTATTGGAATCCACTTGAAGACCAGGAAATTAGATTCATCCGCATCTTTGGGACATAGGCCACACCATCCAAAGTATGGTCCACATCACCAATTTTGATTTTCACCACTCCAATCTCATGATTCTACAAGTAGAACCATAACACGAGAACAAAGTTCATGCCATCTACAATCAAAATAATCCCTTATGGAGTACACATACATTACGCATTTGAATCTAAAATCCATCAATCTCGAGAATAAGTATCTATCCTTGTGGAGCGTGTGATATCTCCATCTTCGCAACGATCACCACCACCACCATCACCGACATCATCATTCTTTCTCCGAGGACAATTCCTTTTGATTTGACTCTCCTTGTAATAACAATAGCATACAATATCCTTTCCCCGGTCCTGAACTTGACTGCTAGTCATAGATCCACAACCATATCATCCCGTTTCGATTCATTTCCGAAAAACCAAAGCGAGATATGTGTCTCCTCCTCCGGTTTGCATTTTTTTAATGGGACAACAACAATGCTTTTATATATACTCCTAGCCCGGTGTGTCTTTCTCGCACACCAAACATCATCGCCAGGACTATCATATGAATCCGAGATAGAGGTAAGAAGTAAAAGGGCTTTATCTTCTTCCTCAACCTTTACATCGACTTTTCCCAGTTGATATAGATTTCTATTGTGCATCTTTCATATCTGTCGATTTTTTCTCATTTTCTTCAACGCCATTGCGGACCCTGTTGAACTAAGGAGATCCTTCATTGTTAATTGCCAAAAAGTGAATTTCCCTTTGTCGTCAAATTGTTGTACCTTGAATGGATTTGTCACTACCACAATATCCACCCAAAAAAATTAAATCTCAATTTTCTACCTTACGAGTTACCAAGTAGCTCGATACTACTTGTTGGACGCGGCGGAGGCGTGTCATATTCTCGAGATTTTATTTATCCGAAATACCCGACAAATCACACCAACAAAATGATGACAAAAATAAATTATATCGGAGAAAATAAAAAATGCAACACAAATTTTATGTGGTTTGGCAAAACCCGCTACGTCCACGAGTCTCCGTTCTTTACTACTAAAAAATTTCGGTAAAAGAAAATACACCCTTGAGTTTATGGTCCAAACCCAAAAATAAAAAGGCTCGTGACAACCACTTTACTAGCTATTAAAGAATACTCTTCCCAACCCATTTGTGTTACCCGAGAAAAAAATACCTCGAGTGTTTTTCGCACTGGCCACAATTTGACTTGCACAAATTGATCTCCTCAGTGTTACACTCATTTTTCTTCTCCACTGGTTGGATGACCAAGCAATTGTCTTTGCTTGCCATATCTTCTCACCGCAATCCGTAAGCCCTTTTTATAGGCAAATTAAGGAGAATAGTTCCACCTCAAGAGAATACAAGTTCAATTTGTAATTGTCATCCTTGATTAACGACCAACCTTTGAAAAGATTAACCACTTATTTTTACTAATTGTTTAGTGGAGCTGCCACCTAATATTAGGGACCCTCAAAATCGGGGTCTAAGACCGTTACTTTTGGTGACTATCCTCAATATTGTCGGCCCCAACTTAATTCACTTCATATAAGACTCCAAATTGATTATCACAATATGAGTGAAATCACTTCTTGTCACACAACATGTCGTTTGACTTGTCGAGGAGGAGCCTTCCAACCTTAAATTAATAAAAGAGAAATAGCCTTATGGAAGAACTCGGGACTAAAATGATAATGAATTGGTATGTGAGATGAATGTTAGAACAAAGTATTTATATTAAGAATTAATATCTAATGTTAAGCGGTGTATGGACCATTTAGATCTATTACATCTGTTGAATGGAATTGACAATTTGACATGTTAGGCCTCTTTCACTACAACAAAACAAGGGAATTCCAACGAAAAAAATATATTGGTATTTGGCCAATTTCCGTTGGAATTATCGATTCAATAGAAATTCCAATGGAAAAGCACCATTGGTATAATGGTCGTTGGAATGACAAAATTCCAATGAAAATTCCTATGGAAAAAATATTCCAACAGTACCAAATGGTTTTGCTTATCGTTGGACTTTCTGTTGGAATTTTCCAACGGTATGCTGTAGCATTGGAATTTCCATTGGAATTTTGAAAATTCCAACAGTTTTTTATTCCGTTGGAATTATTTCGTTGGAATTTGATTGTTTTCTTGTAGTGTTTCAATTATTAATGTTATTTTGGGTTTTCAATAAGCGAGTATTGCCTCTCGGAAAAATTGTGTTAAAAGAAACTAAATGCTTTGATTGCAATTATTTTTTTTTTTGAGAAAGAAAGCCAATAATATTAATCGAGAAAAAGGTGGAAATTCCTCCCTGCCAGTTCGAATATGTGGGGGGGGGATAACACCCAAAAAAAGACTCATCTCTACCAAACGAAAAGCATGACTTGTATTTAGATGGTGTGCAAAACATGGTTGCGACCTTCTAACCCAACTAAAAGAAAAGGAAGAAAAACTAGCCAAAATGGACAAGATATCTTCTATAATATTTCCCAAATAAGAAAAGTCATCGAAATCCTCGTAAGTGCATGAACAACATTCAGGTTGTCCAACTCAATTACCACATCCATGTATCCTTCATGAAGTCGCAATGCGGACACCTTCTCGACATGCCATGGCCTCATTTATATCAATTTGCAAAATTTCCGAGGTAAATTTGGATAGAGACCTCGAACGTGACCTTCATGATCCCGAATCACCACTCCTAACCCGGCCCCAACCTCCGACACAACCGGCGGCGCGTCCGAATTAATTTTGAAGATGTTTAAGCTTGGTGGTTCCCACTTATCCGCTTGTGATCGTCCCGGCCTCCTTCCAAAGATATGTAAGGCTCAAGCCTGGTACTCATTTAATGTATTTGCCGCCAACTCAATGCATCTAGTATGACATATAGTTTTTCCTTGGAATTTTTTTTTTTGATTTCTCCCATACCAAATGCTCCACAAAGAGTAGCATGACAAATAAACAATGTGAATCGGGTCCATATTTTCCGACATCCATTCGATCCAATCCGCTAAATTACCCGTATCTTTGATGGAGCGTAGTTTGAATATGCAACGGGCAGACCTCCCATACAAAGGAAACCCAAGGGCAATCTCTCTCAACGCATGTGTAGCCGTTTTTCTCCTCAAGCCCGCACCGTGCAGCAAAATGGATCAACTTCCATGCCTCGTCGCGATGGCGATTCTCACAGTAGAATATTTCGATACATTTCCATACAAAGAGTTTAACCTTCGATGGAATATCAAGATGTCACATCCACTTCCATAATTTCGAGTATTCCCCCCCGGGAGGTCGAAAGTCGTTCGCCATCATGAATTCTCTTCGCAATATGGTATCCCGATTTCACACTATAAATTCCATTCTTCGTAATGCCACATAATTCTATCCTCTTGTCTCTAGAAAGTAAAGGAATACTCCGAATCGACTTTACCTCAATAGACTAAAAAGCTCACTAAGCCGTCAATATCCCAACCAAGCACATCATCATACATCGATCACGCACACATTGCACCTTTGTCTCGGCTCCTGGGGTGATACAACTCGAAAATTTGGTAAATCCAGGAATCCAAGGATCCGTCCAAACCCGCGTGTCAAGCCCATCCCCAATATTCCACGATGCCCGAGAAATAATATGCCTCCCCGCAATAATGCTTCTCCAAGAATACGATGGATTATAGCCGATTGTTGCATTAAGGAAATTATTTTGTGGGTAATATTCGCTCGTAGGGATTGAGCAAGTAAGGAATTATTTTCGTGAATCACCGTCAACTTTGTTTCGCCAACATCGCTCATTAAAGCATTGAATATCTCGAAATCCAAATCCCCCGTCATATTTCGCCTTGGTAAGAATATTCCACGAACACCAATGGATTCGCTTCTCCTCATGTTTCGTCCCCACCAAAAGTTGCTAACAATAGAGTTTATTTGTTGGCAAATATTTTGGGGAGAAGAAAACAACTCATAATGTAGGATGGAATTGCTTGAGCTATCGCTTTAATGAGAATCATTTTACCGATAGATAAAAATGGCTTTTCCATTGCTTTAATTTTTTCCTCACCCGATCGATGAAAGAAGTAAACACTTCCTTTTGGATCGACCGATGACCGTAGGTAAGCCCAAATATATCGCGTGTTTAGCCACCGCATTGACCCCCATCATTGTCGCGAGATGTTGTTGTCTTGAAAGTTCCATCTTTCCGCTAAAAGATATCTCCGACTTCTCCAAATTTATTTTTGCCCCGACGCCCTCTCGTATGCTTTAATGATCGCGCTGGTCTCCTCAATCTCATGTTCAGTGGCTCTTCCAAAAATAATACTATCATTGGCAAAAAACAAGTGTGTAATCTGCGGTGCTCTCCTACATATTCGAACCCCATGTAAAGAACCGCCCGCCGCCGCTTTTCGGATCATAGCAGAGAAAGCTTCTGCACAGAAAAGAAACAAATACGGGGAAAGCGGGTCTTGTTGAAGCCCACAAGATGGGGAGAAAAAATCTCCTTGAGAGCCGTTAAGCAAAATAGAGAAAGACACAAATCAGAGACACATTTCATGATAAGCTCTACAAAAGAATTATTAATACCCAATTTAAGCATCACACATCTAAGGATTTTCCATTCTACCCGATCATAAGCCTTTACTCATATCGAGTTTAAATGCAAAATTTCCTCGTTTTTAGCTTTGCTATTTTTCATTGAGTGAAATATTTCAAAAGCAAGTAAAGCATTATCCGTGATAAGATGGCTCGGGACAAAAGCAGATTGGGTGTGATGATAAGGCTTGGTAAGACGGACTTGATCAAGATATTTGCAATAGTTTTTGTTACGAGTTTAAAAATGACATTGCAAAGACTAAGCGGGCGAAAATCGTGACAAGCTCAAGTTTTTTTTCTTGGGGATCAAGGCGATAAAGGTTTGGTTTATTGCGAGAGGGTCGTGTGTGGCCATTAAGAATATCAGGGCGACAAAGAACTAAAACATCCGATCGAACAAGACTCAGAATTTATGAAAAAATAAAACAGGCATACCGTCCGGCCCCAGAGATTTTGTTGGATGCATCTGCATTAGAGCCGCAGATTCTTCATCCTTCAGAAGCGGTTGCGCCAAATGCCATTCGTTCATACGCTCCGCCATCATTTTATTGTCGAGTGCATCTAACGCTTCGGTGCATGTCCAGATTGGGTTCGCCGTGAACAAATCATGGTAATAATCCTGGAATACTTTCGCAATCTCGGCCTCATCATCCACCCATTCGTTGTTTCGCCGAATTTTATCAATATTATTTCGCTTTTGCCGTCCGGCGATTTTATGGAAGAAAGCGAGTTCTTATCACCGTCTTTGATCCGGTTTGCTCTCGCCCTCGGTGCCACATCGTCTCTGTTTTTTATACAACTCCGCCAACCTTTTTCTAATGATTCTCTAGCACGTGACTCCGCCTCCGTGTCGGTAAAATTGATTGGCTAAGATGTAATTGTTCTTCATGAGACTTATTTGGTTGTTTATATTTCCAAAATGATCCCTTTCCCAAATTTTGAGTTATTCTCACAATCCCGAAATTTCCGAGCCACGTTCTCCAAATTACGTGTATTTCCCCTAACTCCCATGTTTGCCGCACTTTGCATTGTCTTACACGATTCGTCCCGAAGCCACATGGATTCAAATCTATAAACTTTCATTATCTTCCGTTTACGAGAGCTCGACTAGTAGTACGGCCCCTCCGGTAATTAGAACGGGCGGTGATCCGAACCCACGCGCGGAAGGTGTGTAACCTTGTGTTCGAAACGATATATCCACCTCGTATTTCCAAAGCATCCGTCAGCCTCTCCCGAATATTGTTTTCACCGCTCGCCCATTAGTCCACGTAAACGAGAACCCTTCGTATCCCAAATCCGCCAAACAAGCTTCTTCTATGCATTAATGGAAAACACGCATCTTGCTACTATCTTCCACTGCGCCAATTTTTTCAAAGTCGTATAAAATCTCATTGAAATCTCCAAATAAAATCCACCCTAATCCGTTGTGATTTCTCACAAGCTCATTAATCAAGAGCCATGTTTGAGTTTTTAATCCTTCCTCCCGCCACCCATAAACTCCCGTTAGCCTCCATTCATTAGTCCCATCCGAAACTAGACCATCAATATAGTTTAGAGACGATGATGAGATGGTAAATGTGACTATATCTTTCCATAATAGACACAAACCCCCTCGCCTTCCTCCCGAAGATTTGTCGCGATCGATTATAAAGCTCCCTTCCATACCCAATTGTTTTAAAATCTCGTCGTATTCCTTCGTACATAATTTTGTTTCCATCAAGAAAACAAAACCGGGATCTTCGGATCGATTACTCGTTTAAGCGCTTGCACTATCGGTGGGTTCCCAAGCCCCCGAAGCGATAACCGATGCAACTCATTGTGCCGTGTGGTTGCTCCCTAGCAACCTCCACCGATTGTGCAAATGTAGATGAAACATCAAATAGGCCAAACTCATTTTGTTTCTTATTCTTCCGGTCACTCAAGTCAAATGTGTCGGTGGTCGTTTCACGTGCTCGTGGTACTATGTTGAAATGGGCAGGTGGTTTTGTTTTGAGACGGGACCAGGTTTCGTGGGTTTATTTTTGGTGTTAGGCTTGGATTGAGGAAAGGTGGTCGTGGAATATTCCATAGGAGAATCTGGGTTAGGCGTGCTTGATTTTTCTTTGGATAGATTAAGGTTGGGTTTGCATGGGGTGGACGTGCATGGCTTTAATGAGTCGTGGGGAATGGATTTGGATGCATGGAGTTGGGTAGATGAGTGCATGGATGATTGTGGGGAATGGGTTGGGGATGCGGCTCGGAGAGGTTGGTGTTGGGGATTTTTGGGTTAAGGGTGCATTAAGGTCGATATGTGGGTGTGTGGTCGGTTCAACGGTGGGTATTTTTGGGTGTTAGTGGTTTGGCGTTCCGGTATGGTAACGAGGGATAAGGATTGAAGGGATTATCTAATGTGGTTATTAAGTCGAGGAGAAGCGGTGTATTTCTAACGACTTGTTCGGCGTAGTCATCATTTTTGTCGAAGGTGGCGTTTGGTGGGTGGGGGATAGTTAGAGGGAGGGCAAGTGAGGTATTAAGGCTGTTTTTCTGGGAGGAGGGTGATATTTTTTTGTGGTTATCTCGCCGAACAGGTTGCGTCGAGGTCGAGCCAGTTTGGGATGGGTTGTCTCGGGCTATCGGTGCACGTTTCATAGGGGATGCTTTTAACCAAGGACCAAAATTCATACTTGCCGTATCCAAACATTCATTACGGTCGTAATGTTCGCAATTCTGAAGAAGTGACCGATTATCCCGCAACAAAAGCAGTATATTGGAAGAGCTTCATATTTCAGAGGTAACGTCAATAAATTTCCTTTTATCCGAACCGTAATAGAACGCTGGAGTGGTTTGGTAATATCCAATAAAACCTTAAACCGTAAAAACTTACCAAACATCCCTTTCATAGAGTGATCTAAAGCCATTAGAGAACCCAGCCGACCCGCCATCATCTTAGCAATTGTTGGATTCTTGCAAGCAATCGGGACGTCGTACGCTCGAACCCAGAAGGCAGCTTGATGTATATTTATTGAAGATGGTTGTTCATTAGCCTGTAATTCCCTAATCGCAAAGAGCCCCCCTTCATAGTGCCAAGTTTGATTGTTAACGACCCAATCAGATCTTCCTTCCGCTCAAAACGAAAAAGAATTAGCCCTTCTCCCCATTCTCTTGCCGTTACCTCAGTTTTCGCTTTCCACGCTTTCTTCATCACATCAATGAAGTAAAACGATTTCAAATTTTATCCGTGAACAGCTTTCCAACCAGACAATGGGTATTATTGGTATTTTCCGTCCGATTTTCTTCTCCGGGGTCATCCAAGTCGAGAATATTTTTCTCCTCCTCCGTCGGATCGTCCATGATTCGGGATCAAGGTCACCCAACCTCGGTAGGACCAAGACGAAGATAACTGCAATAAAAGAGACAAAAAGAAACCAAAACGCTACGCACCTGCATTACACGAAGGGAAAAACAAAAGCGGATCCAAACAGACACGCCCAACAAATCTAGAAAAAAGAAAAAAAAAACCTAGGGGACCGAAACCCTAACCAAACGAAAGACTGGAAAAAAACGAAGAGAAAACGAGCGCCAACCAAGAAAGGGGGTGAAAGAGGGGATGTGAGAGCATAAAACCAAGACGAAAAAGCGAGTAACCTCACACTCAAGAGGCGACCCAAAGGAGAACCCTAAACAAACCCTACGGGGTGACTCCTAACGAGAGGAGGACTTTGATTGCAATTATTTTAGTACGAACTCAAATTCGAGTTTTTGGATTGGCAATTAAAATATTTATCTAATTATGTAAATAAAACATGATTTAAGTGAAATTAACAACACGCGGGAGGTTGGCCTGTATAAATAAATAAATTATTAAATTTCAAGATCTTGAACAACTAAGGGATATATCTTTTACCTTTTTAGATAGGATGTTGATTAATTTATTATGATAGCATGTGCGATTAAATTGAAGTATCTAACGTGAATCATTAGTGGTCCAGGTGGTTAAAAGATACTTAAGTTCGAGTAGAGGTTCGGTGTCCGATTTTCACCGGGCTAGTTTTCTCCCATGCCAAGATTTTTACTCAAAAAAAAAAAATATATCCAATTAATGAATTTGATGTGTACTTCATATATATTATTCAAAATATTTATCAAACTTGTATTTTGATTGATATTTAATTGAGTTAATATATAGTTAACTAATTTATCCTTAATCAAAATCTTGATAAATTAGTATACGTTTAAATTGAAATATGTGATTTAAAATAAGATATTATGGTTAAAATATATTTTAAATTTTTTAATGAGGACTGTGATTATGAGGGGGATCAATTATCCTACGAAAATCATCCATTGTACGTACCCGGCCGCCTTAGAATTTATTAGTCATCGTCACCAAGTAAATATTTGATTAGATTAAAACTTTTAAAAAAATATTCATAATATATTCATGTGTGTTACCATCCTATGTTTAAGTAACTAGACGTATAGGTACATAAACATTAGCCACAATTTAATTTGGACATCAAATTAACTTTATTTAATACTTTAGAAAAACTAAAAAAGAAAGGACAAACATCATACGTACAAGAGAATATGGAACCTCTCGAGTCTCGACAATTGGGGCTGTGCCATCATAATCTATTTGTAAAGTTTACTTTATTAGGCTTAATCTACTTTAGACATCAAAAGGAGGTACCATGGATAATATTTAGGGACTCCCACTATGTCTTAGGATTATTTAAGCATCTAATTATCCTTAATCCATTAGCACCACGACATTATCTCGTTCCTTTTTTTTAAAAAAAAAAATACTATTCATGATTCCACTTAGTCCATTTACAATAGTCTGCACTACTTTGATGCAAAATTTGCACTCTATCACTCTTATCTCAAGTAGTTTTCATTAGTTCTGAACTAAAAAGAATATTTCATAAGGTTCTTTTTTTATTAATTTAATATTGATTTTTTATACTTTATAATTGATAAAAAGTATTATATATAAGTAATTTTATTTAATATAATATTTATTAATATTTTTATCTTCAAAATGAATCAAATTCAAAAAAATGTAAAATTTAATGAAAATAATTTATTATAATAATATTGAAACATACCTGCAATTTATTACATGTTATTGAAATAATTTTGATATTATTTTCTACTAATTTCAAATTAATATGAATACTTCTTTTAAGTGAAAATAAAATTAAGAAAAACATAAAAAAGTAAAATGGCACAGGAACAGTGCAACGCGACAAATAGTATCTGCATTGTAGCAATGTCAAAATGGCACTATACTATAGCAATGTCGAAATGGCACAACAAAATAGCACCTTGTTGGGGCGGAAAAATAACGCCAAACTCCATAGTAACGCACTATTGGAGTTAGTATTAGGATTTCTAATATTCTATTGGTTCTTTCACAAAAAAAAAAAAAAAAAATATTCTGTAGGTTAAATTGCATGCATGTAGATATAGGTTAGGGGAATAAATTATTAGAAGAAATTAAAGAAAAAGAAAAATAAGGCTACTGTCTTGTGCTTTATTAGTGTCTTATTAATATGCACAGGGAAATCTTGACCTGGTCCTGGCTCAACCACAATTGTATGAGATTCATTAGTAAATTATATTTTCAAATCGAAAAGTTTATTTGCATTCACTTTGTTGGAAGCTATCTTCAAAAAATCAGGGTCTATTCTATGCCACCCATGTGGGTGGCACCCAAGTGTGAGGATCCACCCTTGGATCCTCACATACACACACACCCACATGGGTGTGTGAGTGATCCAAGGGTGGATCACTCATCTTGGGTGCCACCCCACTTGGGTGGCTAAGAATTTACCAAAAATGAGATCAGGTCTCCTAAAAAAATCAGGTCTTAACTCTTTATAAAAAAAAATGGACCTCATCTTCTTGCTCATTACAAAAATAATATGTTCTCACTCCTCCCATGAAAAGCTCAATGCAAAAATAATATGTTCTCACTCCTCCCATGAAAAGCTCATTACAAAAATAATATGTTCTCCTCCTCCAATGAAAAGCTCAATGCAAAAATAACATGTTAGTGGAAGGAGGGGAAAGTAATATATAGTGGTAATAGACTGTGATAAGCCATTTAGAAAATATAAAGATTAAAAATAGCCATATTTTGTAGACACATCTTTTTTAGTCATTTTGGGGTATAAAATGACATTCATACCCTTCTAGCATGTTTGTTTGATATTTGGATTATTTTCCTCTCTTTCACTTCTCTCTATGTATTATCTTACTCTTTTTTTAAACTTTTTTTAAAAAATCGAACCTGTATTTGTCGTTTTTAATCTGCAATATAGATGTTGAATTATAGATATCAAAAAGAGGATTAATTTGATATATTATACATGCAAAACGGATTTAAAACGAAAAAGTTATGTGAATTCAAAGTTTTTTGAAGAAAAACAAAATAACTGGGTTGTAATAAGTGTTGTGGCTCGATGTCGAGTTACTGTAACTTGATATCGAGTTACATTTTACAGTAACTCAATATCGAGTCACTGTGACTCGATGTCGAATCACAATAACTCGATGCAAGTCACATGGATGTGTTTCTTTTGTGCAGATTAAATTGATTCAAGGGCAAATTTGGTTTTTCGACCTTAAAATGGCTTAAAAAGATGTGTTTTTGAAAAATATGGGTAAAAAATATCTTAATTTAATGGGAATGACTAAAAAGAAAATCGACTATAATATATATTATTTTTTTCCATTTTTCTTCTTTTTTCTCTTTTGGTTTTTTCAATTTATCCCCTTTGTGCTTTTGGCGGAGCTAGTGCGGTACTTGGGGGTATAACTAGAGTTGACAATTGGTTAAGTTTGACTACCCAGTACCCAAGCCCAACATACCTAAATATTGGGTCAATCAATTATAATTTTAGAAAATTGCTCTTGAGAGAATAATAATTATTTAAATTAAAGGCCAGAAACTTTTTCTGTAACTGTAAAATATAATACTAATTCTTATTATAGGCTTTAGCATCAAAATAACTTACAATTGTTTATAAGTTATAACATATGAATAAGAAATAACTGCAAATCCTATGGATCATAAATCTATCTAAAATAAAGATTTTAATCTAACCGATCCGTAAAATCAAAAAATCGCAATAAAGATTTGGACAAAACACGTATCAATGAGATTGATCTCACTTCGAGAATCATCAAGTAATGACTTATCTAAATCTTCTAAATAAAATCCACATATGGGGATAAACTTATTAAATCGAAAAAAAAATCACCTATCATGCGGACCAAACTTATATAAAAGTATAATAAAAATATTGAAAATCACTTCATGGAAGATGAGAGAGAAAAGGAAAGAAGAAGATGGAGGAGGAGAAGATAGCTAGGGTTTGTTGGAGATTTTTCAGAGAGTTATTACATTGCAAAATCTTAATCATGTTAACCTATATATTTTTTTTTACAATTTATTTTTCTGAATTAAATTATATAATCTTCTCTCAAAAAATAAAATAAAACATAAATAAATCTCTAATCTTCTCTTTCGTTGCAAGAAGTAAGGAATCGAAAAAACTATACAATTGGATGGGGCTGTGCTCGATAGCCAGGTTATGGGCCCACAGAAAGACCCGTTTCTTTCTTTTTCTTTTTCTTTGTGTAAAAAGCCCAAACATTTGCCTATTTTGGCCCAACTCTGTCTTCAACAAATACAAATAAATGCCCATAAACACAGAATAATAAGAATGGAATAGAATAGCTGTTTCTCTGCTGTGGAGCAAAATATTAAAGGGTTATTTTCTTCTCACAAATCGAAGCATACAAAATTCATACATTTATTAGAAAAAAACATTCACATGATTCTTGAGAATCTATTAGCGGAATCTACTAGGTAAATTAGCTTTCCTTCTTTCATGGGCTATGAATAAAGATTAATTTTTTTCTATTTGTATATTCTTATGAATTCTTGGCCTTTTTGGCACTATTATTTTTCAGGTGAGAAAATTCTGCTATTTTTCTTCCTTTTGGGTTTTTTTTTTCCCGTTCGAATAATTAAATAGGTTTTATGTTCTTTAATTGGTTTGTAGTTTTGTAAAGGAGAGATTGAACTTCATTGGATTATAAAACTTTTTTTTTTTTTTGGTTTATTGAGTTTGTTATTTTCTTGGCACTTTTGCGTAGTGGGGTTCTCTCGATTCGTCGAAACATGTGATGGGGTGAATTTTTCTTTCCTTGCATGTAATTTTTGCAGGTGAATTTTTCAGGTCTTTGGAATTTTACGAAAAGATTTGATTTTTTTCTCATTCTGCATCAAGTACTGAGAATTTGCGGCAATTTACTTCAATCAGGTTGATTTTCTGTTTTTGTAATGCCACGATTAGCCTCATCTACATTTATATTGAGTTTCTGTGGGGAATTTTGCATCTTGAATTGTTAATCTCAAGAAATAAGCTGTTATTGGGCATTGCTTGCATGTGATTATCTGAATTTGAATTTCTATTGTTTCAATTTTATTTTTTTCAAGAAGTGGAAGCTAGTAGGAATTTCTGTAAACTGTGACAATTAAGAAAAAATGAATTTTTCTATGCCATTTGGGTGGGATAATGTGTGAATTTGCTAAGATTTTTTTAAATATCATTTCCATGCTAAACAAATTTTGATTAGTATTTTAAAGATATAGGGTTGTAATTAGTTAGACTTAGGATCTCAATTTAACTGTGCTTTAGTTATTTACAAGATTTAGTTAATGTATCTTGTGTGGATGTCCAACGGCTGAACCCATTGTTATCTTGAAGATGCTATTGAGTTATTGCAACAAATGTTTGGTTACGTGTCTTTATTTCTATATGTGTTGCAACGAACCATTTGTCCATGAGCTGCGAAGCAAGAAAACACGTGTAACGTATATATGATGGTCGATGCCTTTGTATCCGCATGGGAGGTAGCGTTATGTGAATACTTGAACATTTATTAAACTATAGAGACTAGTGTAACTTATTCAAGGCTAACATGAATGCTACTATGAGAATAGCTACTGAGTCACGGCAGTGGCGTTGTCATTTATTACATTGTTATGTCACTGTGTGGGTCATCGTTGGTAAACACGTAATTAATTCATGTTTAAATTGTTCCGCAGCTTTACAATGAGAATTTCAAACAAATTTCTTCATTTTAATGGAAAATTCGGTTTTGAGTTTTACGCCAAAAGCTGCATCTTGTCTATGTTTTGAAGGATTGTTAATTTTTTACCCTATGTTTGTTTGAGGGAGTTGCAAGGTTTTCCATTTATTAGTACATTCGATAGAAAATTTGAAGCTAATAACTGACAAGATGAAAGATTCGGAATGCCCTAGACTTTGATGCTCCCACTAATTTTTGCAAATAAACCACTGCTATTTATGCCATACTATATCTTCAAATATATACTCTGTCTGTCCCAATATTGTCCCCTTTGTTTTTGTAGCATCCACAAATAAAATATCTCATTTCCAGAAATGCAGATCTTCTTTATAAAGATTTCTCCTCACTTAAAATAAAGATGTATGGTATAGACGTCCCTTTGGTAAATATAATCTGATTCTAGATTCTCATAATTGCAAGAAATTGTACTCAGCTTCAATTAATTTTTAAAGTCTATACCTCTCTGATCTTTTTTATGCATCCTTGAGATTTTAGCCATGCGGACGTGAAAAAGGTCCGTCAATAAATATAGAAGGTTGAAATTCATTATCTTTCGAGAATTGTTAAACATGGAAATTCATTATTTTTGAGTCTCCCAACATTGCTGATCTTGTATTTTCATGTTTTAACTTTTCAAACATATGCTGAATGTATATTCTCCGCCATGCTTCATTGACTTATCTAGTATCTTAACGAGTTTATAAAAATTGCGACAACTTTAGTTTTGTAGCTTTATAATTGGCTTCTTTGGGATCACAAAGGTCATTGATTGAGGATAGCTTCGTATTAGCCTTCTCTGTTTATTATGCCCTGATGCCTGATTTTGTGCATTTGGTTCTTGAATTTTTAGTTAATCTGGTATATGATATTTGGAATTTCATTCTTGGTTGAATTCTGATTTTAAAACAGCTTAAAACATATTCTTTCATAGCCTTTATAAGAACAGCTATCAAGGTTAAGCCTAATGAATAGAAGGAATAGTTTCTTATCAGTGGTTAGATAAAAGGTGGTTTACTAACTTTTTTAGTTTTAGTTACACGCTATGCATTAAGCAATCTGAATTTCATTTTCTTTTATTGTTCTAAATGTAGTATAGTCTGAATCTATTCACCTCTTGTATACGGTGGAAAGTGAATTAAAACACTTATCTCCTTGTATTCTCATGTTACGCAGCTCTTGTTTTTACTAATTTTGACTTGTTTTCATTTTTTGTTTGAGGATACTCTCACCAGTCACCAATTATGTTTGACATTCGGTTTCATCTTTGTGAGGACATCTAGTTTTCTGTTGTTTTCTCAATTCATTTCTGTTTGTGTTTTTGAACTATCAAGGCGTTTACGTTGGCATTTTTTTTTAGCTACAACAATATACAAGGTAATGAAAGATGCTTAACTGTTAGAATTAAGAAGGTGATATTTATGAACTAATAAGGGTTGCATCAAATCTAGTTAAATATCCAAATGAATATGTAATATCAAAATATTATATTATACAAGGTAAAAAATAATCAATGTGAATATATCATGTACATAACAATAAACTGCCATCTCTGCCACTGGCTGGAAATTAGGGTAAGGTGTGAAGTATCTCCGTGAGAGATTCTATGCCGTCTCCCGTCACTCTCTAGTTATAGGATATAGGGGTTTATGATAGTCCATTATACATGGATATTTAATTTCTTTTTTTTTTTTAAGTTTATTAGGTCGTCTGCATGATATTTTAATCAATCCGTAATGCACTCGCATGGTACATTGGTGTCTATCTGGATTCTGGACCCTATGTTGTGCACAGCTTCTTAGGATCACAAAGAAATATTTTTTTGTTGCATCAGTGTGTTATTACATGAATGATGTGAAATTCTCTAATTTGAATGCTTAATAGAAAAATGGGATAATTACAAAAAACCACATGAGTTCGGGCTAATTACATAAACAAAAAAAAGATTTTTTAAAATTACAAGGTTTGATTCCGTCTTACATTTTTTGCTTCATAAGCAAAAAACATTTATAAAAATATTACATTTACCCCCTAAATTTACGACAGAATCAAAGCTGAGGGTTTTTTTCGTAACTATGAAACATTCTGGATTTTTTTGTAATTAGCCCAAACCTCAGGGGTGTTTTTGTAATTATCTGTAGAAAAATATATGTTCTGCTGGATATCCAGCATGTCACCTGGAATGCTGATGATCTTTATATTACTTTCAGGCTCTTTCGTTCCTCTAAGATACAATGAACCATCAATACGGGGAAGATCAAGTAAGTCGAGAAACTTAGGTATCAGTGCGTCTCTTCTAAAACTTCTCGTTAACATATAATTTCTTCACAGGACCGAGTGACCGTTGCTGGCTTCGACGTTCCAAATTCACCCGACGCGAGTTACAACAACGTCTACCCTGGAAACGAAGACGATGGACGAGAACCACCAGCCCTACCGCCCCACCTGCAGCATACTTTGTTAAACCACCCAACAAACAATGATGAATCCATCTCGTCACCACAGAATGTCACTCTAAATCATCTCTACATCGAGAACAGAGAACCTCCGCGATCGGTCGTGGCACTTGGGGTCACTCATCGGTTTCGTTCGAAATTTGTCACTGTTGTGCTTTATAAACCTGTCCCGAGAAGGTGAGATTAGCAGCTGGTAATTTGCACAGATTGTGAACCACATTTCGCTTATAATCATGAACCACATTTCGTTGTTTATCGTCCAATTATCTGTGTATCGATTGAGAGCAGCTGTAAGAACTAGCAAAAATGCAATTCAGCCAAAAAAATTAGGATGCTATGGTGAAACTTGTTTGTGTTCCATTAACTACATCAATTATTATGGTGGTTAGAAATGCTACTAGTTATGAATTGTGCTATTAGCGTAATTGCCTGCTAGATTTCGCTATCTTTTTGTTCATTTTTGCAACATGTGATTACGGATGACAATGAGCCGGGTCTAAACCTGGACCCAATTCTAATCCGCCCGCTTGGGTGGGTTTTAGAGTTATAAACAGGTTTAAGGCTCGTCTTTTGGTTTTTACCCTCATGGCTCATACCCGCCCCATCCATGTCGGGCCCATTGATATTTTTGGTTTATTTATCATTTTGATACATATATATGTACATTTGTGTAATATAATATTATATTTAAGAAATGTTTTTGTAAAAAAATATTTATGGGTGATTTTAATCTATATATATATATATATATTACTATTTAAAAATTATAAAGCGAGTTAACGGGTCTGGCATGAACCCATTGGGTCTTGGGGTGGGGAAGTTGTGAGTCCTCAAAATTCTTGATGGGGCGGAGCTCGTGGTTTGTGGTTTGACAAATTTGCCCCAACCCGCCTTGTTGCCGTCCTTATATGTGATATTAACAGCCCGGTACTTGCCACTAGGTTACCAAGCGATTTATGTTGCTGGCTTCTCTGTTGATGTGCCGTTTCAAGAGTCGTAACTGTCACTACAACACGGGCTATGATGAGAATTATATACTGGGAAATGGGAATAGGCGTCTATTTTGTGGTCTGTCAAAGACATCTTTTATTTCTAGGAGATTCTACTCAAGAGTAAATTATCTCATTTCGACTTTGTATATAAGATGATGTCATTATTGTGCATGTATATGTATAGTCATATAGAAACATATCCAAATACACAAAACATATGTGCATCTAAATGTATATAACTCTAACAAATCCTTCTATTATACCACGAATATGTGCATCTATGATTCCATGAATATGAATTATGCACTGAGTGTACCATCCATGTGAATCTTCAAAGAACATAAAATGAACGTAGATTATTATCCAAACAACAATATGATATTCTATTATACACCGCATAAAAATCGCTATTCTTCCGAACAAAATATCTATGCATGAACATCGGCTGGATAGATTCCCGATTCGGTTGATTCAGTCGACTCGTGCTTCTTCGCTTAAAATGAAGCCACAAGCACCAAAACTTGATCTTGAGCGTAATATAGCTCTAATTTATGTAGCTCAGTTTCCCACTGCCACCGCATGTTGTACAAGATCGAGCAGAGGAGCACTTTGTGCAGTAGCTCCACTTCTTTGGAAGCCTTTGAACAGAGTATGAGAGTTTATATTATTGCTATATAGAGGACAAGAAAGGCAAAATAAAAGGAAGGGATTATTACAAAAATCCCCTGAGGTTCGGGCTAATTACAAAAAAAAAAAAAAAAACAGAGAGTTTTGAAAATTGCAAAAAAATTCTTAAAGGTTGACTCTGTTTTACATTCCTCCTTCATAAGCAAATATTTCTAGTAATATTACAGTTACCCCTTAAATTTAAGACAGAATCAAAACTCGAGGGAGCTTTTGTAATTTTGAAACATTTCTGGGTTTTTTTGTAATTAGCCCAAACCTCAGGGGTTCTTTTGTAATCACCCCTAAAAGGAATGTGGACAACCTACCCGGCTGTGTATCTGGTTGCCATGTTTTTTGCCATTAATCTTGCTTTTTCAGCACTTCCTCGGACAATCTTTTGAGCACAAATCCTTCACCATTGCATTCAGAACATATACCTGAACCTCCACAGTCCTCGCAGGTTTTTGTAGGGACCTGTCCATTACAAGAATCATAATCTGGGAAAAGAAAAGGGAGCGTAATATGAAGGATTTGAAGCTCTTGCTCTTCGTATCTAAAAAAACAAATCCATTGATGTTGTTTGGATAAAGTCATTCTATAATGAATTTCAAATCATTGGAAGTTATTTTCTGGAATCGTTTTGGGGATGGACTCCAAATCCATTTTCATTTGAAATCCTTCCATCAAATCATCTCCCAAATTCAAATCTTCCCATTTGGATGTGAAGATTTGGATTTGAGCGAAGGATTTCAAATGATTTCATCTTAGGTTCATTTGAAATCCTCCAAAATAACTCCAAAAATAACTTCTTTGAAATCCGTTATAGAATCACTCCATCCAAACAACCTCAATGGATTTGTTATTATGGATTTGAAATCCTCACCTTGAATCCATAAAATCAAAATGAAGCCTTAGGTTGCATTTGGGTGTAAGGATTTGAAGCTAGAGGTTTCAAATCAATAATAACAAATCCATTGGGATTGCATTTAGATGGAGGAATTTGGATTTGTAGACAGGATTTTGGGGAATAATTTCAAATGACTGCATATAAGATGAATTTGAAATCCACCGCAAATTAAAAACTCAAAAAGTAGCTCAAAATGAGAACCTAAGGATTTGAAATCCATTATATCCAAACAAACTCAGTGGATTTATTATTATGGATTTAAATTCCTTAACTTCAAATCCATCAATCTGAATGGAGCCTAAGCTTATTTTTCCAACTTGCATTTGCCAAAGCATAGACCATCTTCAATGGTGGTCCTAACTAAAGAAATAGCAATCTGCTGCGCTTGTGAGGATCACCGTCCTCACTGTAGTAGACTTCTGGCTTCATATACCAAAATCCCGACCGTAAACCAAATACATGATATTTTCTGTATGTGCTAAAGTTAAAGGTGTTGCAAATTCATTTGTCCATTAATAGACGCCATAATTCTTCTGAGTGGTTAAACATACCTCAGTTGCTTCAGAACTTTTAGTTCTTCTCATAAGAAATGTAGCAGCTGCACCGACAACCGTGGCAGCAACTACAATAGCGGCTGCTGTTTCTGGTAGTGCACATACTATTCTTACTGCTTCACCACGTTGTGATTTCGCCTTGCTTGCAGATAGAGAACCGATATCGACTCTGGACTTGCAATTTCTAGCTGCTGCATGAAAAACGGTACTAAATAAACTTGATTTATTCCGAATATAAAAAGTTGTCGTATTTACAACAAGTTGTTAAGAAAGGCAGCAGCCTATAAATTCAATATTGTGTCAAGAATTTTCAAAAAGGTTGTGCAAGTATTTAAACAAGAATCAAAATATTTTCCAGATTGTTGATAGACAAATTCAAATGAAGCCAAACGGATCGCAAACATATTATATGAGAAAACCTGTGAAATAGTTGAAAGTCGCCTCAGGTAAGACTAATGAACTGTACAACAACAACAAACTAAGCCTTAATCCCACTG
Source organism: Rehmannia glutinosa (assembly GCA_016081115.2). Classification (NCBI taxonomy): domain Eukaryota; kingdom Viridiplantae; phylum Streptophyta; class Magnoliopsida; order Lamiales; family Orobanchaceae; genus Rehmannia; species Rehmannia glutinosa. The sequence continues at coordinate 322,688 of JABTTQ020000752.1, forward strand.
TGGGTGTCGGCTATATAAATCATATCACGCCATCATTTACGGTCCAAAGCTTTATTCTCGTTTATATCAAGATATAACATTTTTTTAATAGTTTCCTTCCAAATCCTTTTAGGTCTGCCTCTGCCCTTTTTTATTCCGGTGAGTAATTTCTGGCTAATACACTTGAACAGGTGCATCTAAAGGTCTCCTATAAATATGTTCAAACCATCTTAATCTCGTTTTTCTAATTTTCTCGTCTATTGGTGCTAATACTAATGAACTGTAAACATGAAAAATGGTAGTTAAACAGTTAAGCTGAATGTTCAAAATAGTCCAGTGTTTCTCTGAGGGGCAGTAAAACTAAAGGAGAGAACCTTTCTGGAACGTGTTTGTTTTCACGTAAATACTTCGTCAAAAGAAGATGGATAATTTAGGCGTCTCAATTGTTAGATTTTAGAAAACCCGGTTTTGCTGGACACAAAAACACAGCAAAGTTCTTATTCAGTAAAACTACACGTTCTTCAGAAACAAATGTGCGTCAAGTACTAATCAGCTACCTTTCTTTTACTTGCCTGCCATGCAAACAGATTGTGCATGCTCAGATATGTATAATATTTCAGCCACTTGGTCAATGGACAACCGGAATCATCATTCGGTTATAAATGGTCATACATGCTAGATGTGGTCAATTATACAAAGAATTTCAATCCAAACAAGAGTCACAAGACATGTTATATCTGTAATGCATGCAAGCATATAAAAACTGCAAAACTACATTATCTCATCATGATTTGGAACTTTATCCATTTCGACCATCCAGATTTTTAATTCTTAATTTCCAAAACGTGCAAGTTGGTACCTATAGGAAATTACAAGTCCCTAACCACTAGAGTTTCATTAATACTTTAGCACCCTCCGATAGGCCCTCAAGGCCAAGGCCCTAACTCCACCACAAAAGCTAGCTCATGAGTGGAGGTTTGACCTCAACTTTAAGTACCAATCCACAATTGTTTGTGGATCCGATGGGATCGTATCATTGCCGTCCCCTCGACAAGTCGGACGCCCGCGGACGCTCTCACTCCCGGATTCTTCGCGGCACCAGGTAGCCCTTTTCCTCGACGGCTTCACCCGGACCTTATCAAGCACCAGGTAGCCCTTTCCCGCTACGCACCGGCTCTCAATGAAAGCACCAATGATACGACTACAATAGCACTACTGAGTGTGTGCAAACTCCCAAAGAAAATTGAAGAAGAAAATGGATAATCACCTATTCGAGTCGGTGTAACTCCAAAGAGAATAGAAGAAAATGAGATTACAGATCATTCCATGCCTTTCTCGTTGCCAAACCGATTATAAAAAGGAGAAATGGGTGGGCCTATTCTTTATGGGCTTGAGCATTCACTAGGGCTCCCTTCTTGTGTTGGGCCGTATCATTCTTCCCTCCTTCCGAACCACCTTGTCCTCAAGCGTGGAACTTCGAGTGCACCCTTCCGCCCGGATCAAATATTAAAATAATTTTAGCCAAGCTCATGGTTGCCGAAATGACAAGAACCATAGAATAAAAATGTCTCTGTTGATCAACATTTTTTCTTGGCATGAACAAGTGTAGCTTTGTATTGATACAACATTATGTTAGGAGGCTTCCATCTATAAGGTGTTTGATTGGTTAAGAAATAGCTTGTGTCACTCCATCTAGAATTATTCTTCATAACTTTCCAAATTTCCATTGCGAACACGAATCAAGTTGTTCTTGCCCAAAATCAAGAATAGAAATAAAATTCCACACTCTCAAAGCTTGGTCTCCAAAGTTGAGCTTAGGCAGTAGATATGAAGCTCTAGTTCTTTGGCCCATGTGAAGTGTATTAACAATATTCTCTTGTATTTGTTTCAGAATTGGCTTACTCATCGTGTATCCTCCTCCGCCTTTTTTCACCAAACCATCAATTGATAAGTCAAAACACTTACTGTCAAGCCACATGTCTCTTTCAAGCATTTCATCAAACACCTTCAAAGTTTCACCAAAATCCCAAATGTTATATCCAGCAACCTCCAATTGAAATTCCTCTACAAATGTCTTTGGCTTTTCACTTTTCATTTCCAGATTGTAATCATCCACAACAGGATCATGACTTAAATTTCTTGTTTCCTTTTTTATCCCCATAAGCTCAGCGTTATTATCCACATTTACAGTCATACACTTCTTATTTATTGAATTCGCATTTCATCGAACAGGTTTTGTTCGCCCAGCACGGCTACCTTTGCTTCAGTCTTGAGGATCCTCTAACTCCACTGTCAGCTCTTCATCACCTTCATCTTCATTTTCGATCCACACTAGAATCTTCCTTGGACACTTGTGCCGACGTCAACTCTTCATCACAACCCAAGCATAAATAATTCTCCCACCTATAGTGATACTCGGCCCTGGACAATCGACGACGGGTAACAATTGCAACATCATTTCTTCCATATGTGTAATTCTCTCAACGAGCACCAATTGATAGGCCCTCAAGGCCAATGCCCTAACTCCACCACAAAAGCTAGCTCATGAGTGGAGGTTTGACCCCAACTTTAAGTACCAATCCACAATTGTTTGTGGATCCGATGTGGGATCGTATCACCCCTCTCGACTCGCAACTTAATGCACTAAATTGAAAGATACTCAACATCATGCATGAATTATCTACTTTCGGACCACCAAACTTCAAGATTAAATGAAGACAAACCCCTTAGCATATTACACCACCTTAATGAGGCAAAAAAAGAAAAAGAGGAACTACGACTCTATATATGTGATTCAAAGATAATATAAGTTTCGAACTAATCTCTCGATAAAGACACCGAGCTTATGGACTTGATGCGAGCCACCCGCATAAGCTCTCGAAGAGTTTCGTTGGTCCGGGGCTCTTTAGTTGAGCCCGGTCTTGTAAAGGACGAAAAGCTCGGTTTGATCATCACTCGGGCTCGATATTTTAATAAGATAAGATTTGATAACAAATCTCTATCACAAACCCACGTAACAAACCCTAGATTCTCCGAATCGTTTTCGAGAATCAAGGAAACCCTAAATTTAATTACCCTATAAATATCCCGGTATGGGTTACATTACATTCTCTACATATTTTACTTATATGTTATATTTACTCTCTTTTCTTTGAGAAGCCGACTTGAGCATCGGAGGTACGTTGGAGAAAACCTCCAACCCCTTTTTCGACCCTCTCGTGTGTAGGTTTAGGTTGGTCTTTCATGGGGCGGAGTTCTACGAGATTGGGAGTGAAGATTTCGGATCGAACTAATATGTAACCCCTTTTCCAACAACTCTGTACATCAATAACAAAATAAATGGCCTACAAATATCAAAGCAAGAAAAACCAACTCCAAACTCCTACTAAAACCAAAACCTCAAATTGTTGCTTACCACCAATTTGGTGCCCCTTTGTCTAACTCTAACTCTCATAACTATATGTTCCAACAAACTTTTGTGCAATATACACAGCTCCAAGAAAGTGAGAAACGAATTAACTCTGTTTAGAGCTCAAATAACATATGGGGTGGCATTTTTCTTTAACTAATGGTAACCTAACTACAATTGACAATTGAATTACCCTTGTAATTGAAGCAAAACCCATCAAAAACCAAGGTCATACTCTTTAATAATCATAAATAAGTTGCAAATATAAATAAATATCACGTCTTCTCATTAATTGCCAAAATGTTCTCACTGAATAAACCAAGAACCCACCATATCAATACACACGCAATGCAGAAAGATTTCATCTTTTTGCTATTTCTCAACTACAAAACAGCCATAACCAGTCAATACTGTAAGTGGATAAAATTTGTACAACTTATAGGTTTAAATATATAAAAAGTTAAGGGGCTTTACAGAAAGGGAACAATGGAGTATATAATTTATAGTCAAGCAGAACAAAGATAAGAAATTTCACTTACTGTAATTGAAGGAAGCAACGGGTAGAGTTAGATTGTGCAACCTTAGCTCCATTTATGTTATGAAGAGAAACTGTATTTTCTTTCGTGGTGGGGTTTAATGGTTTATATGCATTCATGTCAAATGATATAAATGTTTATGTTCAAATATGCCCCTCGTACGGTTAGCAATCTGAAATGTTATCTACTTTTAATGACTTACCCCTTTCTTTTATATATTTATTTATTTTTAAATTACTATTTGACTTTCTGTTTTTAACTAGTTATACATGTGATTCATTTATTTGGGATTGTTGGATTTTTGGTTCAATGTTGAACTAGCTTTTGGATACTAAAATTTGGATAAATACGCATTAAATTAAAAACATGATTAGTATTTGTGGGGATTTATCCGCCTGCGTCTTATGTTCTAAAAAGGGTGTCTCGTATATGGTAGTTTTTATCACGTAACAATTATTTATACGGTGAAATAGGAGATTAACACACTTTTCAGAATAAAGAGATCGCATCTCGATCTTCCAATTTGGCTCTCAAATGATTTCCACTTTGTATTGATGTGTGTCTTGTCACCCTCATGTTTTGTCTTTGATATTGTGAGTTATCATACATATTCACAATCAGTATTAAATTGTATATTTACATGGAGTTTTTATTAGGAAGATTGGGCCTTCAAATTATATTTACCAATTGGATCTTTTGTTCCATTTTCATCCATGCATATGTGAATTGCAAAGAAGATGACACACAATTATTTTGAACAAGAAAACCCAACGCTTCGATTCGGCATGGAATAGCCGAGCTAGCAGAGAGTGGGCTCTCGTAATCCGAGTCCAACTCCAGGCCCATTCAGTTCACTTTTTAAGGCCCAATTTCTAGAAGACCGATGGTGCTCGGGATCGATAGACGAGCTCGGTATTTGTAAGCATAACTTGAATTTCTCGATCTAGATAAGATTTTGTAACAAACGCCCGATGATTCTCCTTAACCGTTTCCTAAAATGTGGAAACCCTAACGGTGAGCCTTATAAATAGGCATTCATCGTATGAGTAAGGTTAATGCATTTTTATTCATCCACACTACATTTGAGCTATTTTTATCTTCTTTGAATTGATATCCGACTTGAGCGTCGGGAGGGCACGGAAAAACCCTCCGCCCCCTTTCTTTCGGCAGTGCTCTGTTACTAGCAGAGTTCGATCGGAGATACGTCTGAGTTCACTTGACCATTGTACATTTTCCGGTATAAGCAAATTGGCGCCAAGTTTGGGGAAATTTTGAGCTAAGGCGTGAGGTTTCAGAGACGATTATGGAGGAGTTGAGAGAATTTGACGGAGGACTCGAATCGCACCCCATGGTTGATACGCCGTGGGTGTTGACTCGAGAGAGGTGTGCGTCCCCACGCACCCCGGTGGAGGATCCACATCAGAAAATCCGAGAATAACTCAGGGCGCTCGACCCCATTATCTCGGCAGGGCGGGGATATGGGGCCCATGTTTTTTGAGCAATCGGGTAATTTTGTTAATGCGGTGGAGCGGTGTGGATCGGAGGTTTAGCCATTGGGTGCCACCACCACCTCCCGTCACCACCGGGGTGTGGCAGGAGACAGAATCCCGAGGAGGTGACAGAGGGCGGCGGGCTCCGGTGGTGGAGGAGAGCACTCATCGCGTGCTACGGAGTATACCACTCCGGATGATCCCGGATTGGTCGAGCGGATGAATGATCTCGAGAGGAAGTAAAGGGAGGTGCACAGGAGAGTAGCAGGAGCTCCGCAGTAGAGCCTTTGTTCCCGGGTGCGGAGAGGACACCATTCACTTTATGAGGTGATGGCGGACGAGTTGCCGATGTCTTATAGAGCTTTGAGTTTCGAATATATGACGGCACGCGGACCCATGGGATCACCTTTCTTTGGTTCGAAAATGCGGCGTTGTTACATAGGTTCTCGGATGGAGTAATGTGCGGTGTGTTCCCAACAACCCTCACTAAATCACAAGAAGAAATGGTTTTCCCAACTTCCCGAACTCTATAAGAAATTTCGACCAATTAGCTTTCGGTGTTTATGCATCGATTCACTAGTCGCAGAAAGATCGTAAAGCCCCTTTCGACGCTATTCAAGATCGTCAGCGAAGGAGGGAGAATGGCCGAGGAGCTACATCCAACGCTTCACAAAGAAGAAAGTCGAGGTACCTCTCACCAGCCTAAATCTTGACGACGACGCCCAAGGCGAGGGATGGAGAATTTTTGAGTCCTCAGACTGAGCCACCAAAACTTTCGATGAGTTGTTGGCCGGGCGAGAGATACATTAATTTGGAGGAAGGAAGCTAGGAAGATGAAGAAGGAAGAAGGAAGTAAAGGAAGGGATAAGGTGGAGGATAAGAAGGAGAAAACATCTCGGAAGAAATCGAAGGTGGAGGTATCGGAGGAAGGCCTAGATTCGATAAGTATACTCAGTTGGTGGCTTCCCAAGGAGAGGTGTTTTCAAAGAATAGAAAGACACCCCGACTTGAGGTGGCCAAAAACATATTCGAGGTTCCCAGGAAGGAGAAGAGCAATGAGTTTTGTCGTTTTCACAATGAATATGGGCACACCACGTAACAATGTACTCACCGAAAGATGAAATCGAAAGAATGATCCAGCAGACACTTGAAGGAGTTCGTATATGTGGATAAGAGGAGGTCGAAGGGTAATTACCGGAGGGGCAAGGTAATTACCAACGAGGCAAGAGAGCAGAGGAGAAAAAGCCGGATGAAGAGAAGAATCTTCCTCCTCCACCGCCAAGGAGGGGTTATTCAGATGGTTATGGAGGTCCGTCTCGAGGGGATTTCGAAGCGGCTAGAAAGAGCTACGTCGAGGCGGCAGCTGCTGGGCCGAGAGAATTCAAGAACAAATGAGGATTGAGCAAAAGCATGTGGGTCCAAACATTGATTTGGACCGCAGATAAAGCGGGCATTGTGACTCCCACATTGAGTGATGCCCTTGTAATTACGGCAACGATTGCGAATTACGATGTGCAAAGGGTGTTTGTAGATACAGTAGTTCGGTGATATACTCTTTTATGAATGTTATAAACGAATGGACTTGCGGTGGAGCCGAAAGGGTGGATACTTCACGATGGGCTTTGCGGGAGGAGGAACTATTCACCATTGGGGATGGTTACTTTGCCCGTATCCCTGGGTAAAGAGCCATTCAGAAAACGAGGATGGTGAGATTTTTGGTAGTAGATGCCCCTTCGTCATATAATGTGATGATTGGGAGGCTATCTCCGAATGCGTTCCAAGTCGTGGTCTCGATATCATCTAAAGATTAAATTCCCGGTGGATGACCAGGTGGAAGAAGAGAGGGGATCAAAGACATGGCACGAAGGTTGTATGTGGAGAGCCTTCGGATGGCCGAGAGAGGAGAGGCTCACGATGATGGGAAAGGGAAAGAAAAATTATTAAGTCTGGATGAAGATCCGATGGAGCATGTGCGGCCGAATGAGGAATTGATGTGGGTGGATTTGGTACCGGAGAGCGGGTAAAGCTACGAAGATAGGAAAGAACTTGGCGAGATGATCTTAAAGAAAAATTGGTGGAGTTCTTGAGAAACAATGTCGATGTGTTTGCCTGGCCTGGCTAGCGATCTAGTGGGGATAGATCCGAGCATTCACGAACATAGACTCAACGTAAACCCTTCATATAAGCCGATGTCTGAAGAAGAGGAACTTCGGTCCAAAGAAGGACGCGATCATTCGAGCGGAGGTACGAAGGCTGCTGAGTGCGGGGCACATTAGGGAAATCCAGTTTCCCGAATGGTTATCTAACACTGTCTTGGTCCCGAAGACTCAAGACGATTGGAGGATGTGTATAGACTTTAGGGATTTGAACAGAGCGTGCCCTAAAGACTATTACCCACTCCCGAGAATAGATCAGTTGGTGGACTCTACCTCGGGATGCGAGATGCTTAGTATGATGGATGCCTCTCAAGGCTATCATCAGATTCGGTTGGCGGAAGAGGACCAGAAGAGGGTGAGCTTCACCACCTCTTTTGGCACCTATTGCTACGTTGTGATGCCCTTTGGTCTAAAAAACGCAGGGCAACATATCAAAGAGTGGTGGACAAGATGTTTAATGATCGGATCGGGATAAATATGGAAGTCTATGTCGATGACATGTTGGTTAAAAGTGCGAAGTCCGTGGACCATGTGAAAGACCAGGCGGAAACATTCGATACGTTGAGGAAATATAGGATGAAGCTTAATCCCAAGAAATGCGCTTTGGGGTGAGATCGGGAAAGTTTTTGGGATACATGGTAATGAGAAAAAAGGAATTGAGGCTAATCCCAGGAGAAGGTGAGGGTTATACGAGAGATGACCGAGCCCAAGGATGAAAAGGATGTACGAGTTTAACGGGAGGATAACGACCCTCAATCGATTCATTTCGAGGTCGGCGGAGAGGAGCTTGCCTTTCTTTAGGGTATTAAGGAAGGCCAAGAAATTTGCTTGGGATGAAGAGTGCCAAAAAGCGTTTAAAGAATTGAAAGATTATTTGGCCGAGCTATCAAGATCTTGACAAAACCGATACTGGGGAGCCGTTGTATCTTTACATTTCGGTAGGAGAGAGCGAGGGGTTAGTACGGTATTGATAAGGGAAGAAAACGGTGCAGATGCATGGTGTATTATGTGAGCAAGGTGTTAAGAAACGCCGAGGTAAAGTATGCGAGAGATTGAGAAGGCGAGTTTAGCACGATGATAACTCGGAGATTGAAGCCATATTTTTGTCACATAAAGTGATTGTGTGCACAAACTTGCCGTTGAAGGCTGTGATGAGTAAACCTGAAGTCTCAGGAAGATTGGTGAAGTGGGCTATTGAATTGAGCGAGTATGATGTAGAGTTCCAGAGCCGAACTGCCATTAAGGCCCAGGCCTTAGCGGATTTCGTGCAGGAGTTAACGGGGACATGCCCGAGGAGGAACATACGGGTACTATTCGTGGATGGATCCGTGGGGAGCATGGGAAGCGGAGTAGGTATTATATTGATCAGTCCCGAGGGGGTGGAGAGTAGTTTTGCGGTAAGATTGGACTTTAAGTTGTCCAATAATGAGGCAGAGTACGAGGCCTTTTTGCGAGGAATCAATATGGCAATAAGTATGGGAGCGTCTAAGGTGCTCATACATATAGATTCCCAATTGGTATACAAACAGATAAGAGGGGAGTTCGAGATTCGGGAAGAAAGGATGAAAAATTATGTGGAGAAATATAAGATCCTAGAAAAGAAGCTGAAAGAAATCGAGGTCAGCCATATACCGAGGGAAGAAAATGCAAAGGTGATTTCCTATCTAAGATTGCAAGTTCAATACAGGGGTTACGACATGAATATTGCTGTTGGTAGATCGGGATACGGTTCTAAGTTTGGAGATTGGAGAGATGGAGGAGAATGAAGATTGGAGAGTCCCAATCCTAGCGATCCGAAAGAGGGGATTTTACCGAAAGATAGAAAGGAAGCGGCTCGGGTAAAAATACGAGCGACGCGTTTTTGTATCTTGGGAGAATTGCTGTACAAGAAGGGGTTTAGTGCTCCGCTTTTGAGATGTGTAAGTTACAAGGAAGGAGAGTATGTTTTGAAGGAAATACATGTTAAGTTGGTATTTTCACCAACTTATTTAATATTTTAGAGTAGAATTTGGTTTTATTTTGGGTGTTTTTAGAGTCATTAGAGTCTTATTTATTTCAATTAGAGTCGATGTAGAGTCAATACGGATTTGGTAGCCGAGAGATGAAGAAAACGGTGAAAAAGGGCTTGAAGAAAGAAGAAATCGCGTATAAAGAAGGAAAAATCGCATTTTGGCCAGGACGGGCGGGCGCTGCAAATACCGGCCCTGGACGCAGCGCCAGCGCATGCAGCATCTTCGCCGGACGGACGGAGCGTGTGGCGCCGCAGCGCCCAACGCCCGGCGGATTGTGTTCGCGACGTTGATAGCAGCGCCGCGCCTCGTGCGATATTTGGAGATTGAGTTGCGGGCGCGCCGCTGCGGCGATAAATCGGGATGAGATTGCTTTGGCGCACTTTTCACCATGCCTTGCGCCCAGCACCGGGGCGGAAAATCCTATGTTCACCTACCCCCTTCGACTTTTGTGTACTATAAATACCATCCTGGGGCTTGAAATTGGGCATCTTGGAACCCTTGGGAAGGCAATAAAAACAGCTACAAGACAAGGAAGAAGAATTTGAGCATTTTGAGAAGAATTTGGAGAAGAAGATTGGAGGCTTCTATCATCTAGAAATAGAGAAGATCCTCAACTCTTGTTCTTATTTTGTTGTTGTCTTCATATATCTTGTAAGATGTATTGTTGTATTTTCATGGATTCATTTTCTTTAATCATGAGCTAAATACTATAATTCTAGAGGATTGATGTAATCTATGTTTGAATTTATGTTTTGAGATTGTGGTTTGTCAATCTAGATCTATCAATTTATTTGTGCTATTTGGATCTATTGCTTCTAAATTACTTGATCAATAATTTAGATTGTTTGGTGTATTTGATTTGACACTTGAGAGAGGTAATTGAATACATGACCTTGGAATAGCATAACCTGGATTTCATAGAATTGAGAGATTTGTGAATCCTTTGAAGTCATTTATCAAGATTCATAGCTTTTATTGAGATTTTAATTGGTGATTTTTATAGAGATATTGATTTCCCAATTGAATCTAAAATCATTGGCACTTGAGAAAGGGAATGATTATTGTAGAAATCTTGACTTATAAATTGATAATTGATGATTGATAAACCATATTGACAACATAAGGGATAACAAGATTCATCATACCTCTAGAATTCATTTAATCATTTGGATAAACTCATTGTTATTTTTATATTCTTGATCAATTTTTGGTATTCTTAGTATAATCAACTCCATCAAATATTGAATTTCTAAATAAAGTTAGACTACTATATTATAGTACTTAGCGATAATTCGATAATTATTCCATGTGGATTCGACAACCTTACTTCTCTATATTAAAACTTGACACCGTAGACTTGCGGTTAGAAAAATCTCTAACAAGTTTTTGCGCCGTTTCGGGGACTAATTCATCTTATTTGAGCTAATATTATTACGTAGTAGTTTTACTTTAATTTAGATTGGTTATTGATACAATAGGGTCATTGTCATTTTTGTGTTTTCTTGTTGATGCAAAAAAATAAAAGTGCTAATTTAATCTTATTTGATCCAGAAATTGAAAGAACACTTCGTAAGATTAGAACCGCACGAAGAATCGAGTTCACAAAAATGACAGAATCGGTGATGATGAAGACCGCATACCTATTGTTGCACCACCGAAAGGGCCATTCGGGACTATTTTCGACCAACCACAAATCAAAACTATTCGGGCATTGTTCGCCAACCTATCAATGCGAATAATTTTGAATTGAAGCCGCCCTAATAAACATGGTTCAACAAAATCAGTTTGGGGGTAGTGCCATAGACGACCGAATGCTCATTTGGCTATTTTTCTTGAGATATGTGACACTATCAAAATGAATGGGGTTCCCGATAAGCTATTCGGTTGAGGTTATTTCCGTTTTTCACTTCGTGATAAAGCTAGACAAGTGGCTTCAAACCTTTCCACCGGGAAGTATCACTAGTTGGAATGATCTCATTGAAAAATTCATGGCAAAATTCTTTCCACCTAGTAAGACACTTCAACCGAAAAGTGAGATTGCTCAATTTCATCAACTCGACTTTGAGCCACTCTACGAAGCTTGGGAGCGATTCAAAGAATTATTGAGGAGGTGTCCACAACACGGGTACGCAGATTGGCAAAAGGTTCAATATTTCTACAATGGTATGAATGGGCATTCAAGAACTATTATAGATCTTTGCAAATGAGGTACATTGATGGCTAAAACTCCAAGTGAAGCCATGCTTTTACTCGAAGAAATGGCGCCAATAGTTATCAATGGCCGTCGAAAGATCTACGCCAAGAAAAAAGTTGCGGTGTGCTTGAACTTGATACTATGTCCGCATTGGCCTCTCAAATTTCCGCCTTGTCAAAGCAAATTGCTACACTAAGTCCAGGTGGAAAACAACAATCGGAGGCAGTCATGGAGATAAGTTAAGAAATTGTGAATCCCGATACGGAACAAGCGAATTATGTGAATAATCGGGGTTTCAACAATAGAGGAATCAATTGCCGACACATTATCATCCGGACTTCGCAATCATGAAAACTTCTCGTATAGAATACGAGAAATGTGTTGCAACCACCTCCGAGATATCGAATCAAGCAAGTACGAGCACACATGTGGGAGAACAAAAGCCATCTTTGGAGGAATTACTTAGTTCATTCCTTGTAGAATCAAGAGCAAGGATGAACAAAGCCGATTCTAACATAGAAAATCTGGGTTCGAGGTTACAACAATTGAAAGTCATCTCAAATCTTTGGGGACACATGTGGGTCAATCGCCACGGCTTATTAATTCACAAATGAAAGTTGATACGTTTCAAGTAACACCGAGGTGAACCCACGGGAACATTGCAAGGCCATTAAGTTGAGAAGTGGGGACGGAATATGATGAACCAAAGATGCCGCTCATGCCACCAAAGAACGTAAGCAAGCTCAAACACTCCAAAATGAAGAGAGCATTGATAAGCAATCGAAAAGGCAAAAATTGAGGTAAAACCAATTTCCAATTATGATAATGTGTTACCAAATGCTCTTCCTTTTCCACAGAGATTTCGAAAGAAAAAGTTTGACGCTCAATTTTTCAAGTTTTTGGAAATATTCAAGAAAATTCACATCAACATCCCTTTTGCCGATGCACTTGAGCAAATGCCAAACTATGCAAAATTCATGAAGGATGTGATGTCGAGAAAGAGAAGGTTGGAAGCATATGAGACGGTCAATCTCACGAAAGAGTGTCGCGCCATTTTACAAAGAAAGCTACCACAAAAATTAAGAGATCCAAGGGAGTTTCACTATCCTCGCACTATTGGTGATTCTTATTTTAATAAAGCTCTTTGTGATTTAAGCAAGATTAATCTTATGCCGTTGTTCTGCATTTCAGGAAACTTGGCCTTGGAGAAATAACGCCATCCACCATCACATTGCAATTAGTCGATAGATCACTCACCTACCCAAGAGGAGTGATTGAAGATGTGTTGATCAAAGTGGATAAATTCATATTTCCGCGGACTTTGTGGTGTTGGATATGGAGGAAGATCATGAAATGCCATTGATTCTTGGAAGACCTTTTCTAGCAGAACGGGATGAGCTTTAATTGACGTGCAACGAGGAGAGTTAACATTACGGGTAAATGATGATGAGGTACTATTTAACATTTATAAAGCAATGAAATTTCAAGAGGAACCTCACACATGTCATTTTATTGATAAAATCGAACAATGTGATCAAACAGAAGTTATAAAACAAGATTTAAAAGATCCGTTAGAACATTGTTTGATTAATTCAATAATGAAATGTGATGAGGAAGATAGTGATGATATTGATTTGCTTGAGTTTATTCTTTCCCTTGAGGCTAAAGAAATTGTAAAAGAAAAACAAAAGGAAGCATTAGAAAATGCAATGTTGAAAATATTCCGAAAAGGTACTTTAGAACTAAAGGAACTTTAGGAACATCTTCAATATGCATTTTTGGGAAAAGATAAAACTTACCCGGTAATTGTTTTCGCTTCATTATCTTCATCCGAATTGGATAAGTTGTTGCGTGTGCTTCGTGAACATAAGTCGGCCTGGGTTGGTATATTTTCGATTTGAAAGGTATAAGCCCTTCCATTGTAATGCACAAAATTTTAATGGAAGAATCTTATAAACCATCTATTGAACACCAAAGACGACTTAATCCCGCAATGAAAGAAGTCGTGAGAAATGAGGTTTTAAAGTGACTAAAGGCGGTATTAGTTATGCCATTTCGATAGTTCATGGGTGAGTCCTAAGAGGTTGTCCCTAAAAAGGAGGTATGACAGATTGTGAAAAATGATAACAATGAATTAATTTCTACACGAATCCACAGGATGGCGCAGTATGTATTGACTATAGAAAATTGAATAAAGCTACTCGTAAGGATCATTTTCCCTCCCCTTTATTGATCAAATGTTGGACAAGGTTGGCAAAGTTACGAATATTATTGTTTTCTTGATGGCTATTCAGGTACAATCAAATCGCCATTGCCCCCGAAGATCAAGAAAAGACTACTTTTACATGTCCATATGGTACTTTTGCATTTCGCAGGATGCCATTTGGATTATGTAATGCACCGCTACTTTTCGTGAGGTGTATGATGGCGATCTTTCATGGTATGGTTGAGGAAATCATGGAAATTTTTATGGACGATTTTTCTGCTTTTTGGTACTTCTTTTGACCATTGTTTGCATAACTTATCTATGGTTTTGCAACGTTGTGAGAAACTAATCTTGTGCTCAATTGGGGAAAATGTCACTTTATGGTCAAAAAGGGATTGTACTTGGACATCGTATTTCTTGTACAGTTTGGAAGTTGACAGGGCGAAGGTTGTGGCTATTGAAAAGCTACCCCACCTTCAAATGTGAAAGGCATAAGAAGCTTTTTAGGGCATGCAGGATTTTATAGGAGATTCATAAAAGATTTTTCAAAAATTGTTAAACCACTTTGTAATCTCCTTGAAAAAGATGCTATCTTTTGCTTTGATGAGTTGTGTTTGCAGGCATTTGAACAGATAAAAAAGGCACTCATTTCAGCTCCCGATTATGATAGTGTCGGATTGGACTCAACCATTTGAGCTCATGTGCGATGCAAGTGATTATGCAGTGGGTGCCGTTCTTGGTCAAAGGCGAGATAAAATTTTTAAAGCTATTTACTACGCAAGCAGGACCATGGACAACGCCCAACAAAACTACACCACCACAGAAAAAGAGATGTTGGCGGTAGTTTTTGCATTTGATAAATTCCGAGCTTACTTGGTGGGTACGAAGGTGATTGTTTATACGGATCATGCGGCAATCCGATATCTTTTCTCCAAAAGGATGCAAAACCCGGTTAATTCGATGGATTTTGCTCTTTGCAAGAATTTGATATTGAGATTAGGGATAAAAAGGAAGTGAAAATGTGGTTGCCGACCATCTATCCCGCCTTGAGCAACCTCACGAGGTGATTGAAAGTCCAATAAAAGAATCGTTTCCTGATGAACAAATTATGCGTGCCGAGACATCATTACCTTGGTACGCAGATTTTGTTAATTACCTCGCGGGAGGAGTTTTGCCACGGACTTGACTTCACACCAAAAGAAAAATTCCTACATGATGTTAAGTCTTATTTGTGGGATGATCCGTTGTTTCAAAGAGATCGCGGATTCTATCATTCGTCGTTGTGTTCCTAAGGAAGAAATTGGAGAGATTCTTCAACATTGTCATTCATCATCTTATGGGGGACATTTGGCCAACCCAACCGCAGTTGCAAAGGTATTACAATCTGGTTTTTATTGGCCAACATTATTCAAGGATTGTTATGCCTTTGTGAAAACTTGTGATCGATGCCAAAGGGTTGGTAATATTTCACGGCATCATGAGCTTCCTTTGACAAACATAATGGAGGTGGAGTTGTTTGATGTATGGGGTATTGACTTTATGGGGCCATTTCCGTGTCTTATGGAAATTTGTACATTTTGCTTGCGGTTGATTACGTCTCCAAGTGGGTTGAGGCGATTGCAACACCAACGAATGATGCTAAGGTAGTACTCAAATTCTTGCACAAGCATATTTTCACTCGGTTTAAGTACACCTCGAGCTATTGTAAGTGATGAAGGTACGCATTTTTGTAATAAATTATTTAATAACCTTCTTGCTAAATTTGGTGTGCGCCATAAAATTGCGCTTGGATACCATCCTCAATCTAATGGTCAAGCTAAATTTCCAATCGTGAAGTGAAACAAATTCTTGAAAAACGGTGAGTTTTAATCGAAAGGATTGGGCACAAAAAGCTCGATGATGCTTTGTGGGCTTATCGCACGACGGCTTATAAAACACCCATTGGTATATCACCATATCGATTGGTGTTTGTAAAAGCGTGCCATTTGCCGGTTGAACTTGAGCATTGAGCTTATTGGGCAATTAAGAAATTGAATTTTAACTTGAAAGAGGCGGTGAAAAATGATTACTTCAATTAAACGAAATGGAAGAATTTTCGTCAAGAATCATATGAAAATGCCAAAATGTATAAAGAAAAAAACGAAAAAATGGCATGATCAAATGATTTCGACGCGTGAATTCTTACCCGCCAACAGTGTTATTATTTAATTCTCGATTGAAACTCTTTCCAGGTAAACTCAAGTCGCGATGGTAGGACCATTTGTGGTTGAACATGTATTTCCCTATGGTGCCGCGGAAGTCAAGTTGAGAGGAAACGATGGAAATTGTTCCAAGTAAACGGACAACGATTGAAACATTATTTTGGGAACGAAGCAAGGAAGGTTTTAAATCTTCCACTTGGTGATGAAATTTCTTGAGTCCGAATAGTTGAGTCCGCTAACGACTATAAATTTAGCGCTTCTTGGGAGGCAACCCAAGTGATTTTCGTGTGATCGAATTTTTGTGTGATTTTATTTTCTTTTAGTTTGGTGTGTATTTGAATTTTGGTGTGATTTTTGTGTGAATTAATTTGTGTGTGATTTTTAAATTTTTGATTAAATTGAAAATTTAAAAAAAAAAAAAAAAAAAGAAAAATAAAACGGGCGCAGCTGCAGCCCAAAGCGCAGCCGGCCCCGGCAAGGTGCGCGACGTGAGATTTGGCGGTGTGTGCGGTGACTGCGGTCCCCTAGTCCCAACGTAGCGCCCGATCGATTGTTGGAAGATTAAAGGTGAATCAACGGACCTCATTTTTCTTACAAACAAAACACACACACACGCCAATCTTATTTTCTTCTACAAAAATCCCACCTAAAGATTCACTTATACACCATTCAAGTGGGCAATTGAGCAACTTAATCATCAAATTCATCTTCTTCATCAATTGGGTAAGTGAGCTTCAATTGTGCACCTCCTTTCTTCAAATTTTCAAGCTTAGGTTAAAAATGTGGAATTTTCAATATCATTATAATTTCGAATTTCTTGATAAATTCTTGATAAATTGTGATGATATATGATTATATTGTGCTTGAATTGGTTGGTGTTGAAAAATGGGCATGAATTGAATTTCAAATTTGGTGTTCATCTCTTCTTTGCATATATGCCTACAAGGTGTTTGTTAAAATGCCTCAATGAAAAATATTACACCTAGGCATTTGATTATTGTCATCATTGTGTACTAAAGGTTATTTGATCATGAATTGATGACAATGATGCATAATTCTTGAGTTGTTGCAAAATTCTTAACCCCTAACTCGTACAGCGCCCTATGTGCTATGTTGCTTGTGTCATTTTTCGGTGATTTTCAAATCAATCACAATGCCAAGAACAAAGAATGCAAGCAAGGGCAAAAAGGTGGCGAGTACCTCCGAGGAATATGATACTAGTCGCTCCGTAAGCTTAGAGGCACAAAATCTTTTTATGAGAAATTAAGCACAAAGAGCATAAAGCGGGAACGGGGTTACAACCGGGGCCAAATGATGGTGAACTTGCACAAATGATACATCGAAGCAATGGGAAAAACTTTGTGCACAACCTAGACCATTCGCATCGAATATAGTCGAGAGTTTTATGCAAATGCAAAGACCAAAAATGGCTATAACTCGAGGTTTTCGACGTGGAGTAAACAAGGTATACACTCATTCAAGAGCGATAAGAGAATATTATGGACTCCGGAGGTGGATCACTCACCGTACGTTGAATTTATCTCGCAACCACCGAGTATGGAGTGAGATTTGTAATACCTTATGCCGGCCTGGAATCGTGGTACGTCATATAAAAGTTGTGGGAGGTGCTATCGCTTTTCCGCACACGAGTCTTAGTCGATATGGGCGAGCTTGGTACCACTTCATATGCAACAACTTGATACCAACCAAGCATGTTAGTGATGTAACTAAGAACGAGCTCATCTTCTATATGCCATAGTTAATTCTTGACATACATTCGACCGGTAATTATTGCAAGGTCCCTTCATAACAAAATGCTACAACCCAAAACAGGGGGACTAATCTTACCGAGTTTAATTTGTGGGTTATGTAAAGAGGACGGTGTTACATGGGATAGCTCCGAGCCATTGGAAAATCCTAAGGGATCCATAGATTCGGCTACTATTGCTTCTTATGACGAGTGGGCAGGCGGTGTGCCTAATCCGGCGGTGCGGGATATATTCTTCATCCCGAATTTGCTCTACCAGCTATTGAGCCTCGATACTCATGCCCAACCACGAGATATATTGCGTTCCATCCGGTTCAGCGGCAAGACGTTCTCGTTCTAGACGCTCACATAACAGCTCTTCAGACGCACTAGTTCGCGAAGTACGAGAATTGAGAAGGGCTTTTGTAGCGGAGCAACGCCACAGAGCGGCACGAGAAGAATATGAGAATGAGCACAACCGAGTACTTGCCCAGATATATAGCCAGACACACCCGCAATTCCAGTTCCCAATACCACCACCACGGGTCCTATTGCTCATTTTTCACCACACGACTCCGATGAGGAGTCCTAGGCGCTTCCGCTATCGGGAAAGTTTTCTCACTCTCCATTGAGGACAATGTTCAATTTAAGTTTGGGGGTGTAATCGTATTTGTGTCTTTTGAGTCGTGTCGAGTCGTGTCAAAAAAATCGAGTTGAGTCGAGTCGGGTAGTTTGTTGAACTATAGAACTACATGACTAAGTAGATTTGTTGATTGCGAGTTGGTATTAAAGCATGCTTTTAAATGGTGATCTATATTTTGCTTCATTGATTTCATATTCATGCATAATTCGTTAACTTATTTGAAAATGATTAATGAAGTCGAGTGTTGCTTGTATGATCCCACCGGATTCTAGAACTTGTTTGATCACTAATTGAGGCGAAATCTAGGTGAAATAACATAAGGAAATGATTTAGGCCATCTTTGAATAAAAGCTAGAGCCAAAATGACTACCCTTGTACGATATAATTTCACTAGTGTCCCCTTTTGAGCCTATTAAACCTGTTCTTTGGCAACCAATTTTTTTCACCTTGAGCTTATATGTGAAAATCCTAATTGTTATTCCAAGTGGCTACGATAATCTAGAGGGGTGAATAGATTATCTCGGTTTTTTCAGATTTTGCCCTCTTTTTCGAATAATCAACCAAAGACGAGAATGTAAATGCGGAAATAAAACAACACTCGTCGATTTAAAGAGGTTCAACCCACCTAGGGCCTAATCCTCTACCACCCCAGTATATCCGGGATGGATTTCAAAAGGAAAAAAGATTTTATTAATTTACCAAAAATTAATACAACACCTTGAGGATTACCACAACCCTCTTACACCACCTTGAGGATTACCACAATCCTTTTACAACACCTTTGAAGATTACCACAACCTTCAAACACCTATCACCTAGATCACCCAAGTGTATTCTTACCACAAGAATACTCACAAGGATGTCTTGTGTTGAATGATGACCAAAATCAAGATTACAACTCAATAATGATTGATACAATATGAGTACAAGTGTAATCAAGAATTGAAAGCCTAGACCTCAAATTTGTGCAAGTGAAAGTGCTAAGGCTAATACAACAAGATATATGAAAGTGTTTGCTTTGTTTGCTCTTTGCTTGTATATAGTGTTCTATCTTGTTGCTTGAATGAAGCCTCTATTTATAGGAGAGGTCTTGGCTTTGATTTCCAGACATTGGCTCCTCCTTGGGGAGTGATTTGCGCAAAAGAAACCATTTAAAATCATCAATATAGTGTTAGAAATCAATCCCACAAAATAGGGAAAAGGTCAAAAACGCAACGGATAGTTTCTTTGTCAAACATGGGGTTCGGCCGGTCGCGCAGAGATAAGATTGAAATTGAATTCTGCGAATTTTTACACAGGGGGACCGGTCGAAGGGGGTGCGACCTGTCGCCCTCGGCTATGACCGGTTGCCGCTTGAGCGTTTTTTAAAAGAGAAGTGCGGAACAAAATCCAACTTGCGAGTGCAGTCGCCGCCGGTCGACCGGCCGACCACACCGGTCGCCCACCTGGTCGACGGGCCGCCCGCCCTTTTTCTTACGTCCCATTTTCTGTTTCAAAACTCAACTCAGTACGGGTTGCCCTATAGGCGCCCGGTCGAGCTGAAACAAAGGTGTTGTCCAATTTTAAATCGAATATTAACTTCAAGAAATACTCCAAAAAATAGTAAAAACATTTTAGATCGATCGGAAGTGTTGGGACAACATTTAGGGACATTGTTTTGGTTATAAAAACTCATTTGAACAAAATCATCAAAATCATGATAAAAACATTTATCTAACACTAATTACCCATCACTCATACACACAAAATGATTGAAGGTTGAGGAGGATGTGATAAGTAAGGTAGATGTTCATTCGCATGAAGTTGCGAGAAAAAGAAATAATGAAACCCCATGTGTTAAAATATGCAAAAGACCAAGTTTGGGGGTCTCGAAAAAAAAAATGTTGAAAATAGAGGCTCGTAAAGGGAGAATAATTGAAAATTCAACAAAAGTGAAGGTAGCCATTTTGTTTGGCAATTGGTGATTTGAAGAGGTAATTGTGTGTTTGGGTGAGTTGAGCCACTTAGTCCTAAATTTTCCTATCCGACCCTAAGACCACATTACAAGCTTTGGAAGCCCTATTGATCCATGTGTTATAGTAGCCTACATTAGTGGAGATTAGTGGGAATAACAAGCCTATGGAATCCGGTAGTCATTATCTTTTGATACTTAGAAGTGGATCATCTTGATAACGTTTGATTGCGTAAATCAATTTGAATAATGTAAACGGAATTTTCATGAATATTCAACACTTTTGATCACAATGTTAAAATGCATGCTTGATTGATAGTGAAATGAGTTTTAGACAAATTTTATTGGTTTATGGAGTTTTGTAGTTGTTTGTGTTGTTGTATTGTTTGTCTTTCATTTTGGAGTTATAATTGTTTGAGGACAAACAATAGCTTAAGTTTGGGGGTATTTGTTAAGTTGGTATTTTCACCAACTTATTTGATATTTTAGAGTAGAATTTGGTTTTATTTTGGGTGTTTTTAGAGTCGTTAGAGTCTTATTTATTTCAATTAGAGTCGATGTAGAGTCAATACGGATTTGGTAGCCGAGAGATGAAGAAAATGGTGAAAAAGGGCTTGAAGAAAGAAGAAATCGCGTATAAAAGAAGGAAAAATCGCATTTTGGCCAGGACGGGGGCGCAGCAGCCGCCCTAAAAGCCCCAGCGCCCGCGACAGAGCATGCTGGACGGACGGAGGCGTGTGGGCGCTGCAGCGCATGCATCTTGGCGGAAAGCCGCAGCGCCGCCGTGTGATATTTGGAGATTGAGCGGCGCTTGCAAGCGTCGTGCGATAAACTGGGATGAGATTGTTGGCGCCGCAGCTCATGCTTACGCGCCAGCGGTCACCGGGGCGGAAAAATCCTATGTTCACCTACCCCCTTGGACTTTTGTGTACTATAAATACCATCCTTGGGGCTTGAAATTGGGCATCTTGGAACCCTTGGGAAGGCAATAAAAACAGCTACAAGACAAGGAAGAAGAATTTGAGCATTTTGAGAAGAATTTGGAGAAGAAGATTGGAGGCTTCTATCATCTAGAAATAGAGAAGATCCCTCAACTCTTGTTCTTATTTTGTTGTTGTCTTCATATCTTGTAAGATGTATTGTTGTATTTTCATGGATTCATTTTCTTTAATCATGAGCTAAATACTATAATTCTAGAGGATTGATGTAATCTATGTTTGAATTTATGTTTTGAGATTGTGGTTTGTCAATCTAGATCTATCAATTTATTTGTGTTATTTGGATCTATTGCTTCTAAATTACTTGATCAATAATTTTGATTGTTTGGTGTATTTGATTTGACACTTGAGAGAGGTAATTGAATACATGACCTTGGAATAGCATAACCAGGATTTCATAGAATTGAGAGATTTTGTGAATCCTTTGAAGTCATTTATCAAGATTCATAGCTTTTATTGAGATTTTAATTGGTGATTTTTATAGAGATATTGATTTCCCAATTGAATCTAAAATCATTGGCACTTGAGAAAAGGGAATGATTATTGTAGAAATCTTGACTTATAAATTGATAATTGATGATTGATAAACCATATTGACAACATAAGGGATAACTAGATTCATCATACCTCTAGAATTCATTTAATCATTTGGATAAACTCATTGTTATTTTTATATTCTTGATCAATTTTTGGTATTCTTAGTATAATCAACTCCATCAAATATTGAATTTCTAAATAAAGTTAGACTACTATATTATAGTACTTAGCGATAATTCGATAATTATTCCATGTGGATTCGACAACCTTACTTCTCTATATTAAAACTTGACACCGTAGACTTGCGGTTAGAAAAATCTCTAACAATACATGAGGGATGTTGTGGAAATCACATGGGAGCCATGACTTTGGCAAATAAAGTACTAAGGGCCGGATATTTTTGGCCGAGCTTAAGAAGAGATGCGAATCGATGGTGAAACAAAGTGTGGAAAATGTCAGTGCATGCACCTTTCATACATAGGCAGCCGAGGAACTCATGACTATGAGCTCGGCTTGCCCATTCGCTAGATGGGGAATTGATATTGTGGGGCCTTTCGCTCCGGCCTCGGGACAAAGGAAATTCTTGATAGTGGCGATAGATTACTTTAGCAAATGGGTGGAAGCTCGAACCATTGGCTAAAATAAGCGAGGATGTGGTTATGAAGTTTATTTGGCGAAGATATAGTGTGCGAGTTGGGATACCTCGAGTGATTGTTTCGAGATAATGGAACGCATTCAACGGGAGCGAGGATTCGGGAATGGTGTAAGGAAATGAAGATTAAGCGAACTTCACCTCGGTGCCCCTTTTGCATGCAGCGAATGGGCGGTAGAGGTTCTGAAGCAATTTTGGTCCAAGGGTTGAAGGCTCGGTTAGAGAAGTCCGGAGGGGCTTGGGTCAGAGAGTTGAGCTCGGTACTATGGGCGTATAGGACAAATCCAAAAGAAGCAATAGGCGAAACACCCTTTAGTCTAGTATACGGAATGGATGCAGTCATACCAGCTGAGATCGGGATGGAAACCCACCGTATTCAGAATTATGAGGAAAATCAGAATGAAATGAGAACTCAAGAGTCTTTGGATATGATTAATGAAAAGCGAGAAATGGCATTTTTACGGATGGAACGGGCAAGAAGTCGAGTCCGAGCTAGTTACAACAGCAAAGTGAACAAGAGGAGTTTCAGCTTGGGGACTTGGTGTTGAGGAAGGCAGATGCTACGAAAAACCGAGGAAAACTGGAAGCTAATTGGGAGGGACCTCTCAGTGGTAATCGCAAGATCTTGGGGTGGTGCTTATGAATTGGAGGAGTTAGATGGAAAGAAACTACCCCGAGCATGGAACATTGTTAACCTGAAGAAGTACTACTCTTAAGAAAAAGGAAGTTCGGTAGTGGACCCATGATGTCTACAAAAGTTTCATTTTTATCTTGATGTAATGAAGAAAAGAATGAATGAAAGAGTTTGCGCTTTATCGACTAAAATCGTGTGAATATAGCAAAATCTCGATTCAACACTCTTAGCTTGAAAATAAATAAATAGCGATCTAAAGGGTGGATACCCGAGAACTAAAACCGAGTAACTCGGGCTTGATCATGGAAATGGTCGAGAGTCGGAGCTTGGAGGGGTGGATACAAGTATTTTTAGCATGGTCCCCGAGGTGACTTGAAGCTAAAAATACCTAGAGCTCGGCTTGAGCTTGAAAGATCGAAAATTTATCCAAGTATTTTTAGCATGGTCCCCGAGGTGACTTGAAGCTAAAAATACCTACGGCCCAACTCGAGCTTGAAAAATTGAAAATTTATCCAAGTATTTTTAGCATGGTCCCCGAGGTGACTTGACGCTAAAAATACCTAGAGCTCGACTCGTGCGCTCAAAAGATCGAAAATTTATCTAAGTATTTTTAGCATGGTCCCCGAGGTGACTTGACGCTAAAAATACCTAGAGCTCGGCTCGAGCTTGAAAGATCGAAAATTTATCCAAGTATTTTTAGCATGGTCCCGAGGTGACTTGACGCTAAAAATACCAGAGCTCGGCTCGAGCTTCGAAAGATCGAAAATTTATCCAAGTATTTTTAGCATGGTCCCGAGGTGACTTGACGCTAAAAATACCACAGAGCTCGGCTCGCTTCAAAGATCGAAAATTTATCCAAGTATTTTTAGCATGGTCCCGAGGTGACTTGACGCTAAAAATACCTAGAGCTCACTCGAGTTTGAAAGATCAAAAATTTTATCCAAGTATTTTTAGCATGGCCCCGAGGTGACTTGAAGCTAAAAATACCTAGAGCTCGGCTCGATCTTGAAAGATCGGAAATTTATCCAAGTATTTTTAGCATGGCCCCGAGGTGACTTGAAGCTAAAAATACCAGAGCTCGGCTCGCGTCGAAAAATTGAAGATAGAAAGCGATAAAGGAAAAGAACTTGATCAAAGGAAAAGTTCATTAAACATAAAAGATGAAGTATATGGAATTAAAGAGGCCAAATTATATTTACAAAAACTAAGAAGGGGTATCCTTAATGCCGTAATCCGCTACGGTTAAGGAGCCTCGTCCAGATCTCGATATCTCTATCGCCTTCAAAAAAGAAGAGCCCGAGAATCAACTCCCTGCCTGGAGGGAGGAGCTAGGGGAGCCGAGGATGAAGCTCGGTTGGCTTCCAATGAGAAGAAAGGATATGGTTGAGGAAGTCGGTATGAGAGCTTAGATTGATCCGATTTGACTTAGCAGAGGGATTATAGCCTTCAGGATCGGTAGCGAAGGTTAAGGCCTTGTTTGGCCATCGGCCCGATCAAAGGCCAAGTGGAAAATCTTGGAGAGCTCCGTCAGAGAACGTCAATGAACTCTTCGGAGCTTAGGAAACTTTGTTTGGCCACCTCCCGAGCTTTTGCACGAGCACAAAGACTGGGTGATTGGAGAAAGTTCGAATCTTGGCTCGGGCACCCTCCGCTCGAGCCTCGGCTACTTGGTGAATTTGGGAAGTTGGAATTTTTCGAGCTCGGCCTTAAGAGCTCTTATCTCCTCATCCTTATTAGCCAGGGTAGCTTTGAGCTCGTCGAGCTCGGCTTTGCCTTTGTCCAAAACCTTGAGCATTCGGGCATCCCTCTCTTTGAGCTGGGCCACTTGTTGCTGCA
This sequence comes from Rehmannia glutinosa, assembly GCA_016081115.2. Taxonomy (NCBI): domain Eukaryota; kingdom Viridiplantae; phylum Streptophyta; class Magnoliopsida; order Lamiales; family Orobanchaceae; genus Rehmannia; species Rehmannia glutinosa. The sequence goes on from JABTTQ020000752.1 coordinate 347,869, forward strand.
GGTCATTGCGCTCATTGACGAGGTCGGGATCAGCAAAGCCCACGCGACTTCGGGCAACTATTTCAGAAAGGCGGAGTAAGGCCTGTGAAATTACAATAAAAGCAAGTATGAGTAGAAGAGTGAAGTAATAAATTAAGAACAAAAAGAGGGAAAACATCTTACCCTAGAAAAGTCGAGGCTGAAATTATCCACCAAGTCAGAGGCAGAAGCCTGTTGCAGTGGACGACGTTCTCGAGGGGGGCAAAGGCCCCAGAGGAGGAATTCAGCCGCCGTCCAGGATGAAGATTCTCCATGACGGGGACTGCAGTTAAAGCGTCGGTTGGGAGTAGTAGTATCTCCCGAATCGCCGACCGTCTTAGACTTCTTCTCGAGAAGAGTCCAAAGCGAGGAGGGTGGGCGTTTTTCTTGAGTGGGGTTGTTGCTAGGATCCGAGAACTCCCTAATGACATCCGAGCCGAGTCGGGCGAAGGGTCCGGGAGACTTAGGAGCTTGGCCCTCGATAGATTGAGCGGGGTAATGGAAGAAGGAGGTTGATTGAATTGAGGATTGGAAGACGTTCAAAGACGGCTCATGGAGACATTTCTCTTCCGAGCTACTTTTTCTCGGCAAGTCTTTTGTTCATAGTTGTAGGCTGAAGGAAAAAGAGTGAATGTCGATAAAATAAAAAGTGAAAACAGAAATAGAAATAAGTACTAGCAAAAGATGAATACCGAGGTCATCCTCGAGCTTGAGGGTATGGCTTAATTTGAAATGCCATAATAGAGCGGAGACAAAAGCAGTCGTGAAAGATCATACTCTTGCTTATTTAACCGATCTATGAGAACTTGGAGGTCGGGATCTCGCCTCCTAATATTTACTTTCCTCGAGGAGGAACCTCCCAAACCCATTTTGGGTAGGGAAATGCTAGGGTTCGGGAGAAGAGAGAAAGAAATAGCGATCCTTCCAAAATTTATTGGAAGTAGGATATTTCCGAGGAATCGTGCATCACCTCGGGAGGAGAGATAGAAGAGGCCACGAGTAGTGGAGACCTTTATTTGAAATAAAGAGTGAAAGAGCTCGGCTGTTGGTTCAATTTCGAGAAATTTGGTAACCATGACGAAACCGGTCATGAGTCGAAAAGAGTTGGGAGAAAATTGGTTCAAGGGGATTTGATATATGGCCGAGAGTTCGATCATAAGAGGATGGATAGGAACCAAGCCCACCATCAATCCGCCCCAGAGAAAAAGGCTAGAAAACCTGGTGGAGGTCGGTTCGGCCTATCATAAAGAGCTAGGGAGAGCTAATTTAAAAGTTGAAGGAATACTTATGTTTTTACAAAGATATTTTAAATTCCTAGCAAACATAGTGGTGGCATTGAAACTACTATCTACATGGAAGGTCGGGACGGATGACCTTATTTCTATGTTAGAATAACTCTTATCGGAAAGAGAGCTCGAGCTCATTTGGGAGATTTGAGGAAGAGTCCCTCGGTATGGTGTGAAGTATAAGGAGCGGCATTTTCAAAGGAAAGTTCCAGTTATCGACCCAGTCGCGAAGCGACTTATTTTGGATTCGTTGAAGTACCGCAGAGGAAAGATTAACAGGGGAAGACATGGTATTATACAAAATAAGAAAAACAGAGAAAGAAGATAGAGATGGGGGAATAAAAATAGTGGCTAGGAAAGTACCTAAGTAGAAGAAGCGAGACCTTAGAAGAAAATGAGGAAGAGAAGTTACACGCCGGAGTGGAGGTTTTAGTCGCGGGAAGACGTCGGAGGGTCACTTGGGAAATCGCCCGAGAGAGAAAGTGTGCAAAAAGTGAGAAATGAAATAGAGAGCCTCTTTATATAGGAGATGAGAGGCAGCACGAGTACCAGGGACAATGAATCTTAGCCATTGATAAGAGAGAAGATCTTGGTTAAGGACACATTGGGCGGAGGGACGGAGCGTCCCATCAATAGGCAATGATGTGATGGCACGGATCTCAAGAGGCGGGAATTTCAAACGATAGGGCGGTAAACGGTTCGGTATATAGAAATCAAGTATATTGGGTAGCTCGGGGTGAAGAGTTACTCTGTGATTAAAGGAAACACTATAACCAAGCTTTGTCGACGAACAACTCGGTTATAGTGGGGGACTAGTTGATTCGGCATGGAATAGGCCGAGCTAGAGTGGGCTCGTAATCCGAGTCCAACTCCAGGCCCATTCAGTTCACTTTTTAAGGCCCAATTTCTAGAAGATCGATGGTGCTCGGGATCGATAGAGCGAGCTCGGTATTTGTAAGCATAACTTGAATTTCGGATCTAGATAAGATTTTGTAACAAACGCGTCGATAGATTCTCCTTAACCGTTTAGGAAAATGTGGAAACCCTAACGGTGAGCCTTATAAATAGGCATTCATCGGTATGAGTAAGGTTAATGCATTTTTATTCATTCACACTACATTTGAGCTATTTTTATCTTCTTTGAATTGATATCCGACTTGAGCGTCGGAGAGGGCACGCCAGGAAAAACCCTCCGCCCCTTTCTTGCGGGTGCTCGGTGTTCTTAGCAGAGTTCGATCGGAGATACGTGAGTTGATCGGCTTGACCATTGTACATTTTCTCGGTATAAGCGACTTCAATACAAACTTTTTTTTTTTTCCGAAACGATAGAACTTTTATACATTAACAAAACAAAATTTACACCGCCAATCGGCAAAATGGCCACCTTGAACATACATACATTGATACATGTCAAGGGAGAACTCCGTCACGAGAGGTAAAACCACCGTAAATCGAGGGAGCAAAACAAGAAACAAGCGAAAAAAAAAAACACAAAGCAAAAGAAAACTAAACCACCTCCGAAAGGAGAGACTAATGCACTCTCGAGGGAGACTACCCGGCTCGAACAAACCGGGCACGAGCTACTTCACGCACCGCAAGACAGAAATAATCGACCGCCTACGAGTTTCGCAAATCAACCGGTAAAAATAAAGACTCAAACAAACAAACAAACAAAAAAACAGAGAAAAAAAAAACGGAAAAATCGAAAAAAAGAAATGAAAAATGCCTCTCCCTCACCCGATCTTCAACCGCAACCCATCACCTACCCGGCTCCAACTCTCATCTTTGTAGCTCCGATCTCCGACTTGCCTCCACTCTCGTCGGAGAATCCGATCACCTGGGATAACACAAAAGATGTGCCTTCATCATCGCCTCCATGTGAAACATGGTTGGGTAGGAGGGGATAAGGAGGAGGAGGAGGAGAGAAGGGAAAGGGAGGGGGAGGAAGGGGGGGGCGGCTGGGGAGGGAGGGGAGGGGTTTAAAGTTTTAGGGTTTGGTTTTTAGAGAGTGGGAGGAAAGAAAAGGGTAGAGAGAGGATTTTTGACTGGTTCCTCAAAGTTTCAATACAAACTTAGTTGAAGACGTACAAACCCATTTGTTCGATTTCACAATTAGTTGTTGAGTATATCATACAAACTTTCAGATTGCATTTATGCGACCAACGCTACCAAACAGCTACTGATTATTTCTAACCATCCAAACGCACAAAACAAATTTAGGTCCAAAACAAACGTTAACATTTAACACCACAAGTAGACCTACTAGATTTCAAACTTTAAATTTTTAAAGGCAAAAACTTGTATGGAAAGGCCACATGGCATTGTCCATGAGATTTATATATTAATAAAATTCCAAACTCAAACTCAAAACCCATAAAAAACCCATGTTTTTGTTTTTGATCCGTCTCATAAAATTAAATCCATGAGACGAGACCACCTCAATTTTAAAAGCCGAGTTTATAAAACAATTGATAAAAAGCACCCAAAGTTGGAAAGCAGATCAGGATGCAGACTGAATATTATATGGTGCAAGATCCACAATAAGACTGTATAGAACATACGAAGTCAGTAGAGAAAATTAACAACAGAAACTGTAAGTAAATGTAAGCCTCACAAATCCTGGAAGCACAAAAGGTTGAATAATTTTAAGAAAATATAATAAGCATAGGTTTCAAAGGAAAACAAGTGTGCGCTTAATTAAACTTTGAGAGTTGCGGGGAAAGTAAAACCCGGGACGACTAACTATACAAATCGTCTTCATCAGCTCCACCAGCGGACGCTGCAAACGGGTCGGATCCAGTTGCCCCAGCAGCTGCTGACTCAGCAAACCGGAATTCGTTCCAAATCCCCGAGACTGCTGCAAGGTCTGAGCAAAAGCCTGGTACTTGCGTATATCAGCATCACTCACACTTCTACGAGCATATTTCATCGACTCCTCAAAATGTGCAGGCCTGATTTCTGACACTTCGTCGTCAACATCCTCCTCCATGGAATCAGGATTATCCTTTCTCCTCCTCTCTCTTTCTATGTCCTGAAATACGCACCATCGAGTAAATATACCATCCGAGTAGGGTTTAGGCACATTGATAATAAGGTTAATTACAAAAACTATCCTTGAAATTTGACCTAATTACAAAAAACCCAATTATCTTTTAAAATTACAAAAAGAACCCCTTAAGGTTTTTATTTTCTTAACAAATATCTGATATTGAGTGTGCAAATTGCAAAAATAGAAACAAACATATATGGGGTATTTCTAAATTTAAAGATAGCTGGTTTTTTTTTTTTTGTGATTAGACTAAACCTCAAGGGTATTTTTTGTAAATGGATCTTGGTAATATAAGAAATATCAACAGAAGTATGAACCAAAAGTAATCGAAGAAGGCAGACAAAAGCATACTTTCTCAATGTTCTCTCTTATGGCATATTTGCAAGCCCGCTGACATATTTCTGTGATATCTGCCCCGCTAAATCCTTGAGTATACTTGGCAAGGGCTCGCAGATCAACATCTTTCGAAAGTGGTGATTTTCGGAGGCAGGCTTTGAAGATTTGATGACGAGAGTCCTCATCTGGCAGAGGGATGTAAATTAACTGATCAAGGCGACCCGGACGAAGAAGTGCAGGATCGATTATGTCAGGTCTGTTAGTAGCCCCAATAATGAAGACAGTCTTTTTCGCATTCATGCCATCCATTTCAGTCAAAAGCTGGTTGAGAACTCGGTCCGCAGCACCTCCAGCATCCCCAACACTGCTTCCTCTCTGCACCAAATACCAATATTCATTTTCTGTAAGCCATTGTTCTATTTGAGCAAATATAAACACCACTACATTTAGGTCTCCAGCTTGTGGTATCTTCTTTTTCTATTATCTTCTTATTTCAGTACACTATAGGGTACTCTCACCTTTTGGATGATTATTCATTTGGAACTAATATTTAAGCTATTGGTCAATTTATTGAAAAGGACAAATGCCATGTGTGATTATTCATGATGGGAAAGGGTATAACCTGAGTAGCAATGGAGTCGAGCTCATCAAAGAAGAGAACACATGGAGCAGATTGTCTAGCCTTGTCAAATATTTCACGGACATTAGCTTCACTCTCTCCAAACCACATGGTAAGAAGTTCAGGTCCTTTGACACTAATAAAATTGGCTTGGCATTCATTTGCAATTGCCTTGGCTAGTAGAGTTTTACCACATCCAGGAGGACCATAGAAAAGAACACCCTTTGAAGGTGACATACCAAATTTCTCAAACTTCTCTGGATGTTCCACAGGATATTGAACAGTCTACAAGATAATAAAAAGGTTAGCAGTTATCAACTTTAATATGTTGTATAATAAACATAGTAGGTCAACACTCGATAATCTGACTTTATAATTTATATTACCTCCTGAAGCTCCCTCTTAACGTTTTCAAGCCCTCCAATATCTTCCCAAGAGACATTGGGCACTTCAACAACCTGTTCATCAATTCAGAATATATAATGTAAAATATCATAATAAGATGAATAATTCATGCTGAGACATGGATACTGTAAACTTCCAGCCAGAAGTTCACTTACCGTCTCCGCAAAGCAGAAGGATTGCTTGTTCCAAGAGCAGTGTGGAAGTGCTCATTTGTAACAGCCATGGAGTTTAGTATCTCAGCATCAATTGTATCATCTTCCAAATCAATGACATCCATTTTCTCTCTTATGCACTGGAGCGCAGCTTCAGTACAGAGAGCTGCAAGGTCAGCACCAACATAGCCATGGGTGTCCTTTGCTATTCTTTCCAAATCAACCTGCAAAATCATATAATTTGATAAGAGAATATGGTTGAGAGCAATAAGAGCATAACTATGTAAAATTCAAGATAAGGGTGTAGGCTTTACATCTTCAGAAAGCTTCATGTTCTTGGTATGAATCCTAAGAACTTCAAGGCGTCCAACTTCATCAGGAACACCAATGTCGATTTCCGGTCAAACCTACCAAACCTTCTAAGAGCTGGGTCAATGCTGTTAGGCCGGTTAGTTGCCCCCATAACAATGACATGGGCACGAGATTTCAACCCATCCATGAGAGTCAAGAGTTGAGAAACAATCCTCCTCTCAACTTCACCATGTGTCTTCTCTCGCTTGGGTGCAATTGAATCAATTTCATCAATAAAAATAATGGACGGAGCATTCTTCTCAGCCTCCTCAAATGCCTTTCTCAGATTGCTCTCACTCTCTCCAGCCAATTTGGACATAATTTCCGGCCCATTAATCAGAAAGAAGAATGCACCAGTTTCATTAGCAACAGCTCGGGCAATCAAAGTCTTTCCAGAACCTGGGGGCCCAAAAAGTAAAATTCCTTTGGGAGGTTTCACACCAATTGATTTGAAAAGCTGAGGATGCCTAAGTGGCAACTCCACCAATTCACGGATCTGTGCCATCTGCTTCCTAACACCACCCACATCATCATAGCCAACCTCGTCCAACCTATCCTCATCCTCTCTCCTCACAGGCTCCCTTCACAGAAGATCTCAGTATCTGGGGCCACAACACAGTATTCCCTGGGTCAGTCTCAACGACTTTAAATTCCACACTTCTCATTCCCCTCTCACAAGAAAATGGTCTCCTTTCCTCACAGGGCGATATGCCTCCAGAAAGTAAGCTGCACAGGTAATATTAACAGTTGAAAAGATCAAATACTTGTTTTAACAACTATTAAGCAGGCAGATGTAACAAAAGCAAACCAGACTTGAGGGCTTACGTTTAAGATATGCATCAAAAAGATCCCCAGTGAGACCTTCTATTGTATCATCCATGGGCAGTATGTGGACGCGCTTTCCATATTTAACATCAGGGCACTGGTGCACAGATACAACATCCCCTAGCCGAACCCTCAGATTCGACCTAACAACCTTGTTCATCCTAATCTTTGGCTCTTCACATGTCTCATCAGCAAGGGCAATGCACACTGTATCCTTTCTTTTCTTCCCCTGTGAACCACGAATAAAAGGATGCTCAAGATTTAGTGCATCAAAAGGAAATATATTGCATCGGAAAAGATGAATATGAGCACTTATAATCAGTAAATATGATCAAGTACATAATGCTCAATAAACCATGACTTGGTACACATATAGTATACTGTCATATTGTCATAGCTTATCTAAAAATATGTAGCTACCCACATGTTGAATCTCAGATAAATAAGATTTGGCAAACGACAACTAGAAATAAAATACAACCTCACATGTCGTCATTCAAAACACATGTACGGTTATAATCCTTGTTAAGGCTACAATAAATACCAATGAAAATCTTCCTGGTTGCTGAGGAATTACCATGTGGGCTCCACGTTGGTGTGCACAAAAGGTTATTCTTTTGATCAGAGACATGCCACCAAGCATATCAATCATCATGATCAGATCAGATGCCGACAGACACAATACATAGAACTTCTCAATTAAATGCAATTCAATTATCATCTTCATTCGCAACCATGACCTAACCAAATCTAAGAATAACAAATTCTTCATGACTTAACTCAAAACCTCATTTTGCATTCAGTATTTCACTTGGATAAAAAGACATACCCTGATTAAGCATATTAGCAAAACATCTGACTCCAAATTCTTTTTATAATTAATAATCAAGTTTGTAAACACAGCCAGTAAGCAAATTCCATCAACGATTCTCCCACTAATCTATTCACCGTATACTTAAAAGGCTTTAAAACATCATAAAAACAAGCAAACCCTAACCCTTCCCCACTAAAACCTAAGAATAAGAATAGCTGAAATTAAAAAAGTTATAACCTTAATCAAAATAGTGTCTCCACGGAAAATCTGGAGCTTTTCCATGGTGGTGGGGTGGAGGGCGACGACGGAGTTGTCGTCGTTGACGGCCTCATCAACAACGAGCCGATTAGCTGCCTTTTTCTCTCCAAAATCGCGGTCGAGAAGTCCTTCTTCCCACCTTTCCTGTCCATAGAAAGAGAAAATTCTCAGATTTCCGGCGGCGATTACTTCAATCAAAAGAAATAAAAAGAAGAAAAAAACAAAAAACAAAAAATTGCGATCCATCGAAGGCGAGTTCACTGAGAAAACGATGTGTTAGGGTAACTTACGCATCAGATGACTCAGCTTGGTTACTCATTATCTCCGGCGATCTGAGAATGTGAGGTTCGATGATTCGGAGATGGGTATTCGTATGGGAGAAGAAAGGAAACAGTGAGTTGGAGATGTAGAGATATTTTTTTACAATTTATAGGTGTATATATATAGGTGTATGTGTGCCAATAATGCGTGTATACCTTGGAAAAGTATTAACTATTCACCCAGGTTTCCTTTACCTAATTGGATTAAAATTGGATTAAAATGCTTTGGACTTTGGAGTCTTTGCCCCTTAGTTTCTTTTTTTTTTTTTTTTTTTTGAAATTCTTTGGCCCTTAGTTTCAATCTTTAGGTACATAGTGGATTACATTTTTTTTTAAAGCAAAATAACACCCAGGGGTGAGGGATTGAGGCGTGATCTCCTACCGTATATCAAATAATCAAAATGTCATACAATGTTATGTCGTCACAAGACGGGGAGAATCAAAGAACAAATAATCTATCACTACGATATCTAGAAAGACTATCATAGAGAGAAATCTAAAGAATAATAGGAGAACCAATGATCTATGAAAATCAAGCTCGGATATCCCGGTGGTCCATCCGAATGAGCGTTGAAAGGTGGTGAGAAGTCGTGCCCTCATCAACAATGTCACCGCAAGGGTAGCCGCTCCCAACTCTGCTTTAGGTGATCTTGGTCGATTCTCTCTGTGTATGTGGGGAATCGAATCAAGGTCTTCAAAGATGTTCCAAATGCGAATCGGGGGTGTCTTGAACCCGCAAGGAGGCCACCGAAGTGATCGTGGTGACCACCGCCTGCGTCAACTCGATCCAAATCAAGAGAAAAACAGCGGGCATGCGATCCCATCTCCGCCGCTAGTAGCTCAAAGATGAAAGCTAGACACCGCCTGGAGAGAACAATGAAAAGCCAACATAAGTCTGCCCGAATGATCTCGAATCAATCCCTCCGCCAAAGAATCTAAGGAGAGGCGAGGGGCTCGCCAAATCACCAACCAGCTGTGTGAAACCTGTGGTGGAGCATTCCCCGCAAAAATCGCGGTAAGGAGGCATCGGACCAATCGAAGGGCTCAAACGCCAACTCGAAACAAGAATCAGAGATACCGCTCCACCGCCAAATAATGTGAGAAGCGAGAAAGGAATGTGTCGATCTTGACACTATTCCTTTCCATCCGAAAAAAACCATAAAATCAAGCAGAAACCAAGAAACTCAAGTACCTGTGTGATCCGTGTGTGCGATTCCTCCAAAATGAAAGGAACAATATCATATCGGTGGTGTGTGGAAGTGTAGTGTCAAACCAAGGAAGAAAGTGATTCCACATTTGAACAATATCATTCATCAAAAAGAGGTGAGCGAATAGATTCGACACGAGGAGATGAATGTGGATTATTCAAGCAACACCAAAGAATGTGAGGCGAGGAAGTGCCACGTGCACGAAGCTTGATATCCCGGGGAAGGCGACACGAAGAGGAGACGCCAAAGGAAAATAGAGATAGTAGGAATAAGAGCATCGTTCCAAATGGCACCATACAAAAGGTTTTGAGCATTTCTACCGGAGAGAATCCCAAGCGAGAAGACATAGAGAACCCACCATGAGAGGTAAACATCCACCGCATGATATCCTCGACCCCAGGAAGAATCGAAACCCGGATATATCCTCAATGAGACTCTCGGGAAGCCCACATCCGGAGACCAAGAGCGATCTGATCTATCTCTATCCCATACACCATCGCGAATGAACAATCAACCGTCATATGACCCAACGGCCGATCCAAACAATGATTTGCAAGCGGCCTATGCCCAAACCAAATATCATCCCGTAAATCGACACACGGCTACCCTTTGCGCGATAGACCAAAAAATCCGCTCCTGGGCTCGAATATCGATCCGCCTCAAGCGCTCCAGCGATGACTATGATTATGTGTTCGAGATGCTCTACGGGAGATCGAAGCCCATTGAATAAGATCTTGTTGATCAAGAATTGAGCCCACAACGAATGGCCTCGCGTAACCTCCACCACAACTTGAATCAAGGCGTCGGCAATATCCGAAAGTCGACGCAACCTTGGCGGGTTGACTCCTACCCCGAGAAATAGGATGGCGGATAATATCCCAACGGATCAATGAGTCTTCTTTTGTCCCGCATAGGATCCCCAAAAGAATCTAGCCATGATCTGCTCCAAGCTAGCAGAATTTGTCTTTGGCGTTGCATGACACGAAGAATATGCAACGGGGTGGCCATTAGCGTGCTCGAATAAGAGCGAGTCTTCCACCAAAGGAGAGATGTCGATGCGACTTTTTCCTTTTCTTGTAACATATTTATTTATAAAAAAACACTCAACTTCATATTCCACGTTCTCTTATGGATGGCAATTGGTCATCGGGTTGTGTACGTGTTTAAATTTAGGTTGATTTCGGATTATGCTCAAAATACATAAAAATAAATTAAGTAAAATATGAAATAACTACGTTTTAACGACATTGTGTCGATTCGTATTAGTCGTGTTTGGGTTCGAGTTTTTCTCAATAACTTAAGGTCGGATTCGTGTCGTGTTTTTGTGTCGTGTCGATTTGTATTAGTCGCGTATGGATTGGGGTTTCTCTCAATAACTTAAGGTCGAATTCGTGTTGTGTTTTTCATGTCGTGTCGGGGATTGCCTAATCCTACGTTCGACACATATTACCAAAATATGTACTCACAAAATAGTCTTTCTAAAATGACAAAGTTAAGTCCAAATATTGTCAATCATTTTGTCAATTTACCCCAAAAATAAATTTTAGACACTTTGTTTCCTCAACTTATATTTATTATAACTATCGTTTAACTTCCTTAGAGCATCTCCAATCACACTTTAAAATAAAGGTGGCCTTAAGAATGAAGGGAGGTGGGTGCTCTAACCCACCTCTATAATTCCCTCTAAATAAGATATGGTGAACAATTCACCTCCAATTCTAGAGGTAATTGTTCACCACTCTATCCCTTTTTTTTTTATTTTTATATTAATTTAAGTTGTATAATTTATCATTTTTGACATGTTTATTTATGAAGTGTTAGTGTTTCATTATATATATATATAATATACTAATAAATTAAATAAAAGATTTATTATAAAATAAAATTACATCAAATACGAGTAAAATTAGATACATAACCAAAAAATATAAGATAACCTAAAAAAACATCAAATACAATAAAATTACAATAACCTAAAATATATATAATAATAATAAAACATAAAGAGACAAAATACGAAATACATAATAAGATAAGTCGAACCTACAATACATTACTTTTTTTTTTAGTAAGGCCCAAGTCCACATGGTACTTGAAATGCGTTGATTGATCATTTGTGGGAGAAATTTTCTAATTTAGAAAATTAATTGTTGTTATCATGTAATTTATGTTTTTGTATCATGTAATTTATACTTTTGTTAAGGATCTATTATGAAATTTTATTTTTGTGTTTAAATTAACCGATCACTAAGTAATAATTTTTATATATATTTTTTAAAATTATTAATTTGAAAATTAATGCAAATTTTTTTACATTTAATTATATTAAATAATTTTAATATTAAACATAAACTAAAACTATGTATCTAAATTATAAATTGATAAATTAAATATATTAATTCAATATAGAAAAGAAAGAATAAAAGTGGAATATTTCAATGTAGATTGAAATATAGAGTGTCCATTGGAGTTGAAACTTCCTCAGAATAGTAGTAAAGTTACACAAAACTAAAAATGCACGTGTTGGACGTTTTGGCAAAATCGCGAGGGGTTGGGACAACCCGCGTGGATAAGATCAAACCCCGTGTTTTGGAGATGCTCTCGATGTCAAATATAGCGTTTCCTGAGAATCTTTGTATTCTTTATTAGCCGTCGTATATTTTTTTCTGCTCTTTCCACGCAAAGGTAAAAGAAAATTATAATACTTTATCTTTTTTTTTTTTTTTTTTTTGGAAATCAATTATAATACTTTCTCATTATTGTCGATGGTAAACATACAACAAAGCAAAGAATGCTGCTTTTACTTTAGATGATGGTAACACTTTTGTCAATAATATCACAATGCATATTATTTACGATAAAAACATCATTATTTTTCTGGGTTTTTGAATGTAATGACCTAAATAGTCATGCTCTTTTGCTTTGTGATTAAGAAAGGCTGTAATTTAATTCCTCAAAAAAAAAGGCTGTAATTGATCAATAATTGCAAACTGGGGATGATAATATTAGGAATAAAATGACCCGCCCGATGGGTACCCGCCTCCCGCCTTGTGACCCGTAGCGGGGTGGGTGCAGATATCCTCCTCCGCCGTGCAGTGCCGCCGTCCCCCTTGCTTTTTTTAATATATTTAATGAATATGTTATATGTATATTATATAAAATAATATAGTTTTATGTATTTAATATTATATTAAACATATATAAGGACAAATTTTATAAATAATATGTATTTATAATACAAAATATAATATTAAAAAATTATTAATAATATAAAATATAAGATAAAAATATTTTAAAAAAATCAACACGGGCGCCCACCTCGTGCCACGCGACGCCAGTGCAGGTATTGAGATACCCGCTCGGCCCATTGTCATCCCTAGATGATATGGAATAAGACTTTTGGAGAAATTCGGTTTATGGGATTAATGGGAGTTTGAAATTTTGAAGTACGTTTGGATAATGAATTTGAAATTTTAATGGTGGTTTGAGAGAGAGATGAAGGGCGCAAACGTGTATTGTTGTTGTTATGAGTTAAATATGAATTGGATAGGATTTTCTATTACGATGGTATTTCATTTCTATTTTCTTGAACGGATGATTGTCATGTGTATAGAAGTTATCATATTAAAACCCCACAATTTAGGCGTGATTTATGCTCCAAAATTAATATGGTAACTTCCATACTGGAATATGAGATGAAACGTCATATTGGAATAGAAGATCTCATCCGAATATGAACGCGAACCATTCTTGGTGTGTCTTGAGTTACCTCGAGTTAGATGCATTAGCGAGCTAGGTACCCTGCACCCACTTTTTAAAATTTTTTTCGTGTAAATTTTTTTATTTAATAATTATATGGTTTTTCTTTTTTTTTTTTATTCGATCCACCCAAATTTTATGTATTGATCCATCCTGGTTTTTTTTCATGGCTACATCATTTGTTAGATGAGTTGCGTGACTAGTACAACTCGTCGGATAGCACGGAAAGACAAATGAGTAGTTTTGGTACTTTTTGGACTTTGAAGAGATGCTTCAAAATTTAGATTTTTTCATGAAGCTCTTGAAGGAGATTGGATTATCCGAAACTTGGATTGACAAACTAATGCTTTGTAGTCATCACCAAGGCTATCTAAAAAAAAATCGGTTAGATCCAGGGATGGCAATCGGGCGGATCGGTCGGGACCGAGACTTGCCTCGTGCCTAAAACGGGATGGGGCGGGTTGACCCGCCACGGGTCACAGGGCGGGACAGGTTGACCTGTTCGCCCGTTTCAAATTAAATTATTTAAAAAAATGAAAATAAATTGAAACAAAAATATATTTATAAAATATTATTTACAAAATTTATTATTATCAAATTATAAATATTAAATATAATATAAAAATACATAAAAATTATATTACAATATATATTATATATGCAATATATATAATAAAAGAGCAAGTCTCTTGTGAGACGGTCTCACGGATCTAAATCCGTGAGACGGATCTCCTAAGGGCTCCGTCTTGAGAACATGAACCATGAAAATAAATTTAAAAATAATAATGAAACATGAAGAAACAAAAATAAACCCTAAAAACATGAACCATGAAGAATAACCCGAAAAATAAATATAAACCTAAAAAATAAAAAATAAACCCTAAAAAACTAAAAATCCTAAAAACTCAAATCAATTAAAAATAAACCCAAGAAACAAAATAAACCCTAAAAACAAATATAAACCCTAAGAAAAATAAAAAAAAAAAAAAAAAATATTTAAAACTTTGTGTAAGAACAAAATCTCAAGTTTTTTTGCCATGATAAAATATATTTTAAACTAAAAATTCTAGGTGGGCGGGGCGGGCGGATACCCACGCGGGGGCGAAAGTGAGACCCGGACCGTCCCGCCCCGCCTCGCCTCGGGTCGGGGCGGGCGACCCAAACGGGTCGGTCAAAATTGTCATCCTGATCCTCATCATTAATCAGTACACTAAGAATAGCGAGTACATCAATTTTGGCTTTGATGGCTTGAAGAAATTCTGTAACTTCCATAGATCCCTTAGAAAGATTCTTAAGTTGAACTTTATTTGCTTAATTTGTCCACGAGATGACTTAGCATATGTGATTTCTAAAATTGTCCACGCTTCTTGTACGATTTTGGCAATTTGTTCCCGTAAAATACACTATCATCATAATTGGGGTTCTTGGGGGCCAATATTAGTCGGGTGAAACCGAGAACTGAGATATAAAAATAATATAAAACCCAATTGTCATATTTGAACCCACGCTAGCGAATAAACCCAGTATTGTTTGCATGAAATTTAAGCCACATCAATTGTGATTTTTACAGTATTTTTATTTTCTCTATAGCAGCAGATTGAGTAATATTATTTACTAATAGTAAACTAAATTCTAAAAATATTTTTCTTTTCTTCTATTTGCAAATAAACAATTAAAAACCTAATAACTTCTGCCATTTCCCTATAACAGTTAATTCCCTCCCTGTATATATGACTTGAAAGTTTGAAACTGAAAAAGAGCATACATATGGAGGTGAGAAGAACCACTTCCCAACTGGAGTTTTCAGTACATGTTTCTTTGAAGAAAATACTACAAAAAACCTGCCTAGCTGTATAACTAACAACTACCAAATAGTGCTATAATTACAAAATTACTACAATAGAAAATAGGAATAATTACAAAAACACCCTAAGGTTAGGGCTAGTTACAAAAAAACCCAGAGTTCTTTGAAAATTACAAAAAAACCTTGAGGTTTGATTCTGTCTTACATTTTTCCTGGTGATTTTCGAAAACATTTCAAAAAATCTCTTGACATTTATAAAAATATTACGATTCTACCTCTCCTTAAATTTAAAAAAAAACGAAACATGAAGTTTTTTTGTAATTTTGAAACATGTCTGAGTTTTTTTTTGTAATTAACCCAAACCTTGGGGGTGTTTTTGTAATTGTCCCTAGAAAATATCTATCAATTCTTTTGTTCATTCCTAGCCTTCTCTCTTTTCTTGTATCTTACCTTCAATTTCTTTAATGAAAATATCCATGTTTTTCTCTGATGATCCATCACCTCCTAATGCCTTCTCAAACACACATTTCACTTTCTTGATTGCAATTCTTGCCTCATCTCCACTCTCCCCCATCATCAATAGTTTAACCTTCTCAACAACTTCAAGCTTATCAACCCTCACTTTGTCACACAAATTGATCCCTATTTTCCAATCATCAACAACCAATTTCCTATTAGTAAACCGATCAGTGTACAAGGGAAAACACAACAACGGCACTCGAAACCAAATACTCTCGAAGATCGAATTTCACCCACAATGTCGTCGAAACCCTCCAACGGCCTCATGAGCCAACACTCGCGTTTGGCAACACCATTGCACGACCAATCCACGATCTCCGGCTTCCTCCCGGAAAGAATCCGCAACGGATTTTTTTAAATCGGAGCTTACTATATCGGGCCTTAAAGCCCACAAGAAATCAACATTGCTTTGCAAAAGGCCATTAGCTATCTCTATTAGGTCACTCTTGGTAACTGAATGCAATCTGACTCGGGCCAGAGGCTCGTGGCGACTCGGGTTTTCGTGGGCCCGGTCGGGAAAATCGGACTGATTGGGAAGAAGGGGATTTTTCTTGTAGGGCTGATATTGTTTGGGGTTCGAGTTCTTGAACCGTGTTACAGAGGACAAAATCTGCAAGCTTTACATCTTTGAATGCTCTGTATATGATTTGATGAGTCAATGTTGTGGTGTCCATTTGTTGAAGATATGAGGTTAAATCCTTTGGTTCAATGGATTGAACTCCTGGTATGTAGTTGATTTCGTCCTCACGCATATCTGATGATCATAAGATTCATAAACACAAACTTGACTAGAAGCTACCATAATTTTAAAATGACTAGTCAAATTATTTTCTATTGGGGTCTTTTTGCAAGTCCGATTTCATATTCTGAATGTGTTTCATAGTCTATTCCAATTTCATAATTACAAACTATAGATAATAATTACGTTATTAATGCACACGTATAGTGTCTATTGTTTTTTTTAAAAAATGAAATATCACAATTGCATGAGAGGAACTTTAAAAGGGACAAAATTATGATTTTATATATAAACTTTAGGGATTAGTACAAAAATTTCCAATGTTTGGGCTAATTACAAAAACTCCTCCTACTACCCCACAACTCAACGCGAAAAATGTAAGATGAAATCAAACCTGAGTTTTTTTTGTAGATGTGTCAAAAGGTCGGCCGTCTTGCTAGCCCGTTGGGCCAAAAGCAAAAATTGGGCAGGTCGGGTTAGCGTAACCAAGCCGATATTTTTAGAGCTCAATCCACGAAAATACGCTGAAAAATTGGGTCAACCGAGCTGCCCAGTTTCTCGGGCCTAATTTGTCGGCCCAAAAAAACGATTCATTTCGGTCTCTAAATATTGAGCCCAGTCCGGTCTTTTTTACCAGGCTGGTTAGGTCGGTCCGCTGACAACTCTAATTTTTTGTAATATTGAAAAAACTGTGGTTCTTTTTGTAATCAGCCCAAATTTCAGGGGTTCCTACTTATCTCTAAAAATTATGATTATACAGAGGGAGATAATTGCAATTTAATTTGTTGAGTAACCTGTTAGAGTTAGTTCCTCCCCCCCCACCCCCCAAAATAAGGCATGACAGTCTTGTCGATCTTTTTGCTAACTGTCACTAGGAATATTTACTAATCTTTATTTTCAATTTCTCTCTTTTCTCGCTTTGTTTGTTCTCCAATTATTAATATAATGTTCGACTCACGTTTCTAAAATTTCCGCCTAGCTCCGATTAATCCCCTCCTGGCGCTAGATCCCCTTATTCATCTACGTTATTCTTCCGATTAGGCCACGTCTAACCCAACTCGAGGTCCCGTTTAATCCCGTTCGAGGTTCCTCCTAGACGCTAAGGGTGCGATTGGATATACTTTCATTTTGAAAATTTTCTTTTCGCTAGAGAATAGTGAAAAAAATATTCGATGAAAGTTTTGGAAAAATTTTGAGAGTGTGAATGGATATGTAATGATGAAAGTTGATTTGATTTAAAAATAGTAAAATAATGATTGGATGTGATTGATAGATAGAAATGTGTGAGTGAGTGAATAGTAAAATTTGTGGGAGAATGTGTAATAATGATTAATATTTTGTGAAAAAATGTGTAGATGTGATTGATGTAAGAAAAAATGAGAAAAAGTAAAAGTGAGAGAATAGTATATTTTAAAGAAAATTTTCATAAACAATCGCATTTTTGGTTAAAAAAATTCTCTAGTGGAGCGAAAATAAAATTTCGTTCATATCCAATCATGGCCTAAGCGGTCTGTCCGCCCGACTAATGCGTAGAGCTTTTTGGAACAAAAAATTCAAATCAAAGCTATGAAGAAAGAACAGAGTAACTGACCAATACAACCAAAATGCCCATTGAGCCTCAACATATCCACGTGACAATACAACGCAAAAACCAAAGCAGGCTCTGTGCAAAACAACACATACAAAAGCCCATATTTCTTAGCCATCTCCCCAGCCCACACAAAGTACGTATCAGCAATCAAACAGTTAACAGAAGGCTGCGATTCTTTAACAATCCTCTCAATAGTCTCATCCACGTGAGCAGACAAAACATGCAAAAGGGCTGCCTCAAATTGTTCCTAGTGGAGCGACCGGTCGAACCCCACCGGAAGCCCATCGGACACGGTGGCATAACGGATGTCGAGCCCGGCCGAGTGGCAGACACCGGAGAAGATGTCGGTGGCGGTTGAGGAGGAGGTGATTTGGTGGTTGGTTGCTCCAAAAACGACCTCTTCTCGCCGATCACCTTCCAAGACGAAACTTCTCTCATGAAACTCCGCCTGGGGGCGGAGGGGGCTCGGCGTACCACCCTCCGATCTTAAGTCGGTGACTTGGAAGAGAAGCAAAAGCAAGAGAGAGAAAAACAATGTAATAAAAGAAAAGAATGAGAATAGGTTAGAATGAACTGGGCTTGGGCCTTTTATACCTTAGCTAGGATTAGGGTTTCCATAAAATCGGGGATTCCATTACGATTTGGTGTCATAGTCATCATTAGATTAGGATCGGATCTCCTAAAAACCTTAATTTTCGCCCTTAAGGTCTCGGCCCCGGCGATCCGAGGGACGTCGGTCCGTGTTTCAATATTTTAGCCTTCTAAATCTCAAAGACACCTGCGAGCCTTCCGGGCCGAGTGAACCCCAACTCAGCCTCTTTTCTCATATTCCCGAGGTTCCTTTAGAATGCACGGACAAATATGTCCTTAAAGTACAACATGTCATCTTTAAGCATCAGAAGCAAGAGATCTACCGATACAACAAACGTTATTAGTTCGACCATATGTTCGGGGCTTAGAAGGTTGGTCAATAAGCTAGGCCTTACGCAGATCGGCCCACTACTACGGGCCTTAGAGAATCAATTGTGCTCGGGACTTAAGAGGTTGACCAATCTGATAGGCTTCATCATATCGCCCTAATGTTTATGGGCTTAATAGGTCGACCCCATGCTAATGAGCCTTATCAGTCGATTCAATGCTATAAGCATCTTATCAGACTAGCCAATGCTCAATCTTAAATGTCGGCCGGCCGACGCTATGAACCCTATCCCAGTCGGCCCAGGCCGTATTTTACCCCTTATCGGTGGTGTATGGATTGGGTGTTGATGAAGGTGATGGTGAAGGCTCTTAATATATGCAAGGTTGATGGCTAGGTCAGGCGATGGGTTTACATGGCCTTGGAGTGGGTAGCTTACTAGTATTGCATGAGGCTTTTGCTCTGCATCAACCATTTCTGTTTTTTTTTTTTTCTTTTTGTAGTTTTTTGGGGGTGAGGGGAGAAGATGAATGTGAAAGAGAGGGATATCAAAGCAATAAATACTAGAGTGCCAAAAATGGCCGGGTCGGTAATAGAAGTGGGTGGGCTATGATTTTTTTGCAGAAAAGATTCGAGCTATTTGGCCCGACCATTAGGCGAAACACCGGCTAGTCCCGGTCGGCCCAAAGCTATTTTAGTGCATTTTTAATACATGGGGTGGGTTGGGCTCTCCAAAATAGTGGTCAGAAGAAATTAGGGTTGGTCGACCCGCTCAATTTCCCCCTTTTCGTCTGGGGTGGCCGACCGATCGGTCGCTTTGACAACTCTAATAAATCGCCTTTTATTTTAAGTAGGGATAATTATAAAAGAACCTCGAGATCCGGGCTAATTACAAGAAAACCTAGAGAATTTTGGAAATTACGAGACTACCTTTAGGGTTTGATCGTCTTACATTTTCTCATTTTCTATTTAAGAAATATTTCAAAAGCTCCCTTTTGTTTATCGAAATATTATAACTATCCGCTTAAATTTAAGACACAATCAAATCTCAAGACTTTTTTTGTTTTTTAATTTTATAAAATCTTTTGGTTTTTTGTAAGTAGTCAAATATTAGGGGGCTTAATTTTTGTATTGATCCCTTTTAAGTATGCATGACTCTAAGTCCGAGCTTCCTTATTTGCGTATGAGATCTTCTATTCCAAAAATAATGATGTTTCATCTTATTCCAATCTGCGGATGATTGTCAAGCTTAATTATAAAGTTAAAAATTAATGTATTAATTTTCAGGGAAATTGCAAAAATGGTCTTGTATGTTTAGGGTAGTTGCAAAATTGGGTCTCTACGATTACCTTTTTGTAAAATTGGTCCCGTATGTTTGGGGTGTTGCAAAAAAAGTATTTTTCAATTTGATTTTTGCAAAATTGGTGCTATATATATTAAAATGTTCTTAAATTGAGAACACTTTTTCTAAAACTTGAAGAGTTATTGGGAAATAATTATTTTAATAAAATAAATAAATCTCAATTTTTAATAATAGTAATGTAAATTAAATAAACAAATCATTTAAATAATCAAATAAATATTAATAAGTTTTTAATAATTAAATTTTAAGAAAATGTATTCTAGAAAATAAAATAATATTTTGTTGGAATTTTGGTCTTTTAGAAATGGTACATTGGCCCAATTTTGACCAAATAATTAAGTGGTTTCCATTAGTGAAAAATGAAATTAAATTATTTGTATAAATTCTACTAAGAGAGTAGATGAGAATAACATTTGGAATTTCTCAAAACCGATTTCGGGTGAATGAGAAATTAATCTTTAGAAAGTTAACCACTTAATACAAACAAATGGTATGGAAAATAGAAAATGTGGGGAATGAGAGATGCTCCATCCCACATAGGAAAAAGAGGATAAAGTTGCACATTTAATATATCACAAGTTGGACATATGGGTTTGGGCCGGGGGGCCCAAGTTTTTAAAGGGGTGAGGACTACATCTTGTGGGTTTGGTTCAAAGCCGCAGCCGCGCAGCCGGCTGGCTCGGCCGGGTGCGGGTGCGGGTGGGTCGAGGTCGTGGGTCGTGGACCGTCGACTTGGGCTTGGGGACCCTTATTCTTTTGGACCAAAAACCTTTAAAATTAAATGTTTAATTATTTTTGTAATTAATTAAATAGATTTAATTAATTTTCATAATTAATTAAAAGAGTTCAACCTTGAAAAAGGTTCGGCCCCAAGACGGGCGGAAGCACGGCCGTGCGGTCGGGTCGTGCTACTTAGAAATTTTGCTGGACGCGCGGCGGGCGCATACGGCTGTGCGCCTGGGTCGTGTGCCATCCGAACATTGGAGCACCAACGCATGGGAAGGCGCGCGGCGTCGTGCGCCTGGTCGTGCTCCCCTGCGTAAGTGCTTACATTCGGTGCAAAAGTGTCTTTTCGAGCCAAAAGACGCGATCTTTCCTTACGAGGCACCTGAGGCCTATAATTATTCGCCCCTGATTGAAAACATATGAATTCCGATAGTTAATAACCGGTCACATTGCATTGAGCATATTGGCATTTTCCCCTCCTTCAAAGCTTGAAAGTCGATACATTTTTGTTGTTTCTTTGTGATTCCGATTTTTGCAAGATCGCTAAACCTAGGAACTACTAAAGTCGTTGTATCTTAGAGACGAACGCCGGGCGTAAGCACTTTGTATATGGGGCTTAGTTCGTCTTGCAGAATCTTTGAATCTAATTCAAGCCTCGACTTAGACTATACACTATCCTAGACATTTTCTTCCAAACAAAACCTTTTCCACGGATATATTTAACCAACAATCGCAAAACGAAAATAATTTTGTTTTGTTTTAAGACGGTGGCTCTGAGGATCGTTCACTCCCGGTTTCGAGGTTGCTACTCCGCTCATGGCGAAACCTGCGAAGTTCTCCGGTGGTGACTTCAAGAGATGGCAACGAGAAGATGATGTTTTATGTGCGACTTTGGAGTCCGCCCCGTTTTACGAAGGAGGAACGCCCTACCGTTGGTGATGATGAATCCGACAACGAATGGAGAATCATTTTGTGGATGCTTGGCATAACAGTGATTTCGTATGTCGGAATTATGTTTTGAATGGGCTAGAGCGATACCTTGAACAACGTCATAGTTCGTTCAAAAGCGTCCAAAGAGTTGTGGGACTCTTTGGAGAAGAAATATAAAACAAAAGATGACGGTGCAAATAAATTTGTAGTCGGTAAATTTTTTGGATTATAAGATGGTTGACCGAGGCGGTGATTAGCAAGTCCAAGAAATTGAGATCATATTTCACGACTTAGTGTATGCGAAGGGATGATTATGAACGAGTCATTCAAGTGGCTGCGATTATCGAAAAATTGCCGCCGTCGTGGAAAGATTTTAAGAACTATCTCAAGCACAAGCGGAAAGAAATGGGGCTTGAGGATTTGATAGTTCGACTTGAATTGAGAAAGACAACCGAGATTCCAAATGTAAATCGGCAAATGTGGGGGTGTTAGAGATTTTTCTAACCGCAAGTGTACGGTGTCAAGTTTTAATATAGAGATTTAAGGTTGTCGAATCCACGAGGGAATAATTATCGAATTATCGATAAGTACTATAATATAGTAGTCTAACTTTATTTAGAAATTCAATATTTGATGGAGTTGATTATACTAAAAATACAAAAATAAATCAAGAATATGAAAATATCAATGAGTTTATCAAATGATAAAATGAATTAGAGGTGTGATGAATCTAGTTATCCCTTATGTTATCAATATGGTTTATCAATCATCAATTACCAATTTATAAGTCAAGATTTCTACAATAATCATTTCTTCTCTCGAGTGCCAAATGATTTTAGATCTCAATTGGGAAATCAATATCTCTATAAAAATCACCAATTGAAATCTCAATAAAAGCTATGAATCTTGATAAATGACTTCAAAGGATTCACAAATCTCTCAATTATATGAAATCATAGGTTATCTTTATTTCAAGGTCATGTATTCAATTACCTCTCCCAAGTGTCAAATCAAATACACCAAACAATCTAAATTATTGATCAAGTAATTTAGAAGCAATAGATCCAAATAGCACAAATAAATTGATAGATCTAGATTGACAAACCACAATCTCAAAACATAAGTTCAAACATAGATTACATCATCCCTCAGAATTATAGAGTTTAGCTCATGAATGAAGAAAATGAATCCATAAGAACATAACAATACATCTTACAAGATAGGGAGAAAATAACAAAATAAGAACAAGAGTTGAGGGATCTTCTCTATTTTAGATGATGATAAGAGCCTTCAATCTTCTTCTCCAAGCTTGTCCCAAAATGTTTCTATTCTTCTCCACTTTCTTGTTGTTTTGTTGTCTTTCAAATGGTCCAAGATGCATGAAATCACGCCCGTGTGTCTCTATTTTTAACCCCACCAAGATCAAGAAAAAGGTAGGCAAACATAGGAGACTCGCCCGGCTACTGCATTTCCGGCCAAAACGACATGCCGCAACATTACCACCCAGCTGCCAGCCCCGGGCGTTGGGCGCCGCAACGCCCACACGCATCGCACGAAATAATTTCTCCGGGCCCCGTAACGCCGGGCGTTGGCCGCGCCAGCGCCATACATGCCTTCCACTCGCCAACCTGTTTCGGGCGTTGCGGCGCCAGTCGGCGCGCTGCGCCGCCCGCCCTAGGCCAAAATGCGATTTTTCCTTCTTCTAACACGATTTCTTCTTTCTTGGCGCCCGTTTTCATCGTCTTCTTCATTTCTCGGCTACCAAATCTATATTGACTCTTCATCGACACTAAATGAAATAAATTGGACTCTAACAACTCTAAAAACACCCAAAAATAAAACCAAATCCCAATCTAAAATACTCAATTAATTGGTAAAATACCAACTTAACGGGGGTATGATCATACTTTGTGGAACACGAGTGGAGTTTATGTTGCATTTTTAAATGTAGAGAAGGTATTGCCAAAAAGTGTTGTAAACACCGAAACCACATTTGCATGAGGTGTTGTCGAAAGTGTTGTAAAAGATGGAGTTGTTGGAACTAAGATCGAAATCGGTAGACGAGATTTAAATGGATTGTCGAGATAATGTTCTAACGAAATAAAATAAAAAATGGCGAGAGCCATAAGAATTACGGATGATCTTGTGTTAAACAAGATATCGAGAAGTTGAAAGGAGACCTTTACCTTGGAATGTGGGGGTGCTTTGGAAAAAGTAGAAGAGTTTGAAAGAAATAAATTCAAAGATTTATGATATAAGTGATGGCACTATCATCAAATCAAGAAATGTTGTATTTATTAAAGGTATTCTTTCTTGGAAAGGAAAAAGAGGTAAGTCAAGGCGTTTTTGTCGTAGACATAATACCAATAAACAGTTGATTTGAAATAAGGTTATTTCGGTTGACTACGTGAAGTCAAAGGAAAACCTTGCGGATCCGCTTACGAAAGGCATAAATCGAGATCAACTGTATAAACTGTTAAGGGGAATGGGTTTAAAATCCACAACTTAAAGAATGTTCATAGCGGTAACCCAACCTTGTGAATTGGAGATTCCAAGACCTTGGTTCAATGGGACAACTAAGTTATGAATGTTCGATTGAACACTGGAAAATGTGTTAGCTCATTCTCGATACACCCCAGTGAATGTAAACTTCTTGAATGTGGTGAGGTTAAGTTTAAGACTTTTAATGATTCCTATACCGAAAGGTGGAGTATTGCGGGATACTCTTCAATAGGAGATCACATATATAAGTGAGAAGTAATGGCCGCTTCAAAGAAACACTTATGAATCTACGATATGGTCCGGTCGAAATGGACACAACGTGAGAACAACAAGTGTTAGAGTTGTTATTGTGTAAGTATTGTTGTCTTGGTTTACACGAGCGGTGAGTAGTTTAAGACATCGCGTCATTTAAGCAAACCAAGAAATGAGATAGTATTTTACTAAGGAAGGTCAAAGCCACAAGCTACTTATCACGATGCGATAACGATTCACCGAGACTTTCAAGCGAATCTGCATACACGCATGCATTAATTTCATTCATGTGGGGGATTGTTGGAATTTTGGTCTTTGAGAAATGGGTGTTGACCGATTTTGACCAAATAATTAAGTGGTTTCCATGGTGAAAAATGGAATTAAATTATTTGTATAAATTCTACTAAGAGAGTAGATGAGAATAGCATTTGGAATTTCTCAAAACCGATTCCAGGTGGATGAGAAATTAATGATAGAAGTTAGCCACTTAATACAAATAAATAGTATGGAAAATGGAAAATGTGGGGAAGGAGAAATGCTTCATCCCACATAGGAAAAAAAGGATAAAGTTGCACACTTAATATATCCCAAGTTGGACATATAGGTTTGGGCCTTGGGGGCACCCAAGTTTTTATAGGGGTGAGGACTACATGCTTGTGGGTTTGGTTCAAAGACACGGTTCAAAGCACACACACGTGTGGCCAGCCGACTCATCCCGACTTGGGTTTGGGTCCGGGTCGAGGATCGAGGCACGGGCTTGGGCTTGAGCCCTTATTCTTTTTGGACCAAAACCTTTAAAATTAAATGTTTAATTAATTTTTGTAATTAATTAAATAGATTTAATTAATTTTCGTAATTAATTAAAAAAGTTCAACCTTGGAAAAGGTTCATCCTCACAGACGGGCGGGCGCAGACCCGTGCATCCGGGTCGTGTGCCATCCGAACATTGGAGCACCAACGCATGGGCGGCGCACGGCCGTGCGGCCTGGTCGTGCTCCTGTGCGGTCTTACATTCGGTCAAAAGTGTCTTTTCGAGCCAAAAGACGCGATCTTTCCTTACGACGCACCCGAGGCCTATAATTATTCGCCCCTACAGATTGAAAACATACGAATTCGATAGATAATAACCAGGTCACATTGCATTGAGCATATTGGCATTTTCCCCTCCTTCAAAGCTTGAAAGTCGATACAATTTTGTTGTTCGTTGTGATTAGGTTTTGCAAGTACTACTAAACCTAGGAAATGTAAAGTCGTCGTATCTTAGAGACGAACGTCTAACCGTAAGCACTTTGTATACGGGCGTATTTTCGTCTTGCGGAGACGGAATCCAATCGAGGCCTTGACTTAGACTATACTGTTATCCAAATTTATTTTCTTCCAAACAGAAACCTTTTCCACGGATATATTTAACCAACATATTTTAAACCTATTAATTTTTTGGGAACATTAAATAGTATGCAAATTTTAATATTTATTATATATCGATTACATTGGTTTGTTTATAATATGTTTCCTACCCTTTAATGAAATATTTAAATAAAGTTTTCGAATGACCAACTGCGCACAGTGACACAAGTTTAGCAAAAGTAATCATTTTGCATAAAAACTAATATTTAGTTATTTTATTAAATTAATTATTTCCTATAATTTTCTACAATCCTGTTACAATTATTTTATTTTAAATTAATTCACGTAAATGTTCAGGAGACAATAGGTTTACGCTTGTTAATTGGGAATTAATTAATTATTCTTGAAAAGAAATTAATGCGTAGATTAAATGATTATCTAGTTTTTATAATTTAGTTTCTTAAATTTTAGTTATTAGATATTTTGTCACTATTATCTTAATTATTTGAAATTTATTTTATTAAAATAATTAATTCTACAAGTTTTAAAAAATGTTATCAATTTAAGGACATTTTAATATATATATATATAGGATCAATTTCGCAAAAATAAAATTGGAACGAACTTTTTTTGCAACATCTCCAAACATACGGAACCAATTTTGCAATTTTCTCTATCCATGTTGATAAATGGGTGATTAATCTTGCCAACTAAGCCTAATTAAATATTAATTCGCATGAAAATTTAAAATTTGGTGGGAGTTGTCCTTAAATTGAGACAATATCATACGTACAAGACTAGTTTTGCAAAAGCTAATCGGAGAAGACCAATTTTGCAACTACCTTAAACATACATGACCATTTTTGCAATTTTCTAATTTTCAAGATAAATTGTAGGTTTTTGTGAGGCAAGTGATCAGAATAGTTAATAAAACAAGTAGATATTATCCGTATGGTGGAATATGAGATAAAATATCATTTGAATAATAGATTGAGTCAACATGTTGAGAGACAAAAGTTGGATTTTCAATATATATGGATTTGGCATTTTGTGGTATATTTAAACAGAAAAACTACAAGAGTTAATAATGCCTTAATGTAGTATAATATATTTGGCATTATTCAATATATATATATATATATATATATATATGAGATAAATATCGTACAAAAACGTTTAATGTGGAGATTTGTTTGATCAATATTTATCAAACTTAAATTATGTTTGAAATATTTGGCATTATTCAATATATATATATATGAGATAAATATTGTACAAAAACGTTTAATGTGGAGATTTGTTTGATCAATATTTATCAAACTTAAATTATGTTTGAACTTATTTCATTTTTTAATCAACATGATTTAAATGAGCTTTGATTGAATAAGAATTGACCACAAATCAAACTCAAGCAGATTGATTTTTCAACATATTTTTCACTTTTCCTATGCGAGACAAAATTCATATTTTTTTGTATGCATCTTGGGAAGGGAAGAATAATTTAAATTAAACCCGTCCATACCTCGATCTGAGTTTGAGGGGTTTAATCACTCAACCACTATCAGATCCCAACTTATTGAACAAAAAAATTTATATTCGGACTTGGTATCTATATCTATATCTATATATATATATATATATATATATATATATATAATAAGAGCCACTTCTAAAAGTGGTAAAAAAAACTTTTCCCGCCCATTTTTTGAGGCTATAAATAGATGTGCTGAAATCTGTAAAACGTGTTTTTTATTTTTGGAATCTAAATAATACTGAAACGCTTGCTGCAATTATGCCTGTACGCGTGGATTTATTTATGGAATACATTATGTGCTGAAACGCGTATGCTATTTATGGAAGTAGTTTTCTGCTGAAACGCGTATACTATAAATTACCATAATTGGGTTGTATTGCTGTTGTTCCTAAATTTATGTATGGAATGTTTTCAAATTACCGGTAATAAAACAATTATAATAGATTACTTGAAAATCAAGTTTGTAATCTCAAACGATAATGGTAAGTATGTTATTATTTTTGGTTATATTATCTCAGTTAATTAACTTAATTAGTAGAAATCTGAATGCGAAATTAATATTAATAAACTAACAAAAATTTTAATGACATAAATTTGTATACGCATCAATTTAAAATAGAAATTTAGTAAAGTAAATATTTTACAAAAAAAAAAAAAGAATATGGGGTGAATCATAGATACAATATTTTCTTTTATGTTAATAAAAGAGAAAAAACATAATAAAAAAATTCTGCTAAGATTTATATTTCCTTATAAAAGCTACACTACTCACCTATATATATGCGATACCCTGTAAGTTTATTTTGAAACACTCTGTTGGGATATGGTCAAAGATCCTGCCTGCATTGAGCTTTAAAAAAGGCGCGGCGCGCGCGGCCCGCGATTTGAACTCGTGAGCGATTTGGATTGCACGATTAAAGGACATCTTAAAGGATATGATTTGGACTACCTATACCAACAGATGGATCTTTTTTTGGTGCCCATTACATAGAAACTCTTAGGTTAAGCGTGCTTGGCCTGGAGTAGACATGGGATGGGTGACCCCCTGAGGAAGTTTTCCGGGTGCACGTGTGTGAGGACAAAGCGCTAGAAAAAGACTCATGTTGGTTTGTGGGGACGATCGTCAATCCGAGTAGCGCTAGAGGTCCAACAAGCGGTATCGGAGCAGTCACGAGTTTGAATTCCCTTGGAAGCATCTTTGCGAGAGGTTGCCAGGAGCGGTGGGCGAGATCTTGGCGCAATGCGAGGTAAGCGGACTTAATCGAATGGTAGGTTGCGAGGAGACCGGAAGCGAGGTAAAACAATTTAGGCCGAATCGAAGGTGTAGGTTCTTTCAGGTGGACCAGAATCGAAGGGTAGGTTGTCGGTGGTCGGGCGAGGTAAAAGCATTTGGAATCGAAGGTGTAGGTTCTTTGGGTGGACAGCGTGAAGGGGTAAGTTGCCGAGGTGGTCGGAATCGAGGTAAGTAGATCGAGGCCCGAAGTTGTAGGTTCTTTGGGTTGCCGAATCGAGAGGTCGGGCGTGACGCGACGCTTGAACCGGAGAAGTTGGCGTTAGAAGCGAGGAAGTTTGGCGGGATGAAGGTGGCCAAGCACCGAGCGAGAGGCCGGGCGAGTCTTGGGGGGGGGATTGTTGGGATATGGTCCAGATCCTCACTGCAATGGGCTTTAAAGGAGGCGCGAGGCGCGGCCGCGATTTGAACTCGTGAGCGCTGTATTGCAGATTAAAGGATAGCTTAAAGGATATGATTTGGACTACCTATACCAACAGATGCATCTTCTTTTCGGTGCCCATTACATAAACTCCGAGGTTAAGCGTCTTGGCGCGGAGTAGACATGGGATGGGTGACCCCCTGGGAAGTTTTCAGTGGTGCGCGTGAGTGAGGACAAAGCGCTAGAAAAGACTCATGTTGGTTTGCGGGGACGATCGTCAATCCGAGTAGCGCTAGAGGTCCAACACACTCATTCATCCAAAGACCGTTTATTCTTCTCGAGAATATTGGAGAAACACTACATTCATATACAAAAAAAAAAAATGGCGCCCATGTTGACTTTGATCAAGAATCAATTCCTCAAAAACCCAATGGAATGTGAAGTTGAGATTAGTACGACTTTACGAAAAACCACGAGTTTAATGACAAAAACTCAAGTGCAAAGTTTGGAATGCGTTTTCCATGACTATGAGGTATGATGCATAATATATGACTATGTAATGAATTATTTAGTTAGATAAATTATATTAAATTATCGACAAGTGTTTTTAATTATACAAATTGCGGGGGTGACGAGGATTCAAGGGACTATAAGAAAACACAATATTCATCAGTTCAAAAAAATCCTTACCGAAGGCCATGTTTATGCGATTAGGGATTTTATTGTTGCTCCTTATTGAGATAAATATCGAACATGTTTGACTAAACAAAAATTTTGTTTCATGGAAAAACATGATTTTTGAGATGTTCGACAAACTTTTCCCTCGATTTATGTTTGATTCGGGAATTTTAGTGATCTCGCCACCACTGCAGACAATGTGGATGAGACCTCACTGTTTGGTAAGACATTATATATTGCTTTTCTTTGTACATGTAAAATTTAAAGCAATAAGCTGTTTAATTTGATTAATTTTTTTCCTTTGATTTTATTACGAAATGACATTATCTGAGAATTGTTTCAATGCAATCGAGTCAAACCACAGAGATTCTTAGGAAAGAGCACTCGCTTCATAGAACTAACTTTGGAAGACTTGGAGTAATTTAAATTATGAAATTTTAATTAACACTTTATGTTTAATCATAAATTGTAACTAAAAAATTATTTTGTTATTTTCATAGGAATAATCGCGGCACTTGCATGTTGTGGGAGGAGGATGTTGTGAGATATTACCCTATCTCCAAGAGGGTCGATTCGAACCACCGATCGTGATTCTACAAATGTGCGAGCTAAAGTTTTTCGTGGTAAAGAAATTATTTAAACTTATTTATAAAAGAATGTAGCTTATCCATATGCATATTTGATTTTTAATCGTTTTTTTTACTCTTTAATAAATTGTAGATAGAGTGAAGGTATCGAATACATATGGTGTAACAAAGCTGATTTTTGATGTCAAAATTGATGAGATTGAAGACTTCAAGAAAAGGTTAGAACATATATTTAGATAACATTTTTATTTGTTGTTCTTTGTGTTATTAGATTATTATTATTTGTATTGAATATAACATCTGTTTTTTTTTTTTTTAACTATTTAGGTTTATGAGCGACAGAACGAGGGCAACACCTTCAATTAGTCATGTTAGTGTGCCTACTACCCGAACAATTCTTTGAAGATTTGGAATCAGGAGAATCACCGGTGATCGATGAATTGTATTGGAACAAAGAAGTAAATTAACAAACTTTTTTTTTTGTTATTACCTTTTTAAAATAATAATATGATTATAATTATAATTATAATATATACATAACATATTTTTGTGTTGTTTTTAGGTGGGAAGTTTTTGGGTGTGTGCAACCATTCCTTCATTTATTGGAGATTGGTGGTACCTTTCTTGCAAAAGATGCACGAAGAAACTTACAAAGGCGTGAGATAAATTTTCGCGAACGTTGCGATAGTTTTTATCAATCCAGGTGTTTTCGGTATTTAGTACAATTGTTTATTTTATTAAATATATATTACTCTATTCTAAACAATTCAATAATATATTAATCTACATCGACTCACGAAATTTCAATTATTAGGTACAAAATTCATATCCAGGTTATTGATGATAAGGAAATGCAACTTTTTTGTGTTGGGATAGAGATTGTCGGATATTAATAGGCAAAACGTGTCTTTGAATTGAGAAACGAGTACTACGAGGTAATTTATTATTTATTTCGAGGTTTATAAAATTATAATGTTTATGATTCTTTTATTTAATTCTTTTTAAAAAAATTAAACGAGAAGGAAGATGGGCGGGGATATACCGGATGACCTAGCAAGTTTGATTGATAAATAAGTATTTTTCAAGGTTCAAGTTAGGCGAGACCAACTTGATAATTATGACGGATCATTTTTAGTGGTGAAATTAAGCTGCAGATTCTCGAATTGATTAAGAAGTTTTATCCTGGCCCAGAAAGTCGAAGTACTTAAAAAATCATTTGAAACATAAATATTTGTCTCGATTTTTTATTAATATTTATAATAAAAAAATTAAATATAACATTTTGTTTGTAACATTAGAGTCGACTACCTATCCAAGCTTCAAAGGGAAGAACAATATGAGGGCAATGTATATTTAATATTTCATCATAAATATACTTAACCAAAAACATTGTACATTGTATTTATACATTTGGCTTTTTTTTTTTTCTTTACGAATCTTCATCGGAGGATGAAGTGAATACTCGAACAAGTTGAAAAAGATTAGAGATGAAGTCGCTAAAAGTCCATCAAGTAAGCGATAATTGTTTGAAGACTTGTCCTCAAGTAATAAGGCAAAGAAGCTTAAGATGGTTAAGGAAGAAGATGCGAATAAGTGAGAATTGTAGATTACATGCATTAAGTTAGGTTTTTATAATTAGTTTTGGTTATTTGATGTTTTCGATTGCTTTGATTGTTTTAGTACATTGAGTATTTCAATTTTGATTGCGAGTTTTAATATAATTTTATGCATTTACTATTATTTCGAGATTGATCAGTTTTAAATTTTCACATGTATTTTTTTCATTTGAGATATAGGAATTTTAAAAATTTTATTGATATTAAACTATATGTACATATAAATATAATTATTAAAATTGTTTATTAAGGTATTTTGCTTAATAAAAGTAATAAAAAACAAGGAAAGGATAGATAAAAATGATGCAAGTAAAAGAGAGAAAGTATTTTGATTGAAGACCCAAGAGCACCGTCAGATTCCACTACACTCAAGGTGTAGGGGCAAGTGGCTTTTTAGCTAAGGGTCTTTTTAATTCCGAATTGGAAACTTATATAAAATGAGTTAATACAACAGAATTAACAGCAGTTTATGTAACAAAATTATACTACCAGCAAAAATTAAAAAATAGAATATGCAAAGGAATGATATGTTATGAATTATGCAGAGTCGAATAAAACCTAAGAATCCAAACTGAATCTTGGAAATATATACATTTCAAAGTCAAAGTCATAATTTTGGAAATGATTTTTGTTAACTTAATTTAAATTCAAACAGATTTTCAAACAGTGCCACACATCTTAATATATGCAAATACATGATATTCTATCCATAATAATTACTATTACCATATTAAGAACACATAGGTTACAGTATAAAAAGGTGAGAGATCATTCATTATGCATTTATTCCAATCGAAATAAGTACAATTTTCAGAAAAAACTTACAAAGTTCAAAAGAAATAGTTACTATTAAGCAGAAAAACCGTGTCTAATATTCATTTGTCATAGAAACATTGTTTATAATGAAGCAGTTAACGGGAAAGACAGCTCTGGGCAAAAAACATGCAAGGGACATATCTACCGAACACGGTATTAAATGTTTCTTTGCAAAATACTTTTTCATAAATACTTTTTTATGGACTAATTATGTACTCATAGATTTAGAGCTGACTGAGTTAGATTGATGGTTAGTTTAGTGACTTACCAATTCATTTTTTTCTTTAGTGTCTGCTATTGTGATTTATTCATCTGTGTAATCAAAAACATAGAACCTGGAATACATCAACAAGTTAAATTAGTGATAATACTTATGAATTAATCCACAAAAACAGTAAACAGTTAGGGTGATGTCAACTTATCTTGTCATTTTTTGCTACGAGCAATGAATCTGGTACTATCAGGCGGCATGTTTTGCGACTTTCATCTCCAAACATATGGTTCATGTTGAACAGGAGACAAAAAAAATATTAATCAAAAATTACAAACCATTGCAAAAAAAATATCTACTTGAGCACATATCTTATTCAAACAGATCACACATAGAAATGATAATTAACTTCACATCTTCATTTTTTACTATTGTTATCTTTAAAAAAGACAAACAACTCGAAATAATAAGTGTTGTCTGATATAAGTGCAAATTCATAAAATTTAAAAGAAAACTAAAATATTAGATAAGATGTGAGATTTTGGGATTGTTAAATGTATTACTATCTATAGAAATGGTTGGTAACATACCTTTTATATTGTCCCGCTCAATAAACCCTATAGTCGTTGCAAATTGAAAAACTAATATTTATTCTTCAAAAATATAAACAACAAGACTGCTAAAATAAACAAATAAAATTTTTGTTTTTTTATTTTCACCAAAAATTCACCATGAGCTAAAGATCTCTGTAAAATAAATAATAAGACACAAATAGGGTTTAAAAAAAAAGAAACCTTTTGCATCGTCTGTTTTTGGTCCCTCGAAAAAAAAATTGCTTGATGAAAATCGAAAAAAAAATTGCCATAAGAAAAACCGTACATATAACACCGTATAAATTTTGCAACTTTTTTCTTAAAAAAATGCAAAAAAATAAAAACAAAATAATAACAGAAAAAAATAGAAATATATACCTTCGATCCATATATTTTACCCGATTAAAACACATAATCGTCTCTGCAAACCAAAAAAACAATTATCAAAAATAATATGAAGATCTTGGTTATTTTTTACTGAATCTAAAAAATGACAAATGAAAAGTAAAATGAAACTTACCTCGTGATTTTTTCGGCCGATCTAACATATTAAGTCCCAGTCTTCAGAGGATTTCGATTTTTTTTTTTTTTTGTCAAAAGTTAGGCTTCGATTTTCAGAAGCCTAAATGGGCGAAAGGCTTCGGTTTCTCCAAAACAGATATATTAAAGATAACTAATGAGAAAACTGAATTTAATCTAAAAAAATAAAGGAATGATGGATTGTTGAAAAATCGGTGTAATATTAAAAAGAATCTGAAAAAATAAAAAATCATAAAATTATACAAACGTTTGAAAAGCATATGAAATGATACCGTTATATAAAAAATTCCTGAAAAAAATCCGAATCGAAAAATTTTCCTCTAGATCTGAAAGGGATAATTTTCGTATATTACAAAAAAAATTTGAGGACCGATTATTTGATTTCACTGAATGTGAATAACTGATAGAACAACATCAAAACACCGAACAATAAACGATAATATGAAAAAATAATTGATTGAAATGAAAACAAAAAGAAAAAAATTGAAATTGTTGGGGGAGGCGGATACAACAAGAGAAATGAGAAACCCTAAAAATGAAAATGAGGAGTCAACCCGAAATGATTTAAATCTCAGCCGAACACGTGTTTTGATCTATTACAACGCGATCGACACGTGTGTTTCTTTTTTTTTTGCCCTAGATTCCATCCGGTTATAGGAAACGGGCCACTGATTTGGGTTATTGAATTGGGTTGATGTGGATAAATGTTTGGGCTGAAGTTGTTTGTTTGTTGGGTTTGGGTAGTCCATTAAGTTAGGTTTTATTAAGAGGGTTATTTATTTTAAGTTATTTTAATTTAATGGGCTTTGATTTTAGTTTTTATAATTAAAATTAAGTTAATTATATCAGTTTTATTTTTAAACTTTTATTATAATTTTAAACAAAAGATTATACAATAAATTAAATTTTTAAATCTATGCAGATATTTTTATATTTAACGTGTAAAAAATATTTTTTTATGTTTAATATTCAAAATTAAACAATATTAATGAAAGTTGTCATAATTAGTTTCTAAATAAAAATTAGTAAAATTTGTTTAATATAATTATTATGTTTAATTAAAACAAAACGAGAATGAAAAACATTATCATAAATACTTTGCTCCACTCAATTGGTGATCCAATTTCTACTATTGTCGATCATACCTATCCAATGTTTAAAGATGTCATGATGATCCGACATACTTGAAGGACAAAGCTATCCTAGCACCTACCCTTGATGTCGTCGAGTCCATAAATCAAGATATGACTTCAATGAACTCATCCGAGGGTCATATGTATTTGAGCTCAGATAAAGACTTCGCAAATCGAGATGCAAATGTTGACTTTTGATGATCCGCACACACCGTAATTCTTAAATGGTATAAGATGTTCGGCGTTCCTAATCACGAACTACATTTGAAGGTTGGGACTCTGTAATGCCCTGAGGAACATTGACTATTGGATTGGGTTGTCTGTGATGCGAGGTTGGTCATTCATTACGGCGCTTAGCGCACATGTCCTGGAATGTAAAATTCTTACGAGCAAATCTTTGGTCATAAAGTTTTGATTCCTCGAATGACGCTAACTCCGTCTCGAACTCGAATTCCCTTCAAATTCAATGAAGACAGTTTTTCTCTTATCGTTTCGTATCATGACAATAAACAAAAGTCGAGGACAATCTATATCTCACGCTTCTGCCTCACTTAAAGAATCCAGTCTTGATCGTGGTCGATTATACGTTGTTGTTTCACGTGTGACCAACCCTAGAGGCTTGAAAATATTAATTTGTGGCGATGATACATCGAATGATAAAAGACAAATAATGTAGTCTACAAAAAGTATTCCAAAATTTGTAATTTTTTATTTGTGGTGATATGACATGGTATTTTTTTCATATGCATTATATTATTTAATAGTAATATTATTTACTTTATACAACCCATAAATATTATATCCGTGTATCGCATTTGGTCAAAAACTAGTGTTATATTAATGAAACGAGCTTAAACGATCTTTAAAAATCGCAATCGGTTTTGAGTTGAATGTAGTGCATATTGATTTAGTAATTTTCAGCTTTATTAGGATTGTTAATAGGTTAAATTATATTATATGACATTATGATAAAGTGAAATACCGATACCATTATTTATAATATTGTAATTTACAATCGGGATATGGCAGCGAAACTTCATTGCAAAACAAGTGGATTTAGCTCCTCTCTACCTATTGAAGAATGATAGATAAGAAATAAATGAACAATTTGGCAGTATTCCAAAATAGTAATAAAAGAATGCATATATAATGGGAAGTATCGAGTTTATCACAAAGGAAGCTGATAAGCCCAATAGTGGATATGCCAATTGCCAAAGCAGCTTGGTGCACGTGCAGACGAAATTGATACTAAATCCTCGAGCATTTAAAAATTGAGATTTATGTGTGTGTGTGTGTATGTCGACATTTTCGTCCATTTGAATAATTTAATTTAATTAATTATTAAAAACTTATATATTGAACGGAAATTAACGTCAATGACTAGAAATTAGACCAGCCGCGGTTCTGCAACCGCCGATTCGGTTCGGTTCACGGCCCAGATTCCTCCAAATTGAGAAACCGTAACTGAACCTTATGCTCACGGTTGCCCAGTTCCAAAACCGAATCGCGGTTTTGCCCAAACCGGAACACAATTCCTATACGGTTCGGTTCGGTAAAAGGAACCTTTTGTTTTTAATTTTATTTAGATAAAATGTTTAGCAATTTAGTTTAAAATAAAAAGAAAAAGGAAAAAAAAACGAGAGCATGATTCATCTAAAATATTTCCATCAGAGCTAAACGTTTGTTCTACTTCAACAAATTGAAGCAGGGGCATGCCAAAACCTCTTTTGCGATGATTGAGATGATTGTATAAGGTTGAGTTCTTTGTGACCACCATTTCAAAATATCAAAGTCTTCAATATCTATTTCACTAAACTCGAAAAGAAGTAGTTAAATAATTCTCAAGCTCTACATTTGAGCTAGAGGAACCCTTGGACGTTTACTTTTTCCCTAAGTAATCGTTGTGCAATATTCAAAATATCATAATAAACATTTTACATTTCTTCAGAATGTATTTACCAAAACAAGATAGTTGGTTTTAACCTTAAAAAAAACGGTTCCATCACGGTTCCATATACGGTTCTAACCAACGGTTAAACCGCCAGGTTCCACGTTTTTTTGAGACCTAGGAATCGAACCGAACCGTCTACACGGTTCGGTTCGGTTTTGGGCTTTGAACCGTTGATTACGGTTTAGGAATCAGTTGACCCGAGTTCGATTCGGTTTGGAACCAGTTTCGGTTCCATTTGGCCAGGTCTAACTAGAATGCATAAAATTGATGTAACTATTATATTTAACTATTTAGGTAATTGTGTTTTTTTTATGAGTACATAGGAAATAGTAAAGGATGAGACACGCGTATTATATGGGATCGAATCCAAATCAATCACCGTTCCTAACACAAGCCTCTATATGTAATTTGTGTTTAGTTATTGACATCGATGTAACTACTATAATTAATTGTCACGTAATTTACAACATGCTAATTTTTGCTTTATTGTAATTAAAAGGAAATATTTTTAATCATAAATGTCTTTTCCCCCCCCCCCAAAATATAATCATAAATGTCTTGATAATATTAATTTATATAATTGATGGGCAGTGACGAAGCCAGGAATCTCGGGTAGGGGGGCCCAACTAATGTTAATGTAAAAAGAGTCCATCGAATTTTTGGTCATTTCTCCATAATAAAAATAGTTTTAACCATGTTTTCTTAGCCATTTTTTAGTTCAAATTTCCATTTTGTCTTTTTTCCTTTCTAGGGATCGGCCCATGACCCGATACAGAAAAATATATTGCATCAATTTTCTGAAATATAACCAAATACCTCATCAGATAATACAAAAAGGTATGATTGTGTCAAAATGGCTAAAAAATATGTTTTCAAAAATATGACTATTTTTATTTTTACAAAACATAAGTAGACAATTGTCCATTACCATATTTAAAAATTAAAAACAATATATCAAATTTAAAATAAATAGAAATTTTGATTAAGTGATTGTATTAATTCAATCACATCTTGAGATTAAAAGATAAATAATAAAATACAATTATATCAATATACCAAAAGGGACAAATAGAGACATAACAAAATAATGCAAACATTCAAGTTAAAGTTTGTGGCTGAGCTTAAAAAATGTACAAATTCTTTAAAAAATGAGTAAAATGACCAAGACTCATATTTTCAATATTCACAAATGAAAGCAGGAAAGAAGAATGCAAAATAATTGAAGAATTTTTTTTTCTAATTTTCTATATTTTTATTTATTTTAAGATTAAAAAATGAAAGGACCAAAATACCCTTACTTTTTGTCAAAATTTGAGGGGGGGCCCAGTGCCCCCCTGGCCCCATAGTGGCTTCGTCCCTGTTGATGGGTATGGCCAGATATTGTTGGTTGGTCGAAGATCTCACACAACCCAATAAAACCGAGTTTCGATGCTAGACCTGCTTGAAGTCTGCAAAATCACCATTAGAAAAAATGGGGGTGTATGGTTTTTCCAGCGTGCCTTCTCTGACGTTCAAATCAGAATCACTTCTCAAAAAAGTAAAATATCATAAATAACAATAGACTTTTTGACGCTAAAGTCGAATCACTTCTCGGAAAGCAAAATCTTTGGAAGTAACAATAGTATAGAGGGTGTGTGTAAAAGTTCTTTTTTTTTTTTTTTTTATGACGAGGAAGCCGCATGCCGCTACTTTCTTCGAGTGCATTTTGGATAATCCCCATTTGCCGGACGCACTAGCATGCAAACTACGCCAACGGATAAACCACACTAGGCAAGCCCCGTGTGATGTGCTCAACCAAAAAGTGTTGGTAGGAGAAATCGAACTCGTGACCTTTCGGTCCTTTAAAAGTTCTAACCTAAAGACACATTTGCATAAGCTATTTATATGTTCTTGTAACTAGGGTTTTGCAATGGATTAGCTGAATCATCTTTAATACCTTTAACTGTTGGGCTGAACTTAGAATTCTCCGTAGGATCCAAGTCTTCTAGGCCTATTAGTTCAGGACACACACGAGTTGTTATTAAAAAAAACCAATTGGCCCAACTGCTCGGCCCAATGGGTTCTCCATTTAGGAGAAACCCAGAGATCAACAGGTCAGCCCAAAGATCAAAAAGTCGACCCAACGGGCTCATTGAATCATATCGGTTTGTTGCCCTTTCTACAAGGCCGATCATTCTTTGGGAGCTCTGGACATTATTCATTGTTCATGAAATTTCTACAGGTTGATCACGTCTGGATCCTACCAAATAGGTCACAAGTCCAACATGTTGGCCTATTAAACGTTTTTGGCTCTTAAACACATCGGCCCAATAAGTATAATGGGTTTCTCAACTATGCAATGCTTATTTACATTTTTCCGTCTATCAACTCGGCCCTACAAATCTTTCTCAATAGGTCAGTCTACTTTTGGAAAAATTGAACGGAAATTGTGCTATTTGGCACAATTTTCTTGGACCTATTTCTTTAATAATGAATAAAATATTATACTCCAATGATGTTTAATTTTGCAACACCTAAAACTCCTAATTCATGAAGTAGTGAGAAAGTGATGATCTTGAAACTCCATCGTGGAGAAAGAGAGTGATGACACTCAAACTCCATAGTCGTGGAGGAGTGAGACAGATTCAAGTGATGAGTAGTGTGGAATTAATATGAGTTGATCTTGAAGCTTATAAAAAATGGTTCGATTTTTCCCAATCTACACACAACAAACACTCCTACACTTGCATATCAAGTATTCTTTGCATATTGCTCTTGCTTTCCTTGGCATCTAGTTGTTTCGGGCATATCTTGGTTCTCAGGGTATAAGGTAATCCTGGTTTTTCCGCCTTATCCTCGAAAAACATACGTCCGAATAGGGGACAAATTTGTTTTAAGGATAGTGTTGTTGAACACACGATTCGGACCAATTTTATATTGTGCTTTTGTAATTTTCTTTATTACAAATTGCTTTTGTTTCTTTAATTTGTAATCATAGTTTATTTATGTAAACCAAACTGTATTAGCAAATATACTTATATTTTTCCTATATCTACTCTGGTCCCATCAATAGTACTGGTATTAAATTATATAAATTCGTATGTATGAAGCTATTTTGAAAAATGAAAATACCAATTTTAAGAGTTACTTGTGACATACTTTGTTATTTTTATATACGAAAAAAGACAATGTCTGTTGAGATATATCACTTTATGAGTTGTCCACATTGATTAAGAAGGGAAGAGAGTCAATTTATAAGCCAAGTGAGCTACTCTTCCTATCACCAATTGGTTTTAGGATGAAACCTCACTTGGTGGGCTTGCCTTTTTCTTCCCCATATGGGACGCTACGTGTGTGGGAAGCGAGACCGTACGAGGGGAAACCAACCCAAAATCCCCACCACGCAATCCTCCCTTCAAAGTCCAAAGTCCAACCTACACACCTACCTATAAAATAGAAAAAGATAGGTTTTTGCGTATTTGAATATTGGCTAAATTTTCCAAGAATTAGATAGCTAATGCATTAATGAATACATAAATAGAATTAAAAGGACTTTTGAACTAAGAATATTTGATTAAACTTATTCAGATATTTTTATAAGACATTCTTAAAACTTATGAGAAAGCAAATCTTATTATACAATAACTAGACCAATTTATATATGGATTACAACTTCTAATCTTGTTAACTAAAATTTTGAAACAAAAACATTAGTAGAATATTTATTATATGATTACATTTGCTATATTTATAATATATTATTTACCAAAATTATCTTTTTCAATTTATAAATGCTAGATATAATATTAAAAGATAAAAAAATATATTATAATATATATTATATATACAAAATATATATTAAATATATTAAAAAAATAGATGGAGCGGATACCCACGTGGAAGAAGTGATTGATGAGACCGACCGCCTCACCGTGAGTCACGAGCGGGAAGCATTCCCGTGGGTGGTCGAAATTGCCACCCCGATTATATCGTTTGTAATATCCGATAAAAGAGAAAGGGCTAGCATATGTAACATGCTTTATACATAAAATTTATCAATAAGTCATTTAGGTGAACGACCTTGAAACAATCAATTTACGAAAAATAAAATTTATATTACAAATTTCAAACACAAAAAATAGAAAATTGCATGTGTAGATATAGATTGTTTTTGTTTTTTATTATTGTATTAAATAAATTCTACGTAATGTAAACTGAGGCCCCAATATTATAATTTTTCCAACTAAAATAAAAAAGATGAAGGTGCAATTATGAAATATGATGTTAAATTCAAATTTTATAATGTAAAATTATAAAATATATTACATTTTGACCAGATAAAAGACTCAAATTGGTAGAAAATTCACAATGGCGGAAATATTTTCATATGCCCAACTTCCCCATTTCTAATTTGTTACAAAAACAAATGCAAAACCTACATATATATAATATCCTAATCTGCGCTAATAATTTGAAAATACTTATGTTAGAATAGGTTTTTTGGTTTGCTAAATTCACTTGTTTTTCAGGAAAAAGAAAACATATTTCTTATTCATCTTCATCCAAAACCAGGTATTTTTCATTTTATTTTTCTTTTTTCATTCTACATTGTATTATACGGGAGTTTGAATCGAACGTTTTTGGTTTTTTAAAAAAATACATAAAATATTTTGTTCGTTTTTTTCCGGATCTAATGATATATTCCATAAATAATGTTTTATTTAATAAATATATAAAATATTATAGATAAAAATA
This sequence comes from Rehmannia glutinosa, assembly GCA_016081115.2. Classification (NCBI taxonomy): domain Eukaryota; kingdom Viridiplantae; phylum Streptophyta; class Magnoliopsida; order Lamiales; family Orobanchaceae; genus Rehmannia; species Rehmannia glutinosa. The sequence continues at coordinate 390,003 of JABTTQ020000752.1, forward strand.
AATTTTTTTGACGAAAGTGAAAGGTTCGTTTAATTTAATGGTTAAATAAAATTTACATAAATTCGGATCGAGCAGTTTATCATTTTCATATATACTTATTAATTTAAACCACTTAAATCAATTTCAAGTTCAATTTTAAATTTTACCAAATATAACTCGTTTTCCATCCCTAAAATAAATACTACCATTTATTAAGTCTGACCGGATGAACCGTGTTTTCAACTTCAGGCACACAGTTCCATAAACATTCAACGGCATTTACAACAAAAACCCAACCGCGAGACTTTTTCCATCATCACGACAAAATCTTTGGCTCAGAAATTCATTCGCTTTGGTAATTGGAAGGAATCGCCGGCCGGAAAACCCATGGCGCTGTCACTATCGCCGTTGAAGCAGCTCAACGGCGAGAGGGCCGTGGTGTTGCTCTATGTTATACGAATTCTCTTCTCCATCCCTCTATCTCTCCTCCCAGAAGCCTTTTCCCTATCCTTCTTGTCCCTTTTCGCTCTCTCCGTTGAGATCTCCGCGGATGACGCCTCCAATCCTCTGTCGCACTACTTCAGAACCAGGTTGATTGAGTTTATTCGATTTGTTTGGTGCATTTTCGGGTTAATTAAGATAAACATATTTTAAGCTTTGCTCTTTGCTCGACTTTAGTGGCTATCTTATCGAAGGATTTGAATTTTGATGATTTGGTTGTGATCATGCATTGAACTGAATTATGATCATATTATTTCATTATTTGTTTGAGTATTGAATTCTGTTAACGATGAGTTGATTCCTGTGCATTTTCCGAGTTTAGTGAACTTTAGACTACGTGAGAGCACTTGTTGGTTTTGTGCTAATCTGATGGCCTTCCGTTTTTCCCTAGAGGATAATGTATTGTTGGTGGTCATGAAAGTTGTTTTAGTTTAAACATTCAACTTATTGGAAAGCAGTTGCTTAGATTTTTACGGATGCTGCCTGGAACTTTTGGTATATTATAGGGTATCTAAACTGAATGTTTTGTGGAGTTTCCTAGTAATTTTATTGAGATTAGATTAGTTGAAAGATTGAATTGCATTGCATCTTCTTCTTCTTCTTTTCTTTTTTTTTTTTTTGGGTTTTCTTTTTCTTTCCAACAAAAAGGCTTCTGTGTCAGTTTTTTGTCCGAAATATTGATTTGAGAAAATGGTTGGTAATAGGCCTGGAGCATCATCTGGAATTCTCTTGGGCGCAGTCACACTCCCTGGCCTCATGGTCTCAAGGTTGATACAGACTCTGAGAGCAGGGTCTATGCAGGAAGTTGGAATAGAAGGTATGCTGACATGCTATCATGTTAATTTGAAACACACTTTTATTTTTGATATTTTCTTATCTATTGTGAGTTCAATTTAATTTCACGATCTTTTTTGTTTCACATGGAAGGCTCTTTAACATGTTTATTTATCCTATAAAAGAAGACCGTTGGAGGAACCTTTCCTTATTCGTTTGCATTAGAATGAAACTTTGGGATTGCTGAAGAAAAGATCAAAAAAATAAACAAAATTGAGTACAATTCGAAAAAATAATTTACTCATCATTTTATTTTTTAACTCCTAAAATTTGATCATTTACCCATGTGGGGCTGATAGAAATTTATTTTTTATCTTACTAAATAGTCTAAGGGATGTATGCATTGAGGCGAAATGCACTTGCTTTGAAGATTATTAAGATAAATGACACTCTGAGTTTTGTTTTCATTTGAAGTTGTTTTCCAGCTTACATTTATTGGTATTCTTCTGTTTTAAAAATATCATACCATATCTTTCATGATGTAATGCAAATTAAAAAGTTGGCTTACTGAATGTTGGTGTAATTCAATGACATTTTTGGTCCTAGGAAACATAGAAAAGGTAATTGCCAACCTTTATTAGAAATCAGCTGTTTTTTCTCTGTGATTGGTTTCGTTACAATTTATACCTGATTCTCTATTTTGTTTTTGTCTTTTACAGAGTTTGAATATCTCAAGTTGCAGTATTGGGCTGCGGCAGCCAGTTGTCTAACTGTGCTAATTTTCCTTTCCGTTGTTTGTCAACGTCAGGGAAAGAGCACTAATTCCATCTCTTCTTTCTCCAACTGGAATCCAATATATAGTTTCATTTGCATAATACTGCTTGTAGGATTCAGCTTGGTATCATTATATGGTGGTAAGTGAAAAAAATTCCATTTTCATGCTTAGCCAGTATTGATGGAATTAGTTGGAGGATGATGAATGTTTATTTTCAAAGGTGTTTGGAAACTGAATCTGAAGAACATATTTTTCAACGATATATGCAACTGCTTTGCCAGTCAACCACATATTTCACGCCTCACCTTTTTTTTCTTTTCAACTTGCTGCCCATTTGCAGGGTGGTCTTTAGCCTTGGTGTCATTATGGGTGCTCATTCATGGATTGGCAGCAGTTACATTAATTCAGAAGATCCTTCACATGTTCCCGCATGTGCTTCCATAGGTAAGTTGTGTTAATGTTTACTTTTATTACCTGTTGTGATAGTGGCACTAATAACAAATTCTAGCTGTCTTGAACCTGCTATTATTTGCATGCTTTCATGTAATGCAGTTAAAAATTTGAGAGTTCGCACTCGTGATGTGCTCCTTATTTATTTATTCGTTTATTTTGCGCGCATGTGTGAAAGGGATTTTTGTATCGTCAGAAATTGTGTATGTTTCTCTTTGCAGGAGAATCCCTTCTAGTGACCACTGGGCTAGTAATCTATTTTGGGGACATGGTGGCATATACTGCTGCAAATGTTGGTTTCAATGTCTTCAATTTTCCTATTGTATATTACTGCATAACTAGTTATACAATTTCTTTTGGCTGATCAAGGTCGGTTATCAAACAGATCTCTTATTTGGCATCATCCAAGGTTCTCTTTGTACAAAATGGGTTCAAGAGAAGTGAGATAAGCACCATTATTCAGGTATTTTTCTCTAAAAGTTTTAAAAGCAATAATGATGTAAGTTCTGTGACCTCTGAAGTGGGGAGAAACTGTTACAATCTTTTTAGTGATTTAACTGTGATGCTTTTGCCTATTTCATGCAGGGAATGATTTTTGGCCTGCTTGTCTTTCCTGTGTTCTATAAATATGTTTCCAGAGTGTGGGAGTACTTTGTCAATATGCGTATCAATGGAGATCTGGGAAACCATGAGATGAGAAAATCCCTTGTTTTTTATTCTTCACTCACATTTATGTTGGTTGTGGTTGTTCCATCTTGGATGCAATTTGTCCATGCGTTTCACGTGCACCCATTGTTATGGTATAAGTTATTGTCATATTTTGGCTTTGGATTTTCTTTTCTGCTTTCTCTTTCCCTATTTGGTTTTCCAGAGGAAAACATGCTTTTACCTGTGAAAGATTATATGATTTCATTAGATAAAGTAAACAAGATTTAATGAGGATAGAGTGCTTGGTTGACGTAATGGATATAGATTTTATTATTAGAACCAATATCCAACATTTCACTATTTCAGTTCACTACCTTTAGAAATTGGTATTAATTAATTCATTGTGTTAGCACTAAAACATGGTTCATATAAAATGCTTTATAAACTGCATTATAAGTATTCCTAAAATTGTTTGCATGATTATTACCAAAATATCTTCAAGCATTCACAGGGGTAAAGTTACTTCTCTTTGGCTCTTTAAAATTTTTAAATACGGCCTGCCTAAATTTTGCAAAATATGGTTCTTTTTAGCTACATATCAACTTATAACTTATTTTGGGTTTTATCTGTTTATATGGACAAACTAACCTATGGAAGATGGCCTATGTAGATAGTCTGGAATTTCACTTGAAGACTGTTGGTTTCATCTCAATTTGTGGTCAAACAAGTGTCATGCAAAAGTTCGGAGAGGGAAAAAGAGAAGGAAGGAAAACAAATTGTATATGTAATTAAAGAGTAGTTAGAAACATGAAGATAAACCATGCGCTTTTTGATATGATTAGGAATAAATAGTAAATCGAAACATGGTAAATCATATATCAACATGACGAGCATCATCGGAAGGGTCGAAACCACATTCGTACAGAAACAGTTCATGTATCTAATTAAATACAGTTTCTGAAACATCTGTTGCGTAACATCTTTGTCTGTCAAATTTGTGTCGGTAGTGGTAATCCCCATGTTGGGAATGACCGAGTCTAGAAACATGAAGAGTTTCTTTAGAAAACATGATGTAATCCTGGGATGTGTTCTGATGAGGAAAGATTCAAAAGGCTCTGCAGAGGTTTTCATAAATATGATATTGAAAATAGAGAAACACTTGATGGAGCAAGTGTTGTAACCTGGAAGTTATCTTTTCCATAAATATGTATTGACAAGATACTATTTTTTCTTGGTATTTTACTATTTGGCAAGTGATTTTAGTTTGAATCTTCATTATTGGCTTTGATTATGATATTTGTCCTCTATTTTTCGTTCTCATCAGGGTATTTGATTTTGTTCTATCGAACCACATAGGAGACTCACGCTATGCATCTATTGGCTGGTCATCATATCTGTGTCAGTTAGACGATTTTACAACATATCAAAGAATAGTACGACTGAGAGGATACTTCTTCGCAAATACTATCATCTGATGGCTGTCTCCATTTTTGTTCCTGCCCTTGTATTCCAGGTGCTTTACGGTTCAAAGATAGAATTATAGGTCATTTCTTTGTAATTTTATTTACTTATGGTAAATTGACACTAATGTTTTATATTAATTTTCAGCCGAAGTTTCTTGATCTTGCTTTTGGTGCAGCTCTGGCAGTTTTTCTCTTGCTGGAAATTATACGAGTAAGTCCTGATGAACCTGTTTTCTCACAAATGTTTTACATATTTTTCTTCCTACATAACCATTATGTGAATTATGCAGAATTATTATTATTAGATTTGTTGTAGTCTACTGAAATATATACTGATAATGCATAAATTTCTACTTGTAGGACTCAAGTATCATGCTATCCGTTCTTTGTTTATCCCAATGTTTTTAGCATACAAGTATATCTAAAGAAACCCATTTACTGCAATATGCCCTTGGGATAAGATATAATCTGTAGTGTAGAATATTTGATATTTCCATCCATCAAAGGATTCTTGCTTTTATCCTCTTGATTTAACTTTGCCAAGATTGTTTTTTTGTTTGGACATGTTTGGTTATGGTGCAATGAGAGTTTGGAACTTGCGTTGCTATCGCTCCGCTTGTTCCCCTTCCAATGACCTGTCTCCTCCTCTTCACATAAGACATAGGAAAAGTAATACTTTGACTCTTTTCACTGGTCTGGATGGGATTTTTTTCCTTCTAAATTTCTACCTTTTTCTTATTTCTCTTTCTGTTTTCTCATCGTGAATGAAACAAAGATAATTCATGTAAAAAACAAGAAAAATCAACAAAGGTCATCTGCTGTTGAAAGTGTAGGGGTAAAAATTGTAAACATTAGCGAGGAAGTACCACACATATCTCTTGGTAGCCTGGAATGCCATCAATTTCAAGCCTAAACTGTCAACCTGTAATTTGCATGTGTAGAGTTGGTTGAACCAGTTATATATGATTTTCAGGAAATTCGTCTCATTTTTCTGTAAGGTAAACCTTTGGTGGTCACCCACTCCCCCATTCTAAACAAATAGGAAATACAATTTTCTTTGCATGGTTTTCTCTATCTCGTGGTCATCCGGCTTCTGCGCCAATAATGCTATTTATCTTTTATTATGTTATCTGTTGCATGTTCAGTGTAAACATTAAATAATTTTGCTAATTACTGTGCAGATATGGAAAATATGGCCATTAGGTCATCTAGTCCACCAATTCATGAATGCCTTTACAGATCATCGTGATTCTGATCTTCTTGTCGTAAGGTGTGTTATTTTCGTCCCTCATTGCATATTATTATAAATCCTGAGGTTTACATATAATATTGATTGATTAATTCCTCCCTTGCTTTTGCTGTTCAGCCATTTCTCGCTGTTATTGGGATGTGCAGTTCCAATTTGGCTGTCTTCCGGTTTCACAGATCGACCTCTTGCCCCTTTTGCTGGAATTTTGAGTCTTGGTATTGGAGATACAATGGTAAATTGCTGGTGATTGTTTTTGGCTGTCGATTCATTGTTGCTATAATCCTTGATCCGATTTCCTGAATTGAGATTTAAATTTGAAGCTTCATAAACTATAAGGGACCTGGTTTAAGTTTCAAACTTGTGTCCTTATGTGGACTGCGGTCTACAATCATGTGGCAATATAGGTGATATACTAGATAATAGTATCAATCCTCTAGAAGTGCACAAGCTCATTTTCATTTTTATTCCAGTATGCTTATTATGTCAGTGTTTAAAAACATAATATTGGCATGATGAAGATCTCAGAACATGAAAACTTGAACTTCAACTATCATCTGCAGATCTAGATTAAGTTTCTTCTGCTTTCATTAGCTTCAATTTAAGTGGCATGTGGCAGCCATAGTTGACTTAGGTTTGGATCTGGTGTTTAATTCTCATGATGGTGAATGTTGTGTGTATTTGAAATAATCGTGTAATTGGCATGTGTTGCATATGAAGACATGCATTTCTTTATGGTTGTTGTGTGGTTGGCATTGTCTGGACCGAGCTCTCAACTGACAGACTGACAGTTCTGTTAGTATGTTACATAATGATGGTGACTTTCATATTATTTTGTTCGAGGGCCTCTATATATGGTTCTACAGAGTGAGTGATTTGTAGATTGGTTTCATGCACTTGGCAGATGTTACATAATGATGGTGACTTTCATATTATTTTGTTCGAGGGCCTCTATCTATATATGGTTCTACAGAGTGAGTGATTTGTAAATACTTGGCAGATTTGATTTCACTTATTGCTTAAAGCACTTTATAATGATAATTTCAAGCAATTTTGCAACTTGCAAGATTGTCACACAGCTCAAACATGATTTTTCATAGAAAATTGTGTGTGATGCCAAATTTGACCTGTGAATTGTACTGGACAAGGATGTGGTACATGTTTAGTGACTGCTAAAACAATTATAATGCTTATTTACTAATTCAGCTTGAGCTTATCAACTTGGATCCAAAAGACTATAGATAATTTTCTTTACTAGAGAAAAGCTTGCACTATATGTAGAGGGCTCCACCTAAAAGGAATATATAAATTATAATGGACAACTATATGAGTGGTTTGGTTTCCGTTGATTCATCATATTCTAGTAATTGATGTGCATATGAAAGATGCATTTGATCATTTCTTAGTCTCTGTAAGGTGCGGAAATCCTAAAAAAATACATTTTGGCTTGAAGATAATAGGGACTCGATTCTTAGGAATGGAGGACTTGGTTCATAATGTAATGTTGATTTGGAAAGTATCGAGCCACCAAGATGCAGAATGCTTGTTCGAGGCTACCTCTTTAATAATGCCATGCCTATCTTCCTGCTGATAAATTTTATGGGTCTGTGAAAAAATCGGGGATGTCTTTTTCCAGGTCTAGAATAATTCCAGTTATATTTGGATTGTTCATGCAGCAGATTCTGTCTATAGTTGAATCTTTTGTTTGTGAAGAAACTAAAAAACTTTGCAGAAGAAGATTCATTATTAATATTGTTTTTAACTAGGTGATTTCCACCACTCGTCACTTGCTTGCACTAATTACTTCATTATGTGTTTATATCAGGCATCGATGGTAGGCCACAAGTACGGAGTTCTTCGTTGGAGTAAAACTGGCAGTACTTTCTTTTCTACCCTTTCCCTTTAATTCTCGTGCCCCTTCAACTCGTTATTTCCTCTCCTAACTCTTGCAATTCTTCTTTTCCAGAGAAAACAGTTGAAGGCACTGCTGCTGGCATAACCTCAGTTCTTGCTGCATGCTTTCTTCTACTTCCACTTCTAGCGGCAACTGGTTACATTTTCACTATGGTCTCTCTCTCTCTCTCTCTCTCTCTCTCTCTCTCTCTCTCTCTCTCTCTCTCTCTCTCTCTCTCTCCCGCCCGAGTATGTTTGGGTCCATGTGTTTTCCTTTGTACATGTTCATGCATGCTGAGAGATGTTATATATTAAAGGGATAATTACAAAAACCCATTAAGGTTTGGGCTAATTCCAAAAAAGACCCAGAGATTTTTGAAAATTACAAACATCCTTTTGAGGTTTGATTCCATCTTACATTCTCTCCTTCATAAGGAAAATATTTCAAAAAACCCCTGAGATTTATAAAAATATTACAGTTATCCCTTAAATTTAACACAAAATCAAACCTCAAGGTTTTTTTTTGTTGTAATTTTCATTTTTTTTTTTTGTAATTAGCCCAGACCCCAGTTTTTTTTGGGTAATTATCCCTATATTAAATTGTGTTATTCTGATGTTCGTGATGCCAATTTCATGTTTTGCAGCACTGGATTTCGTTGATTGTAGCAGTGACCACCAGTGGCCTGTTGGAGGCCTACACGGCACAGCTTGATAATGCCTTCATACCTCTTATTTTCTACAGTCTCCTCTGTTTGTAAAATGCTACTACAGCAACCCTACTTAAGTATGTTTTGATTCAGTTCAAGTCGCAGGAGCCTCACCTTTTAATCATATACTTCATCTGTGATTTTGTTGTTCAACTTGTAAATACTACTGACCTAACATGTACCATAGTCTTACAAAAAGGAAAGGTGTTTTGTCTTACTAACCTCAAAATAGCAATGGGGTTTTGCAATCCCTTAATTTCAACCATTTTTCATGTAATAGTACTAGGGCGTGTGGAAAGTAGGAGGATCTTTATGTTACATGTAGAGACGAAACATCAGCTGATCATGTACTGCCAAATTTGTTGATGATCTGATTTTTAATTTTATATTCTTCCAGTTCAACAATTGTCATCCAGTTTTGTAACTTCTTGTTCTTGTAGATATTTCAATTCATTTTTGTATGGTTATATCTGGTAAGTGCTTCAGTGGTTTCCGAATTGTTCCATTAGTCATTCGACGTATGCTCTTTTTTCCTAACATGTTGACATTGTGCTTACTGGCAGTGTGGAAAGAAAGATTCATAGGCTCATCCATTCAATGTGCTGAAAAATGTTCAAGTGCATTGAATCAGGTTGGTAAGTGTGACATGCATCATGCACCTCATGAATTTGCAGATTGTTGCTTTATATGCACAGGATGTTGATCTTTGCTGGAGTTTCCTGCAGCCTCTTGTGAACCAAGGCAATTCAAGGGTTGTACTTCACTGGCATCAGGATATGGGGACGGTGGGTTGCCGCAGCTTGAAGTTGGTATTTTGAGGTACAACATTATTTGAATATCTTATTCAATTGTGGTATCAATCTTCATTCCTGTTTTGGGTAATTAAATTATTGATGGTTTTGGAATACCAATTATCATACTTATTATCCCAAATGCAAAGTTGAGGGTAGTAATCTGACAGACCACTTCAGAATTCTTTCTCTGCAGCAGAGTTGCAGAACAATATTGAAAATGTCCTGCTACTATGAAATTTACAAGAAATGTTCATAATCAGTACTCAACATTAGAGGACTCTCAAACAAGACAGTACTCAACATTAAAGGACTCTCAAACAAGACGCTTTACCCTAAATTAGGGAAATTGTTTTGTAGTAAACAAGTTCCTCATATCCCCATTCACAAAAGAAAATGAAACCTAAGGCATAATATTTGTCTAATATATTTTGAACGGAACTGTAATTCTCATATTATTATTCCTTATTACTTTGGAGCCTTGTAAATGATAAAAGTGAAAATATATATGCATGCTATGATCAGATCATAAAGTCCTTTCAGCAAAAGAGCCCTACAAATCCAGACACTTATACAGTCTTAGCCACTCCATGAGAATAAGAAGGCAAGACACCTCCTAGAAACTTTCTGCACCTTAGCCTAAGCGGCACTCCTTGCGTGAATGGCTATTTGCCAGAGAAGGAAGGTCTTTCATTCAAAACTCAAAGAATTCTAACCATTGTATAGATTGAGGGTATCGTGCGTAATAATATAAAGCCAGAGACTTCAGTCATGATTTTGATTTTGATGTACAAGATCCTCAAAGAGGCAAGTACATAACATACTTCATGAAAAGATCGGAGAACTTGAATAATAATTGCGATTAGCTAAGAGACTTTGTAAGAACATCAAAAGGGTTTAGAAACTCATAATTATAAAGGACGATTTTATTCTAATTTCCGTCTGAATCTTCTATATAATGAAGAGGTTTTTATATAGGTCTCATATGCAAATCAATAAAAATGGCACACGCCCCTTACGAGGACACCTATCTTTAGACACATGTCGCATTTTTGGACCTTTCATAATGAACAAACATGTGTTCTATAGTACACCAGATCATACACACGTCACATGCGTGGACACACTAAACAAGAAACTAACACGTGTTTTGAAAAAACATCACACAACAACAAACTAACATATGTTATATTACAAGGCGTAAAATTGACACTGTCCACTATAAGGACACTTACAACATCACGATGACATGTGTTCATTACAAGGACACTTATTATTACAAGGCGACACGTGTCCATTATAAGGACACGTATACAATCTTGACATCATTTTTACATCATGGATTGTAATAGTAGTCAAAGTACTCATTTGACCAGGGTTCTTTGTAGTACATCCATAACCTTCCCAATTTATGTCTTTGTCGATAATAGGCCATGGGTCTTGGGAATTTGATTGATGATTCGAGTATCTTTTCACCTTCTCGACTTGTTTCTTGTTGGTGACTTGGTTCAGTTCTTCAACGCCTTAATTTATTGTGAAATGCGTATATTAGCTTGATCAGGTAGGTTTGGTGGAAATTTGTTGGTATGAAGATGCATACACAATTCATTTGCCATGGCCTCTTGGTGATCATTCATGAAAAACTTTCCATTTGAAATGTAAAGGTGTCGGTGAAAACTATTTCTTTCTTCCCATTTGTTTTCAAAGCAAATATTTGAAAATCCCAAGACAAGATCGATCTTAGTAATGAATAGTGGAGAGACATTTTGCTTGAAAAGGAAGTTGGGAAAATCATTGTGCACATGCAAGTGGACAATTCAAAGATTCTCGAAAAACATGACCACGTTGTCTACAAAGAAATCCTTGCTGCGAAAAATGGTACTAAAATGTTCGAGTTTCATCTTCTACTTGGTCAAAACTTTATACTTCAAATGGAAAATACATCATTTCTAGCCATTATAGAGCTCGGGAACAATGGTGTTCAAGAAAAACAACTATCGAGACTTATAGATTGGTTCTCCAAGTATCACTTCACGGTTCATCATATTAAAGAAAATCACAATCTTGTTCCAAATTATCTATCTAGATCACAACCATTACCATCGATATCTTGAATGATATTTACCCGGTCATATCAATGGTATAATGTGCAAATCGTTTCCCCTACAAAACAACATTTTAAGGATCTATGTGGTTTACAAACTTATGCAAAAATTCATGTTTTAGCACTTAACCAAATTCATTTTTCAAGTCAATCTCCTTTCGAAAGCGTGTTTTTATCCGAGATAAACCTTACAATCCATGACGAAAGAATGATGTTAGCATCGCATAGGTGCTCTTATAATGGATGCATGTCCGCTTGTAGTGGACACGTGTTAGCATCGCATAAGTGTTCTTATAGTAAGTGTCCTTGTTGTGGACACGTGTCGGATTTTTATGTCTTTGTAATATAACATGTGTCGGTTTGTTGTTGTGTGGTGTCCTTTTAGAGGACACATGTCGATTTTGTTTAGAGTGTTCATGCGAGTTCACATGTGAATGATATAGGCGTCCTTATATAGGATACATGTTTGTTCCTTTTGAAGAAGGTTCGAAATGCGACACGTGTCTAGCATAAATGTCCTTATAAAGGACATGTATCATTTTCTTGTTGAATTTGCATATGGGGCTATATAAGGACTTTCATTTGTATGGAAGACTCAGACGGAAATTATATAATATCGCCATTTTATAAACTATGAGTTTCTAAACCCTTTTTAATGTATCTTCCAAAGCCTTTTAGCTAGTTTGCAATTATTTTTCAGGTTCCCGAACTTCTTGATAAAGTATGCTCTATACTTGCCTCTTTGAGGATCTTGTACATTAGAACCATGATTGAAGTCTCGGCTTAATATTATTAGGCACGATCCCCTCAATCCATACGATGGTTAGAACTCTTTGAGAAAACACATCTATCAATTAACCCCTCTCTCTCGATACTTTCGAACACGAACAAAAAACTGTCTATACGTTAAAATCATAGAACTAATGAAAAAATGAATGGTGGTTGTGATTATTATAATGATTCCATAATATGAATGACATCTCATTTCCTGAGCACCAATAAAGGTAAAGCTTTGAGAAAAATGTAAACTATTGTCTAAACTTATCTATATCAACCCTAAATTCACGAATGTTCTTGTAAAAATTGAAATACCTATTATGCCCTTCGTTTCAAACGAATGCATTAGAAATTGTTTGTTAGAGACAGAATAAAATTCAATGTCACTGTATGCGGAGTCCAACAGAGGAAATATATGGTGGGCTTTGGAGGTCAACGAAGATGTCAATTAGTATTTGGAGGCTTTGAATCCCATCAAACTTTAGAAACATGGTCTGGTTTTCCTTAACCGGTGCCGCCAAGAATAAACCCTCTGCTGAAGCCAACTTTTACATTGGCTTGACCAATGTTGTTGAACATGTATGTGTTTTTTATTTTCCGGTTAGGTTATCAGATTGAAGCATTGCAGTTTCTATTGTCTTTTAACATTTGCTTCTTGTTATAGGTGATGGTTTTTAGCTTACTAGGTTGTCTAAAGGCATATTTTTTGGCTGCATTTTCTTTGTTTCCATTGGACAAAAGGTCAATACATGAAAACTAGGCATTTATATTAAATTGTTGCCCTCAAATTTGGTGTTAATTTTTGTGTTAATATGCTGACCCTGAATGATTCCTGTTTGGGTGCACTCTAAATTCTTTTATGTGGGCGCTTCAGTTTGGAATAAATCCTATTCTCTTGTTTGTGTTCATTTATGGTTGTGATTTTGGATACATATGAGTGATTCACTTAGTGTAGGGAATTCATTTGCTAATACCATCAGAACACCGAACAGTATTCTATGACAATCCTTGGGCACTACTGGGTAGTTTTGGAACTATTTTACGCCTGGTTCACTGACTCTTGGAAGAACTGAAATTGATTATTGTTAAATTTTGAGAAGAGTAGACTGAATAACTTGGCTTTTTTCACCCACTAAATCGAAGGTTACAATTCCAATGAGACCACATTCAGCAGAAAATTCATGTTTGAAATTGATATAGTTTAACAAGAAGTACGTATAAACTGATGTTTCCCTTCTAATTTTTAAAAATTGAAGCGTGCTGAGCTCACAAATAATTTAAACATGATTCTAGAATATTCAATTCACTCGGATTAATTCACAAGTAAAAGGCTTGAACTTTTAGAGCAGAATCATCCCCTGAACGGCTACACCCCCACTGAAGAAAAGGACTGCTCAAGAATCACCTATTTTTGCCAGACATGCAGTGCACAAGAACCCGTGTTCTATCTTTTTCACACTACTTTGCATAAGTATGTCAGCATAATAGGTTCAAACAAAAGTATATAGCATCAACATATTTAAATTTCATAGAATGCTATAAACCCATCCATACATATTCATTATATCGAAATCACAACAATGACAATTAAAACCTTTGGAATTTCTATACATAAGTTCATATGTAACACAATAAAACAAAATTATATGTTTAAAACACAGCCAGCATTATCATTTTAACCTTTTTAGTTTTGACTTATAATTTGATAGTTGTTTCCGGTCGAGTCTTTCTAAACCAATCTCCTTGTTTTATGGCGTGAACAACTCATTCCATACTTTTATTCTGGTAGCTTGACTTGATTATACATTATTTTTTGTAGAATACATATCAATGTATATTATACTTTTCCCCTGTTAACCTTAATGGTTACGACGACAGAAAATAATAATCCACCATAGAGATAATGAGAAAGAATAGAAAAGACAGGTCTCCATAGCAAGAATCTGTAGCTTTTAATGATCTACTATCTCCTCTAAGTGGGAATGTTTCTGTCAAAAATGGAATTGCCTAAAATACCCCAATGTCTACAAAAATTAATGGCAAATTCGAATTATACACAGGGTAATTAAACAAACCTAATTATACGTACCCCTAATGCAGACCGGTACTACTCTTGCGATCCTTCAGGCAGAAAACAAAACTCTCCGCGTCTCTTCAGATACACAGAACAATTTTTTTCCGTTTTCTTAGTTATAATTTCTTCATCAATTTTGTTCAAGTACAATTGTCTTCCGAATGCAAGTTTGAAGTGTAAGGTAGGTTCATCTCATTTTGGGGAATTTCTGCTCTTAAAGCTCGAAAATATTAGGTAGGTCTCATTGAATATACCATTGTGATTATTTCAAGCCTTTTAGAATAATCCATGTATGTATAACTTTATCTGAAAATATGAATCTTTATGATATGGGTTGGTTTCTTGGCAGAAGGTTTATATTGAGGTTAATAGAGTTTGTAGAATGTGAGACTGGTCCTCAGTCTTTTTTTAATTGACTGTAGTGTTAAATATTGGGTGTGGACACTTGTCTTTGTTGCCTGCAGTTGGTTTTGTTTCTTAATGATTTTCTTCAAGTGTTATTGAAGAATATACAGGTGTAGTTCTATGGTTTTCACATGACTCTTAGGACACTAGTTGTTGCTTATAGTATCTTTTTCATTTGTACTGTTTGCTCTTAAATCATATAATTTATTGATTTTACACAGCTGTTCATTATAATATCGCAGCTAGCAGAGTTAATATATGGAACTTTTTTTGGTAGATATTGACACCATGTCGTCAATTTGTAAGAGTTTAAGTGTCTGGGTAGCATTATTTGCAAATTATGGTTCTCTTCCTGTTTGCAACTTTGAGTTGCGTTTTGTTCGGCAGATTGTAGCTCTTACATGTCAACTTTTCTCCTCCATGCATTTAAAACTTGTTATATGCAGGCTAGAGATGGAATAGATTATGAATCTTCATATGGGAAGGTGCACGCAAATGATACTATCTTGAAGCTTCAGAGAACCACACCATACTACAAGAGAAACCGAGCGCATATTTGCAGTTTTTATGTTCGGGGTCAATGTACCAGAGGTCCAGAATGCCCTTATAGGCACGAGATGTCGGTTGGAGGGGAATTGTCTCAACAGAATATTAAGGACCATTATTACAGGTATGTCAGAAAGTTATCGTGCAATTCAAACATTTGGAACAAGAATTTATCGCTTCAGCCGGTTGTTGATTGAATCTTGGAAAACTAACCAGAAGATGGGTGTTGATTTGAGTTTTTTCTGATGTGGTGTGTGTGTGTGTGTGTGTTTTGAACGTGGAAAAGTGTATTGGTTGAGTGCATGAGCTCCAATACAACAGTGGTGGGTGGGAGGAAAGTGATAAGTACCACAACCCATTTCCAGACAAGCTTACGCTGTAAACAGGAGTCCATCAGGTACAGTTTTCTCTGTTTTTGGTTCATTGCTCAACTCCAATGTTTGTATCATTACTATATATATATAAATATAGACGAGAGTACATAATTCATACTATAGTATTCAAAGTATGGGGCGGATTCGATAAAACTGGATTGATACTTAATATTCATCGTGTTGGAATTATATGTCCCTGATATCGAATTGTATCGCCGACAACTGTTTTGTGATCACCATGATTCGAGGTGATTTATTGATTTTTGATTATATATCCACAGAACTCGCCGCATACAAATTGAAAAGAAAATGTTAATTATAACTATCAGTATTTAATTTATTACACAAAAACTCTGTCACACCGTCTAACGAGTCGACTGTTAGACGGATCGACCTACGATCCGGTGGCATTTCCGTAATACTAGTAGTGGTGTTTTAATAGTTTTGGGAGCACGGTATTAGCAAAGTCTTCAATCGTATTAGTCGTCCTTCTAAAATGTATTATGAGTTCTTCCGAAATGTTTTAGTAGTTTCCGTAAGAGTTTTTAGTATTTCTCCCGAATATACTCCCGATAGTCATCTTTCTAAAAAGTATTAGCGATTCTTCCGAAATGTATTAGTAGTTCCCGAAGAGTTTTAGTATTTCTCATGAATATACTCCTGAAATGTATTAGTTGTCCATCGGAAAAGTATTAGAAGTTTCTCGAAAAAGTATTAGTAATTTTCTAGAGAGCATTTTAGTAGTGCTCCCCGCAACCTATTAGTTTTTCTTATAAAATGTATTAGTATTTCTCCATAAAAGTATTAGTTGATACTAAGACTTGTATCATTAGTGCAATATTCATTCTTCATATCACCCGAACAAAAAACAGAGCATCATCACCACGAGCCATCACCAACCATCGTCATTTTTTTCTTTCACATTGGTGTTGTCCATTGATTAAACATTTGAAGAAAAAAATATCGTTCAGCAAATAGAAAAATTAAGTTTCGAAGAAAATGGCACATAGGCTGCTGAGGGACGTGGAAGCTGATGGGTGGGAGCGTTCTGACTTCCCGATTATATGTGAATCGTGCCTTGGTGACAATCCTTACGTTCGAATGGTAATATGCAATTCCGTGTGGTTAATTTTATATTTTATGGTCCCAATCATTTGTAGTGCTTTTGATTGTGGATTAACTACTTTGTACTATAGAGCTCTGTTTAAGAAAATTGAGAGAAATTAGTGGGTGAAAGGCCTATGATTGATTGAAAAAGTTGAGCTCCAGGGAGGAGAAGAAACAGGGAGAGACGTAAAACATAGGAGTCTTGTTTTGGGAGAGTTGGAACGGGTTTGTTGTTTGGTATGGATTTGGATTGGTTGTTGAGGCAAATCTAACGAATTAAACTGATTAGATGTCTAATAGGAGACTAGCCCAATTTATTAATGTTTTCGCTATATATCAATCAAGTGTAATTTGTGTATTTATATGAATAATATTTATATGAATTTATTGATTGTTTTAGAATTTTTTAATGAAAGAGGAGATAAATTGGAAGACCTAATATAGCATGAATTCTCAGGCTAGATTTGTGTTGTATTTCAAAAGCTCTGTATTATCTGTCTGTCTCCAATCGGAACCATTTGTAATCTCATCTTTCATCAATGTGGCCTACACCTAAAAAAAGACAACTTATTGTCTCAAAAAGTTTCAATTTAAAAATCTAATAAGGACATAAGGTCCTTATATGACTTTTAAAAAAAAAAATCATACCACAAAATTTATAGTTTCAATCAACTTAATCATTAAGTATCAAGATCCCGTTTTCTGTTTCATTTACTTAACCACGATTCGAATCTTGCAAGTATGTTTCTACTTTACCTATATCATGAGTCCAATTTTGTCTTTAATGAGGTCAGATGTTAATACTAATGACCTAATTAACAATCAGCATATGGACACCAAGTAAAAGGATTGTGGATGACAAAATGAAATCTGAATGCAACTTTGGACGTTTTAATATTATTTAGCTGAAAATTTTCCAATCCAAAAATAAAATAAAATCTAGAAAATAGAGTTCTTTTTCAATTATAAGTCTAACAAAATTTTTCAAGTTGAGAAGGGTACTAATAAACCCAAAAACATACACACAGTCACACTATATCATTGTAATTTTTATTACATAGATCCCTTTCTATAACCAATTTTGTGGATAATGTTTGTACTCATCCAAAGAAAGCTTCATTTTTTTCATTTTAATTTTAATTTTTCCAATGTTTTATCTATTTTTTTGTTTTTTCTCTTCATCCTTAAAGTAGATTTGTATCTTTATATTTGATTTTATTAAACCTTATATATTACTGTAACAATAATTTACTTTTAATTTGAATTACTGATCGTTTAATGATTTTGTTTAGCATATTTATATCTTAATTTAATTAGGAAAATCATGAATCAAAATATTATAGAGGGCTTAGATTGCAAGCATCAACAATTTAGCTTTCTTATTACTGTGAACAAAATGGAACAGGCGGTCAATAATACTTGAATGTAGATATTATTCATTAAATAAATTAGTAAAATTATATAGATTACGTGCGTTGCACGTGCATCCTACTATAATAAATAACAATTATGGATAATTTCAAAAACCACTCTTAAGGTTTATTCTAATTACCAAAAAAAAAAAAATCAGTTATCTTTCAAATTGCAAATAACCCCTCAAAGTGTTGCAAACTCCTTAGCATGAGATTCATATTTAACTAACAAATACTCCCCTCTTGAGGATGAAGTTTGTAGAAGAGAAACACATGCCAACAGGGTATTTATAATTTTGAAAAATATTTGGATTATTTTAGTAATTAGGCTAAATTTGGGGTCGTTTTTGTAACTAACCGTAACAAAACTTAGACGTTGTCCGTCAAGCCATCAAGCTTGAACATTAACGGATGAGTAGCCGTGCAACAGTACTGGGAGAGGTACGAATCAATGTACATACACATGTGATATAAGACCCAAATGAATGGGATAGTTCATAGTTCCTTACATTATTAACTTTTTTCCCTGTCCATTGTTTTTCTTGCCGGGGATGGGTAACCGGCGGCTGCTCGTCAACCCCTCCAGAATTAATAATTAACAACATAGGTACGTTTGACATTTTCCTTTTTAAAGAATTATATTTTTTTATTAAGTTTGTTTTGTCCAATTTAGTTGAAAAGCTTAATTGCAATTTTGGTCATGTAAGTATAAAGTGGTGGCATATTTAGTACTATAAGTATCTTATGTCACAATATTGGTCCTATAACTCCAAATGAGTGGCATCTTTGGTCCTGTAAGTACCCTATATGACAATTTTGGTCCGTATATTTTAATTTATGTGCAATTATGGTTCATAAGTTGTATTTTGTGCAATTTTGGTCCCGGATGGATAAGGCATATTTTCATTCATTCCAAGATTAAAATTGCACAAAGTTAGAACTTATGTGACCAAAATGCACAAAAATCAAAATCCACGGGACCAAAATTGCTACAGAAAGCACACTTAGAGAACCAAAAATGCCAATTTTTTATGCATACTGAGGACCAAAGCTACTACACACAATAATTAGAGAACTAAATATGCTACTTTCTTATATTTACAGGACTAAAATTGCAATGACGCCTTAGCTGAAAATATATTGTTTTCTCACCTTTTAGAAAATCAAGAAACTAAATTTATGATTTCTTTTTTGAAAGCTAATAACATTACACAACCTTAAAATCACTACAAGAAATACATGGATTATCAAATAATACAATCAAGTCCAAGATAACATGAAAATTCAAGTTTATCCTATTAGAACTCGACTCTCCAACTGTGCCATGTTAGTCTAGCTTCCACAGACAAGGGCCTACATTTTTTATGTTCATCTTAATAGCAAATAGATTATTCAGAAGACAACCTTGTCCCAAAAAGTATCTTACAGATATATAGAATTGGCAGTCCTCACAATATGTGTTTCCCATCTGGAGAATTAGTTGAATTTGATCATCAACCTTTTTTGCACTTTTCCCCCCACTCCAGCTCATTATAGGGTATGTTTTTCATAAATGGTAGCAAAATCTGATGTGCACAAGGCATTATTATGGGACCCTTGACTTCCACTTTTTCAGTCATTTTTGGCAACTTGTCAGGTTTTTGGATATTTAATAATGAATGGGTC
The DNA here is from genome assembly GCA_016081115.2 of Rehmannia glutinosa. Lineage (NCBI taxonomy): Eukaryota > Viridiplantae > Streptophyta > Magnoliopsida > Lamiales > Orobanchaceae > Rehmannia > Rehmannia glutinosa. The sequence continues at coordinate 409,694 of JABTTQ020000752.1, forward strand.
AATTAGTTTTTGCAATTGGCTTATGGTATGTTTCTTAACCAAGACATATTTGATTCAGTCATTCAGAATACTTCGAGGGAAGAAAAATGGATAACACAATGCTGTGTTCTAGCCCTAGGTCATAAAAACGAATAAAAACAAGTTCTTAACTTTTTTAATAGGATCCTTGACATGACCTTGACACAAATATTTTCATTCCAATAAGTATATTGATACCTGATTTTTATTGTTCAACCTTCAAAGTCAACAGAAGATATTTCTGACAAATATCAAGTTTAAACATACTAGAAATGTCCGAGACCTTAGAACCATATACTTATCATTATAGTTTATATATATGCATAATTTGAGTCAGTGGCGGCAAATGATGTAAAAGTAGTCTGCAAATCTTTGGAGATGGAAGATACATATTCTGCACCAAAGTAGTGCAAATTTCGCGCTAAACTGGTGCAAACTGCTGGAGATAGTCTTACTCATCAATCCACTACATGAAAAAAGATATTTAGCGGCCTGAAACCGCAACCAAGGCGTTTCACGGTGGTTCGGTAACTACCATATAAACATGTGTCGAGAGTGATTTTGCGGTGGTTTCTCGCAACCTCGGGAAATTGTGTCTCGAGAAACAACAACAGTCTCCACACAATAATTTGGCTGTGGTAGTGAACCGTCGCGAATTATGCATAACATATAACACTTGCCATTAGCGACGGTTGTGAACCATCCCGGATTACACAAAGTGTCTCGTAATTGTCAGTGGTGGTTACTTGAATACTTTTATATTGATTTTTTTTATTAGTTTTTAATGACGGTTATAATTAATCGCCGTTAATTAATATTTTTAGCGACGGTTGTACTAACCGCTGCTAAAATTTATTTTTAATACATTTATTAGTTAATAGTGGTGGTTACGCACCGTCGACTAATAGTTTATATATAATTAACTCATAAATTTTTATAGAGCACTTTTACCTTTTTAGAACATGTTGGGTTTTTTTTTTTTTTTTGAGAAACCATATCTTAATTCAAATTTGACTAGACAGATACTATTGAGATTTAATTATTGCTCAATCAAAGCTTTGAACGTCATATACTAAATTAGAATATTCAAAATGCAAATATATTCGAATTCACCTATGAGATTTTGCCCAGATTAAGTTTCACAATTAAGTGATAATGGATTCTAGTCATGTTAATGTTGGCGTTAGTCTATTATATTATAATTTCTTCTATTAAAATTGATATCTTAATATTGGGAATGATAAAATTTTATGTTATTTAATAATTTGAGATACACATGTGACATGCCACGATTTAGTGGCAATTGCTAATTAGTTTATATGGTAAAGTGTAATAATTAATTTTAGTTGATTTGAGTCAATCACAATTTTACATCTCATGCATGACACATGATAAGATTTAAGGTTCACTTTACATCTTTCGAGCCTTCGCTTTTCCGGTGGGATATTTCGGGCGGCGGCGAGTTTCAGGAGGCTATATGTAAAACCGGTGACACGGAGGCAAAATATCCCCAAAAAAGTTTAGATACAAAGTTAAAAATTAAATCAAATAGTTCGGATGGAAAAAAATCCTCCAAAATTTATAGGGCGAAAGTTTATAAATTTTTTTGGTTTAGTATTTTTTTTTTAAATTTTTTAATTGAAAAATGTAGTAAAGTGATATTTTATATATATAATATGTAAGTGGAGACTGGAGAGATCCCCTTAATTGATGTTGTTGGAAATATAGTAATATATCATTGGATGAAAATGATAGTGGTGGATCCACAATGAAAATTTTATTTGGAATTGATAATTTATGTGGATATAGTTTGTAGGTGGTATAGTAGTGAGTCTCACTTATGTAATATAAGGTTAAAATTGAGTATATAGTTGTTATAATGGCCACAGTGATATATAGGGTCAAAATTTTGGTTCTATTTTCGGTTTGCCAATTTATAAAATTTTGATTTTCAATTCGGTTTCGGTTTTGCGTCAGTTCACCAAAAACCAAACTTTATTTATTATTTTTACTTTTTCTAATGAGGGGTACTTTTAAATGTTGAATATTTAATTCATCTTAATAAATTATTAGCTCGTAAAAATTGTCAATTGAACCAAATCAATAGGAAAGAACAACGAAACCAAATTTTATTGCATCAAACCTATGAGGCTTAGCTCAAAACATCGGCCCCTAGAGGCCAAATTCGTTATGTTAGGCCCTTAAGGCCAAACTCATTACATTAGATTCATCACGACCCACAATTTCGGTATAAATAGGTCTTATCTAATTATTTTGGATTTTTTTCCTACGATTTCTTGACTTAAGAATTGGAGAGGTTTTCTCGAGCAACCTCAGCCTCTTTAACCCGTTTGTGTATTGCAGATCGGTTCCCTTCTCATAAATTAATCATTAGACCGAGTCATATACCTAACCCGATCATCATAATTTAGCAGCATCCATTTCAATTATAGCTAACTCAAAAAAACGTTAGTTTCTATTTGATGACTTCACTCCTCCTCCTTCAATGTCAGCCTGGCGGAGAGTGTGTGATGGCTTTGATGTTTATTTTTTTTTCTTTTTCTTTTTGATGGTTTGATTAATTTGAAATACCACAATGCAGACTGCTTTGTTTGACTTGAATACCCCATCATGTGGTTATGGTTGTTTAGTAAAATTGGCAAATCCCACCTTTATAGTACTGTCGCAAAATTCTTGGGGTTTTACAATTTAGATCTTTTTATTTGTCTTTTAGCGAGGAATTTGCTCGACTTCATTCCTTCTCCTTCACCTCTATACACTATAATGTACTAGTTTTTTTGCCCGTGAGATGCACGGTTATAGATCTGTTAGGAATCTATTTTATACCGTGACATGTGCATTTTCTTAATAGTCCTACCAATTATAATATTTAATGTTTTTTACTGATAAAATCAAAAATAAAAAATATCATACCACAAAATCATAAAAGAAATACATTCAAACTTATGTATTTGTGTCTAGTCTTTGAAAACTGTTTTTTTCCCCATAAATCGCACAAGTGCACCTTCGTCGCTCATTTTTTATTTATGTTTAGATTCCCGATAAGTGTGAAAATATATGTCACATTTTTTTTTCAAAGGTTGTTGTAGTAAATTCATATGTAAAATTATTTTTCAAAGTCGTCTAATATGTGTTGGAGAACTAAGTATATTAAGTTAAGGAAATAAGGACAATATAATATAGTTTTGGTAATATTCTGATTTTATTATATTGATTATTTTGGGGATATATTTATTTTTTTGTGGATTTTGTCATGTATTTTATTTATTCACGTTGTTAAGTCAATTTCTAAACTTTTGAAAATTTATTGTGGGGGTTTGCATTGTAGCATTTATATTTTTCAATTATTATGCTTTATTTGGGTTCTCATATTTGGTATTTTCATATCGTGTGATGCACAAAATGTACTTTTGTAATTTTAGGTGATTTATGAAAAGAGTTTAAAATTTTAATAAATAATTAAAATACAAAAAATAATTAATGTAGTTATAAATCACACAATTAAATAATATAAAAATAAATTATTATAAACTATGAAAAAACTTTTAAATACAATATATTTGGTTGATATTAAAGATTTTGTGAATGTGAATTATAACAATATATTGAACATGTTTATCTATAAGAAAGTAAATGTTTGAAAAAAATATTAATTGCAAATTTTTAATATTTAATGTATTGTTTTTCAATGCAATCAATAATAAAGTCATTCAAATTTCAATATCTTTTTAGAGTTTAAAAAGTTGAACAATTGTTAGAATTAATTAAAGAAATTAAACAAAATTATTTTTCTATTTAGCAACATAATTTTATGAGAAAATAAAATATTTCAAAAAATAAAAAAACTATTTTATTTATATATATACACATATATCAAAAAATTATCAGACAGAGACAAATTCATATCTAATTGTCCAAATGTATAACTTTAAAAGTTGAATATCAAAATACACTGATAAATATAAAAATAATTTCTATTAACATGAAAAGTACGTTAAAAAATAAATTTTCATATATACAAAACTATTATAGATATAAATTTATATTAGATAAAAATTTGATTTATTCTTACATGAATATATCAATTACTATGTATGAACATATTTAAAATATATAATATTTGGATATATAGTTTGAGATATTTCTTCAATTAAAATAAGTATTTTTTTATGAATTTAATCAACTTAAATACAATTTTATATAATTATGATGAAATTAGATAAGTCCAACTACACATTGATGTTCAATAGGAATACATAATTTTTAAAGCACATTACAAAATAATGAGAAAATATATCTTATATATTTTTAATTATTATGTTTACTTTTTATTGTATATATGCAATATCAATATCAAACCGAAGATCGTAAAAAGATAATTAATTATATATATTATACGTCAAAAACGGATCTAAAATGAACAAGTTATTAAGTTTCTTAAAATATATATATATATATATAATAATAATAATTAATGCAAGACAGTACACACAGATTTGGAACCCGATTTTAATAACTTTATTTTTAATATATAACTTTTTTGAACAATTTAATAATAACTTTAAAAGGTGATTTCAACTATCAAAAATAATGTAATCACAAATATTTATGACTTCTTATCTTTTCCATAGATTTTTATTTTTTTCTTAAAATTCTTTTTTTATTTTTTTAGAAACCCATGGGCGGAAAACCATGAGTTATTATTCTAAGAATAGTCTCTCTTTATATATATATATATATATATATATATATATAGGTAAATGAGACCACATAATTAGAGTAATACAGTGTGGACTAATCCTACCCACAAATTTTAAATTTTGATGGTTGAGATTTACCCAATTTAATGGCTTTTTTTATTTTTTTTAAAACCAGTAAAGGGTAAGATGATAATTTTATTTTATTATTATTTTTTGAATCAATAAAGTGATTTCTTGCTCCTGATTTACTTCTTCTCGGCAATGGTGTTGGATAATCATCTCTTCGGCCACCTTGATTCTCAGACTCCCCGCCGGAGTTTTCTCCACCTCAAACGGTGGCCATCCCGTGAGAGAGGACCGACAGCGGAGGAAGGAGGCGAACGACAAGGCATACTGGAAGAAGTTTGCTAGGAAGGAGAAATTAGTTGTGCCCTACCGAGGCATTCGTCGTGGACTCGTGTGAGAGAGGGTGGGGTTTTCGCTCGATGTAAAACAGTCGAGCAAAGACATCATGTGCTTTGAAAATTTTGTTAGATAAATATTTTTATCAAGATTTTGATGATTTTGTTTAAATGAGTTTTTATACCAAAACAATATTTATAAAAGTTGTCCAAATACTCCGAATTGATTTAAAATATTTTTACCAATTTTTGGAGTATTTCTTAGAGTTTATTATTCGACAAAAATTGGACAACATTTCAAATTGGAGGTCAACCGGTCGAATAAGAGGTCGGCCGATGACAAGAACGCACAAAATGAAACATAACGATGGACTTGAAAAATGAGGAGGTGACCGGTCAAGGGTAGGGTCGACCGGTCGGACCTCCTCCGACCGGCCGCACCCCCTTGGCCGGTCGGACCCTACAACTTTCGTCCGGATCGCACTATTTTATTTCAAACGTTCGAAATCTTATACAGGCAACCGGCCGCCCCTATGTATTTTTGTGACAAAGCAAAATTATCTTCATTTGAAATCCTTATCGCCAAGATTTGCTTTTGATTTTTGTACAATATTTCTACATCTTGTGATCCTTTTTTTGTAGACAAAAGTGAAGAAGGAGGAGCCTATGTTGGAGATCCAATCTTGAAGACTCTCCTATAAATAGAGGATGATTTGAAGACACAAGATATAACACACAAGCATACAATACAACAGAAATCGCAAAATTCTCAAAGCTTTCATTTTTACATTCTTGTTGTAATAGCCTAAGTTCTTACACACCGCACAATCTTGAGGTCAGGCTTTTTGTTCTTGATTACACTTGAACTCAAAGTTTGTATACTTCATTTATTGAGTTGTAATCTTGAATTTTTTATAATCCAAAACAAGATATCCTTGTTAGTGTTCTTGTGGTAAGAACACACTTGGGTGATCTTAGGTGTTGAAGAGTGTGGTACTCTTCATAGATGTTGAAGGAAGATTGTGGTAATCTCCTTGAAGGTGTTTGGAACATGTTTTTATCTTAATTTTGATGATTTTATTTTGTCACCAAAACAATGTCTTTAAAGGTTGTCCAAATACTCCTAAATGATTTAAAATGGTTTTAATATTTTCGGAGTATTTCCTCAAGTTTATTTTCGATAATATTGGACAACACTTTTAATGATTTTATGTCAACGGGTTTTTACGTCTAAACAAGGTTCCTAAATGTTGTCTAAATACTTCCAAGTGGTTTAAAATATTTTTACTAAATTTTCGGAGTATTTCTTGGGTTTTATTTTCGACAAAAATTGGACAACATTTCATGTCTCGTGGTCGGCCGTCGCCCTATAGAGCAACCCGTGCACCAAGAGTACGTTTGGAACAAATAATGAGACAGAAGTGAAAAACAGTCGGGTCGGCCGTCGCCCGGGTCGACCGATACACGAACGTTCTTCCAAACAGAACAAGTTTTCTTCAACAAAACACTTAGGGGACCGGTTGAGACAGGGTCGACCTGGTCGAAGCCTATGTCGACCTGGGTCGCCCTGTTGAATTTTTCAAAGTGTTCTTCAATTCTCTTATTTCGTGCGACCGATCGCCTGTGCTTTTGACAAAAAAATATGACCGTTTGACAAAGACACATTTCCTTAAATTGTGGGATTGATTTCTAACAACTATATTCTTGTTTTTAATTGTATTTTTCTCAGAGATTTTCAATCCCCAAGAGGAGCCTATGCTTGATCAATCATCTCCTATAAATAGAGGAAGTTTTGGAGCAACCTAAACAACACAATTGAGATACAACACAACAAGATACACTTCAAGCAAATACTTGGTCTTTCATTGTTATTATTCTTGTTGTAAATTTGCCTAGCTTATCACTTTCACATCCTTGAGGTCTAGGCTATTCTTGATTACACTTTGCACTCAAATTGTAATATTCATTATTGAGTTGTAATCTTGATTTTTGGTTATCATTCAACACAAGATATCCTTGTGAGTGTTCTTGTGGTAAGAGCACACTTGGATGATCTAGGTGATAGGTGCAAGAAGATTGTGGTGATCTTCTTATTGAGGAGTTGAAGAATTTGGTATTCTTCAAGGTTGAAGATTGTGGTAATCTTCACAAGGTGCCGTTGAAGGAAGATTGTGGTGATCTTCAAAGGGAGATTGTGGTAATGTCCAAAGGTGTCGTTGAAGAAGAGTGTGGTGTTCTTCAAGGTGTTGTAAGTTGAGTTTGTATTAATTTTGGTAATTAATAAAATTCTTTTTCTTTTTGAAATCCATCCCGGATATGGGGTGGTAAAGGATTAGGCCCTAGGTGGGTTGAACCTCTATAAATCGACGTGTGTTGTTTACATTCCGCACCTTTATTATTGTCTTTGAGCATTCGGTTCGAAAAAGAGAGCGAAATCGAAAAGATGGAGATAATCTATTCACCCCCTCTAGATTATCGTATACTTGGACTTACAAGTGGTATCGAGACAAACTCTTTGGCAAGCTCGTTTCACATCGCGAGTGAAGAGAAACGAATCGTCGGCTACTGAACGAAGCTCATCTATCCGCACCTCCACCACCAAGCCACAATATTTGATTCCAAAAATTTTATATTTTGGAAAGAAAGAATGGAATGTTATCTATAAGGTTGCGGTTTCGATTTATGGAACATCGTCATAAATGGAGAATCCATTCCGATGAAAGATACACCACACACCTTCAAAAGCCTCAAAGAGCTAAATGATGAAGAGAAGAAAATCATCTCTTTAAACGGTAAGGCTCTAAATATTTTGTATTGTTCATTTACTAATTTGGAATATGAACATATTGTAGGAATTCGATCGGCACATAAAGTATGGCAAAAATTAGAAGCCATCTATGGAGTATTTGCAAATGAAAGGAGTCAAACAAAAGCATCTACTTCTCAAGGTCATACAAGCTCAAATCTAAGGAACAAGCCTCTTACAACTTCCAACTATGAAGAAGTTGAATATTGTTTTATGGGCATCGAAGAAGAAAATGAGGTATGTCTTAAACCCTCTACTTCCTATGATATTGTTATTCAAAATGATTATAGTGATTTGCAAAATGATTATGATGAACTTCAAAATGAATTTCAAAGCTTACTTGTTAAATACAAAAATTTGAAAAATGAATTCAATGTTTTGAAAAATGATAAGGATAGTTTATTTACTTCCTATGAATCACTATCATGTGCTCACACCACCACACTTGACAAGGTTAGAAACCTTGAAAAAGAAAAAATAGTACTCTCGTTGAGAATATTAATTGCATAAAAAAGGATTTATCTAAATCCGACTTGAAAGTACCGATGAAATTGTTGATTGTTGTGATAATTGAAACTAGAACTTGATCATAAGGTTAATATTGTCAATCATATGAAAAAGAATCAAGTCCCTAAGCATGTTGGTCGTTATATTCCTAGTATTATTACATGTTTCTATTGCGGTAAAAGGGTCATATGGTAAATACTTGTCGAGCTAGAAATAGCTCTAATTATTGTTGGAGACCCAAAAGTCTCAAAGCTAATCTGAAGGACCCAAACACTTGAGGGTACCACAAAATAATGTTTTATTAGGTACCGTGAAATAATGATCGAAGAAAATTCATATCGCCAAGAAGGTATCAAATGACCGTTTCATTTTATCAAAGAAGGAGAAACTATTCTCAACAAAACCAATCTCCAAGAAGAGGGCACAATCAAAAATGGGAAGAACACAATCCTTGAAATGGCAAAGACATCATCAACAAGATGATTTTCAAAGAAGAAGAAACTCTCAACAAAGGGAAGGCAACTAACCTTGAAATGGAGTAATCAAAGAAGTCACCATCAACAAAGTGACTTCTCGAGGGAAGATATAATCAACAATGGGAACGGCACAACCCATGGAAACGGCGTAATTGGTAAACCGTATCTCCCCATTTATATATGCATTTTATTTTAATTATATGCATGTTTTTATTTGTGTATTAAATGCAAAATGAGTTTTCAAGTATTTTATTTTAAATTAAGGTCTTCAAAACTTATTTATATTTTCAAAATTTTAAAAAAGACCTTGCATGATATTTCTAAAAATCTTGTGCATTTAATTAGACTTATGTGGTTTATTATCTCTTATGAATTTTTATAGCATAAGCATTTTATTGTAATATCTATTATTGTTTGACCTACACTTGTGATATCATATCTTGTGGAAAACTTGTTTAAAAGATTTGTGTAGGTTATATATCTCTACTCATTGGCTATCACTTCTTCTAAGAGATTCTTAAACCATCGAGGTATGCTCACTCGTACTTATCTTAAGAGTTCGATATTATGCTTATGCACATATCTTTCAAGATATTTCATGTTAACCTCTTAAGTGCCCCTAAATAATTTTGCAAATTTTCTCTTAAAAGGGCACTACTTGTTAAGTCTCGATTTTCTCGAATATATGTTTTTCCGAAACCCGTATTTGTTGGACTTGATCCAAAATTATCTTTTTGCAAAGTTTTAAAACTTTTGGGGTGAAAAATCGAATTTTGGAAAATTCTGGGGAAAGAAAAATTACCTGGGACGGTCAAAGCAGGGGCGACCGGTCGCCCTGCACGTCGACCGGTCGCACCATACCTCGACCGGTCGCCCAGGCTAATTTTACTACTTAAAATCGTTCTGTTCTTCATTTCAAAACAGACGAACAAAATTCTCCAAAAACCCTTGCGCGAAGAAACGTTCCCCCTTTCTTCAAAATCTTCAATTCTTCATCAATCTTTGTAATCTTTCTTGCTAATTCACTTTTTGCAAGAACTTCACATATATGGCACCTCCAAGAAATTCTATCGAACGGAATCCTCAAAAGAGGAGAAGGAGGCAAAGGGGAGAATCTTCTTCCAATCCCCAACAAGATGATATTCTACAAGGAGACTATCAAAATCGCTACGGAAGAGGAGATTGTCGAATTAAGAGCGGGGTTTCAAAATCGAGCATTCATTGGGACTCTAGTAAGTTATCACTCCTCTACGAGCCTCCCTCTAGAGCTAATAGATTTCGATTTTTAAATAACTTGCGGAGGAACATTATGAGAATATTGGATTGAATGATAAGAAAATTGCGTGCACTCGTATGGTTCGATTTCAAGCATTTCATGATGAATTTCCGGATATTAGAGCTTATTTTGAAATTCAAGGATGGGTTTCACTTTGGGATAATCCGTGTTTGCATTATGATGACGAGCTTATAAAACTCTTTTATGCAAATATGTGGATTGTTGATGCTGGTAGATAATCCGTTGGAACTTCACACATTTGTTAATGGTAGGCTTTTTTTGGACATTGGCGATATTTGTAATCACTTTAACGTGCCAAATGATGGAGTGGTCAATGTGGATTGCGCTCATTGGGATGATAACATTTTCGGTGTTTCACTAGATGATGTGAAAACCTTTTTAGGAGTATAAAGTGACATACTCGGCAATGCCGCCAAATTATCGGATTATATCTATCATTTGCTCCTATTGTGTTTGTGGAAAGGAAATAAAACTTCCGAGTAATCTCGAACTCTTTCTCACCTATAAGATTGTTCGAGGAGAAAGAGTAAATTATGGGGCAATTTTTGTGTATTGCTTGTTGGAATCTAGAAAGCTTACCAAGAAAAAATATACCTTGGGTAATTTGACTTGCCGACTCTTATACTTATCGGGATACCCGGAAAATGAAATGAATACCGAAATTCGCCACGATGATTTTGATAATGCCAACATTCTACAAATGGTAAGAATGCGACGACATTTACCACGGGTTCCTACCAAAGCCGCTAGGGCGTGCCCAACATCAACAACAACCTCGGGATGATTTCTTTAATGACAATGAGGTTGAAAATATTGGAAGAGGTGAGTTTGACGATCAAAGAGATGATGTGGGGAATGAAGAGGAAAATGAAGAAGAAAATGTGGGAAATGAACAAGAAATTAGGAGAAAGAAAATGAGGAAGGAGATGAAGACGAGTTGGATGTTGAAGATCTAAATCTCAAAGAGAGAATGGCCAAAGTGGAAAGAGAAACATTTAGAGATGTGGCCTCTCTTAGAAAAGAGCTTCGGGTTGTGAAAAAGGAAAATTCTAGTTTGAAAAAGTCAATTGGCAAATTGAAGAAATTCATCAAAGATCTTATTCCGGAACTTGCTTCTCTTCGGACGAGGATTGATGTCCCCACCCCCTTTACTTTCTAAAGCATTTTCATTCATGTTGCTTTATATTTTTATGAACTTTTGTAAAACTCTTTTGCACTAATGCTATTTGCGTGTGTTCTTGAAAGGATTAAAATTGCGAGTTGATAATGACTTGTGGATGATCATGATATTGATGGAGTATTTGATGGTAAAAATACTCTTATATGGCATTGTTTGAAAATTGGTATGAAGTAGTTGATGGTAAAAGTGCTTCTTTTAATGCTTTGATAATTATGCTTAGATGGATATGTTGGGACATTTGATATATCATACATGTATTATTTAAGGCATGACTTGTATCACTTGATGGATGCTCTAATTTTTGGCATTTGTAATGCCTTGATCCTTTTTGGCTTATATTATCTCAATTGGTGAACCTTGAGAATCTCTTTGTTGAGCCTCTTATTTGATGGACAAATGTTGCATATTTTGCATATGATCTTATTGAGCTTTGAAATGAGGATGTTTGATGATGTTATGAAAATTTTTGGCTTGAAACATTTACAAGGGCTATATATAACCTATTTTATTTTTACGCACACAAGGTGTTCGATGAAATGTCGCAATGAAATTTTCAATTTCTACATGATTCTTTTACTTCAAAATGTCTTAAAATCTTTTTGAAATCATGTTTTTAGCTAACTAATGAGCTTATGGATTTTTTATGTTACATTTCTCCCTTTTTCTTTGGATTTTAAGCATAAATTGCTCAATGGTTGATAAACCGTCTCGTTTGCGCATTTTGATATATTTGTATGATGTTTTTATCATCCTAACATTCTTTTTGATGATTCCAAAGGGGGAAAAACAGGATATTGGCTCATTAGCTCAAAGAAGCTAATAAAAGCTTGTTATAAAAGCTATAAGCTATGGCTCATAAAAGCCATAAGTTGTGGATATTGGCTCATTAGCTCAAAGAAGCTAATAAAAGCTTGTTATAAAAGCTATAAGCTATGGCTCATAAAAGCCATAAGTTGTGATTCATTTTTAGTCCAATTGTTGCTTGATGGACTTATATAATTGTTTAATGATGTTTCGTGACAGGGGGAGCTTATAAGGTCTTGAACATAATGTAAAAGCTAAAGCTTTTAGCTTATGGATAATCGTTTTTACATTATTATTGATGTGCTTGTTGATAGGGGAGCTTGTGCTTATTATTGAATATATTTACTCCCTACTTGGTTGCTTTAATATTTTTGGAAATTTTGGTTGCTTCCAAACGGTCAAATGTTTTTATAGGAAAATCATTTCTAAAATTGCTCTCTTAGTTTGTGTAAATATTGTTTTGGTTTGTAATCATCAAAAAGGGGAGATTGCTTGGAACATGTTTTTATCTTAATTTTGATGATTTTATTTTGTCACCAAAACAATGTCTTTAAAGGTTGTCCAAATACTCCTAAATGATTTAAAATGGTTTTTTCCGGAGTATTTCCTCAAGTTTATTTTCGATAATATTGGACAACACTTTTAATGATTTTATGTCAATGGGTTTTTACGTCTAAACAAGGTTCCTAAATGTTGTCTAAATACTTTGAGTGGTTTAAAATGTTTTTACTAAATTTTCGGAGTATTTCTTGGGTTTTATTTTCGACAAAAATTGGACAACATTTGCCTCGTGGTCGACCGGCCGCTCTATAGGGCAACCCGCACTGAAGAGTACGTTTGGAACAAATAATGAGACATAAGTGAAAACGGTCAGGTCGCCGTGTCAGGTGGGTCGACCGATGCGAACGTTCTTCTGAAACAGAACAAGTTTTCTTCAACAAAACACTTAGGGGGACCGGTTGAGACAGGGGTCGACCGGTCGAAGCCTATGTCGACCTGGCCGCCTGTTGAATTTTTCAAAGTGTTTTTCAATTCTCTTATTTATGCGTGACCGTCGCCTGCTTTTGACAAGCAAAAATATGACCGTTTGACAAATGAGACACATTTCCTTAAATTGTGGGATTGATTTCTAACACTATATTCTTGTTTTTAATTGTATTTTTCTGTAGATTTTCAATCCCCAAGAGGAGCCTACGCTTGATCAATCATCTCCTATAAATAGAGGAAGTTTTGGAGCAACCTAAACAACACAATTGAGATACAACACAACAAGATACACTTCAAGCAAATACTTGGTCTTTCATTGTTATTATTACAGTTTGTAAATTTGCCTAGCTTATCACTTTCACATCCTTGAGGTCTAGGCTATTCTTGATTACACTTTGCACTCAAATTGTAATATTCATTATTGAGTTGTAATCTTGATTTTTGGTTATCATTCAACACAAGATATCCTTGTGAGTGTTCTTGTGGTAAAGAGTACACTTGGATGATCTAGTGATAGGTGCAAGAAGATTGTGGTGATCTTCTTATTGAGGAGTTGAAGAATTTGGTATTCTTCAAGGTTGAAGATTGTGGTAATCTTCACAAGGTGCCGTTGAAGGAAGATTGTGGTGATCTTCAAAGGGAGATTGTGGTAATCTCCAAAGGTGTTGTTGAAGAAGAGTGTGGTGTTCTTCAAGGTGTTGTAAGTTGAGTGTGTATTAATTTTGGTAATTAATAAAATTCTTTTTCTTTTTGAAATCCATCCCGGATATCTTTGGGGTGGTAGAGGATTAGGCCCTATGTGGGTTGAACCTCTATAAATCGGCGTGTGTTGTTTACATTCCGCACCTTTATTATTGTCTTTGAGCATTCGGTTCGAAAAAAGAGGCGAAATCGAAAAGATGGAGATAATCTATTCACCCCCTCTAGATTATCGTAGCGCTTGACTTGGACTTGAGAAGGTGTTGTAAGAAGATTGTGGTAATCTTCAAAGGTGGTGTTGTATTAATTGTGGTAATTAATAAAATCTTTTTCTTTTTGAAATCCACTTCGGATATACCGAGGTGATAGTAGATTAGGCCTTAGGTGGGTTGAACTACTATAAATCATCAGTGTTGTTTAATTTCCGCATTTACTTTCTTGTCAATTACGTGTTCATTCGAAAAAGAGGGCGATTTGCGAAAAATCGGCATAATCTATTCACCCCCTCTAGATTATCGTAGCCACTTGACGAACAAATGGTATCAAAGCCAAACTCTTTGGCTAGCTCGTTCGAGTAAAGAGGAAAGATCCATGGCTACGAACGAAATCTACCTCACCACCGGGCGCCTCCACCAACAAGCCACCACTATTCGACGCCAACAACTACGCATTTTGGAAAGACCGTATGGAGTGCTTTCTACAAGGGTGCGGATTTGATATTTGGAATGTGGTCATTGAAGGAGTTGCTCAACCAACAAAAAAATTGGAGGATGACACCACGACTCCCAAACCGTTCAAAGAGTTCGATTAAAATGACAAGAATGCCTTCTCTCTAAACGGTAAGGCTTTAAATATTTTGCATTGCTCTCTTACCGCCACCGAGTATAATCGTATAAGAGGCATAAGGTCGGCACATGAAGTTTGGGAAAAATTAGAAACCATCTATGAGGGCACAAAGAAAGTGAAGCAAGCAAGAAAAACAATGCTTGTGAAAGACTTTGAAAATTTCAATATGCATGATGGTGAAAGCATATCAAAAATGGTGAAAAGGCTTGACAATATTGTCAATCCTCTTGTGGCTCTTGGAAAGGTCATCTCCGAAGAAGACAAGGTGACCAAGGTATTGAACGCCCTTCCCGGCTCATGGTCCGAAAAGGTGACGGCAATCACGGAAGCTCAAAATCTTGAGACACTCAAGTTTGATGAGCTCATTAGGAACCTCCTCATTTATGAAGTATATCTCAAGGAGAGGAAAAATTCTCAACCATCCACCTCTAAACCGGGTACGCAAAATATTATTAAAGGCTTAGCATCTTCTTCTAATAATGTTTATTATGCTAGTGATGAGGATGATGAAGAAACGGTGGCTCTTGTTAGAAAATTTGCAAAATTTGTAAACAAAAATAAAGCAAGAAAGCCTAGAGACAATTCTTGTTTCAAATGCGGAAAATCCGGGCACTACATAGTGATGGTCCAAAATTAGCGGAAGAGGAACAAAAGAAGAAAAACCTTTTCCAAAAAAGAAGGCGTTAAATGCGAATGTCAAAACTTGGGATGAATTACTTGAAACAACCGACGAGAAAGGAGAATCCGAACATGGTCTTATGGCCATAGACGATGAAAATACCGAGGTACGCTCTAATGCTTCATCTTCTTCCCTGGTTGATGAATTACAATGTGATTTTGATGAATTGCAAAATGAGTTTCAAAATTTGATTATTAAATACAAAAATTTGAAAAAGGAGCATAAAGAGCTTAAACTAGAAAAAGATAAATTATTTACTTCTTATGATTCGTTGATAAGGCTCATGCTATTACTTCTTACTATGGTCCGTACTCTTGAAACCGAAAAACAAACGCTCACAAATGATATTGAAAATTTGAAAAAGGATGTGCATCGATTCAATTTAAGTACGGATAAAGTCACAAAAATTTTAGATGCACAAAGAGGTGAGCATTCAAAATTAGGACTTGGTTACAAATCTTTTCAAAATGCTTCTAAGAAAAATGACCAAGGTCCAACCTTGTACGTGCTAGTAGTCCTCGTATTATTACTTGTTTTTATTGTAGTAAGAATTGACACTATGCTAGTAATTGTAAATTGAAGAATAATTTTAGCTATTATTGGAGACCCAAAGGTCTCAAGGCTAACCCCTATGGACCCCAAAATTATAGGGTACCTAAAAATAATTCCTTTGTAGGTTATAGGGACTATAACAACAATGCAAGATTCAAAATGGCTCGTGGACGGATGCTCACGCCATATGACCGGAAACTTTTAGTAGAAGGGCTTAAGTTTAATTTGATAAGTGTTAGCCAACTTTGTGACTCAAATTATAATTTTTTTGTAATAAATAAAAATGCCTTATTTCCAAAAATGATAAAATTATTTGTGAAGCAATTAGAAAAGGCAATCTTTACAAAATTTGTACAAGTGATTTGGTTAGTCAAAATGTTTCTTGTCTTGTCGCCAATAATAATTTAACTAGTTTATGGCATAGACGACTTGGACATGTTGGATACAAAAATTTGCAAACTATTTATAAAAACCAACATGTAAAAGGACTACCCAAATTGAATTTTGAAAATCTTGGCTTATGTGACACTTGTCAAAAGAACAAACTAGTTAAGAGTAGTTTTAAGCCCAAAAATGAAGTTTCCACTATCAAACCCCTACAAATGCTTCATCTTGATTTGTATGGGGATATTGGTACGGCAAGTCTAAGTGAAAAACATTACACTTTTGTTATAGTTGATGATTTTTCTAGATATACTTGGGCTCTATTTCTTGCAAATAAAAGCGATGCCGCTAATGAGTTTGTTAAGTTGTGTAGACTTATTGAGAATGAAAAGGAAGATACTATTAAGTCTATTCAAGTGATCGAGGTGGAGAATTTGATGGAGAATTTAGAGTCTTTTGTGAAACCAAGGGATATAGTCACAATTTTACGGCTCCGAGGACACCTCAACAAAATGGAGTAGCGAGAAAGGAAGAATCGGACACTTCAAGAAATGAGTCGGTCCATGCTCAATGAATTTTCACTTCCAAAATATTTTGGGCCAAAGCCGTAATTACCGCTTGCTATGTCATTAATCGAGTTTATATTCGTCCTAAAATGAATAAAACTCCATATGAGCTTTGGAAAGGAAGAACTCCAAATATTAGCTATTTCAAAATATTTGGATGTAAATGTTTTATTTTGAATACTAAGGATCAATTGGACAAACTTGATCCTAAGGCCAATGAAGGAATATTTATGGGGTATTCAACCAAGAGCAAAGCATATCGGGTTTACAATAAGACTAGTGGGGTTGTTGAAGAATCCATACATGTCAAATTCAATGAAGCTTCGGGTGTTGAGCGGATACCCAATGATGAAAGTGATGAAGAGGATATTGTTGAACCCATTGTTCAAAATGATACTCAAAATGATCAACCTTCAAGTTCAAATGTTCCTCAAGAAGACAAAGGTGATACTTCGGATCTTCCCGTAGTGTTGAAATTTAAGGAGATCACCCAAAAGATCTTATTATTGGTGATCCCCTTGATAAAGTAATGACTCGAGGAAAATTTGTCGAGAAAGCTCTTATATGTCAAAAAGAGCCTAAAAATGTTAATGAAGCTATTGAAGATGTAGATTGGTTTTTAGAGATGCAAGAAGAGTTAAATCAATTTGAAAGGAATGATGTATGGGAACTAGTACCTTGTCCTCCATCCCAAACAATTATTGGCACAAAATGGGTATTTCGGAACAAGCTCGATGACCAAGGCAATATTGTTCAAAACAAAGCAAGGTTAGTAGCTCAAGGTTATTGTCAAGAAGAATGTATTGATTATGATGAAACATTTGTACCGTAGCACGTTTAGAAGCTATTCAGTATTTTACTTGCCTATTCTTGCTTTAAAAATTTCAAGCTTTACCAAATGGATGTTAAATCCGCTTTTCTAAATGGTATTATTCAAGAAGAAGTCTATGTAAAACAACCTCAGGGGTTTGAAATTTTTCTAGGCCTAATGATGTTTATAAACTTAAAAAGGCCTTATATAGTTTAAAACAAGCACACCCGTGCTTGGTATGATAGACTTAGCTCTTTTCTTTGCAAAATGGTTTTACAAGAGGTAAAGTTGATACTACTCTCTTTGTTTTTGAAAAAGGGCAAGATTGCTTATTAGTGCAAATTTATGTTGATGATATTATTTTTGGTGCTACTAATGAATCCTTGTGCAAGAAATTTTCTAAGTTAATGCAAGGTGAATTTGAAATGAGCATGATGGGGGAGCTTAACTTCTTCCTTGGACTTCAAATTAAACAATGCCAAGAAGGAATATACATTTCACAATCCAAGTATACAAAAGAACTTTTGAAGAAGTTCGAATTGAAGAAGGAAGAACTGCTCTCTACCCCAATGGCAACAAATGTCAAGATTGATAAAGATGAAAAAGGCAAGCGAGTTGATGAATCCAAGTATCGAGGTATGATTGGTAGTCTACTTTATTTAACCTCAAGTAGACCGGATATTCTTCATGCCGTATGCCTATGTGCTCGTTTTCAAAGCAATCCCAAAGAATCTCATATGAGTGTCGTTAAAAGGATTTTTCGATATTTGAAAGGCACTATTCAATATGGTTTATTTTATCCAAAGAATGAAAATTTCTCTCTTAAAGGTTATAGTGATTCGGATTATGCGGGGAATATTGATGATCGTAAAAGTACTTTCGGATCATGTCAATTTCTAGGTGATTGCCTAGTTTCTTGGTTTTCAAAGAAACAAAATTGTGTTTCACTTTCAACTACGGCTTCGAATATATTTCCGCGGCATTATTTTGTTGTACACAACTTCTTTGGATGAAACAAACCTTAGAGGATTACAAATGTTCTTTTGAAAGTGTTCCTATCTTTTGTGATAATATATCCGCTATAAATATTGCTCAAAACCCGGTTCATCATAACCGTACTAAACATATTGAGATTCGACGTCATTTTCTAAGGGATTGTATTTCAAAACGAAAAATTGAGATATCTTTTGTACCATCTCAAGATCAATTAGCGGACATTTTTATAGTAACCGCTATCTTCCGAGACTTTTTGCGTCAATACGAGCTCGGTTAGGTATAATGCATATTGAATGAGCTCTATGATTGCATTTTGCACGTTTTTTAAAACTTAGGGGCGAAAAATCAGATTTTTGGTTCAAACCTCGGATTTTGGAAAAGCGGAGAATGAACAATCAAATTTGATCGGGGGCAAGGCCGACCGGTCGCCCATGACGTCGACCGTCGCCGTGCCCCCAACCGTCGCCCATGCCTAAAATTTGGTTAAAAACATTTATGTTCTCGATCACGATCATTTTGGCTCATTTTGTCCATTTTTCGTCCCATTCGCATTTTGCACACAAATTTCACTTCAAATTTGTTTTATTGCATATATTTTACATTTTGGACTTCATGAGGCTCGATTATCATCATCATTTCTCATCTTTACCGATTAAATGGTAAAAATTTCTCCTTTTTATCTCAATTGGATTGAACCTTGAGAATGTACTTGTATCTTGCTATTTTGATGAAATTCTTGTATTAGTATGTTGTATATGATGATTGGTGATGAATGAATATTGTTGTATTGCAATTGGTGATGAATGTTTTTGGCTTAAACGAATCACAAAGACGTTATATTTCTCTTGTTTTATTCGACGACGCCAAGTGTTCGACAAAATGTTTCAATGGAAAATTCATCACCTACATGATTCTCTTGATTTGAAAAGTCTTATAAGTTTATAGAGATCATGTTTTATCAATCAAATAAGCTTTTACAAATCAAATGAGCAATTGTTTCCCTTTTCTTCGAATTTAAGCTTAAATGTTCAATATGCTCGATAAATCGATTAAATTACGCACTTTGATATAATTGTATGATGTTTTTATCGTGCTAACATTATTTTTGATGATTCCAAAGGGGAGAAACAAGAAAAATGCTCATACGCTCAAAAAGCGAACATAAGCTCGCAAGAAAAGCTATAAGCTAGAGCTTTTAAAAGCCAAAAGCTATGGATAACACTTAGTCCATGTGATGTTTATGGACTTCTATGCTTGTCTAATGATGCTTTTGTGACAGGGGGAGCTTTTAAGTTCATAAAATTCAAACTTTTAGCTTGTAGTTGTTTGCTTATACTTATCTTTGTTATGCATGTTGATAGGGGAGCTTGTGCAAAAATGATTTTTAAAAATCTTTGCTCCTATCCCTGTGTGTTTGTACTTATGATGAATCTTGCTTAAAATGGATTGATGTTTTAGACCAGGAAAATTTGTTTTGTTTTAAAATCAACTTCCTAAAATTGTTTTGGTTTGTAATCATAAAAAGGGGAGTTTGTTAGATAAATATTTTTATCAAGATTTTGATTATTTTGTTTAAATGAGTTTTATACCAAAACAATGTTTATAAAAGTTGTCCAAATACTCCCAATTCATTTAAAATATTTTTACCAATTTTTGGAGTATTTCTTAGAGTTTATTATTCGACAAAAATGGACAACATTTCAAATTGGAGGTCAACCGGTCGAACAAGAGGTCGACCGGTACATGAAGTTAACGATTTGGACTTGAAAAATGAGGAGGCGGCCGGTCGAGGTAGGGTCGACCGGTCGGATTTCTCCGACCGGTCGCACCCTCGACCTGGCCGGTCGGACCCCCGCAACTGTCCTGGATCGCACTATTTTATTTCAAAAAGTTCGAAATCTTATACAGGGCAACCGGTCGCCCTATGTATTTTTGTGACAGCAAAATTATGCTGTTTGAAATCCTTATCAGCAAGATTTGCTTTTGATTTTTGTACAATATTTTTACATCTTGTGATCCTCTTTTTGTAGACAAAAGTGAAGAAGGATGAGCCTATGTTGGAGATCCAATCTTGAAGACTCTCCTATAAATAGAGGATGATTTGAAGACACAAGATATAACACACAAGCATACAATAAAACAAGAAATCTGCAAAATTCTCAAAGCTTTCATTTTTATATTCTTGTTGTAATAGCTAAGTTCTTGCTGCGTAATCTTGAGGTCTGGCTTTTTGTTCTTGATTACACTTGCACTCAAAGTATGTATACTTCATTTATTGAGTTGTAATCTTGAATTTTTCTATCATCCAAAACAAGATATCCTTGTTAGTGTTCTTTTGGTAAGAACACACTTGGGTTTGAAGAGTGTGGTACTCTTCATAGGTGTTGAAGGAAGATTGTGGTAATCTCCTGAAGGTGTTGTAAGAAGATTATGGTAATCTTCAAAGGTGGTGTTGTATTAATTGTGGTAATTAATAATTTTTTTCTTTTTGAAATCCACTTCGGATATAGGGGTGGTAGTAGATTAGGCCCTAGGTGGGTTGAGCTACTATAAATCATCGAGTGTTGTTTAATTTCGCATTTACTCAATTATGTGTTTATTCGAAAAAAGGGCGATTTGCGAAAAATCGGCATAATCTATTCACCCCCCTCTAGATTATCGTAGCCACTTGGACTAACAAATTCCTCCACTAATTCCCAGGCTTTGATGGGTCTGTCATAGATCTCCACGCCCCCGTCGCATTTTATCAGTTTTATTACGCCATTTATGTGGCGGCGACGGCTGTTTCCCTTCGCGTCGTCCTCGGGAGGAGATGCACGCATGAGATGCGGTGGAAGCAACGTGGAAATGGAGGATTGGCGAAGAAGGCGATGTTGACGTGGAAAACGAGGGTGTACGAGGAGGCGTGAGGATTACCGAATACTTAGATGTTTTTCGATGTATACTTATCTGTGTTTTGATATATAAGTAGTTAATTTTTATGTATGTATTTATGTTGTTGTATACTTATATGTGTTTTTTGTATACTTATATTTGTTTTGTTGTATACTTATATTTTTGTTTGACAATTGTAATATGAAGTACAAATATGTTAAATATACAACATAATAGTGTTAAATATACTGATAAATATATGTTATGATATGGATCAAATAGGTCCTCCTACTTGGGGTGAGTCCATGAGGACACATTCTAACCATAGATTAACAATTTTGGGTGGTCCGATTTTTAGGGAGTTTTTATGTTTATTTTTTTTTTGTTTCAAAGCAACTAAGAAGGGTAGGGTGGTCAATGCAGTCATTTTGCATTATAGAATCGATTATTGAGATTTCATTCCCTATTTCACGCGATTTCACCCACTTCTTCACGCACCCTCTCTCTCCAGCGTTTCGATTTCAAAAGATTTCTCTGTTGCTTATGTAGTATAGGGTTGTTGCTTATGGCTTGCTTATGTAGTTAATGTATCCGTGATGCATATGTAGTGTGTATTCGTTGCTTATGTAGTATGAGTTTGTTGCTTATGACTTGCTTAGGTAGTTAATGTATTAAGTGGTGCATACATAGTGTATATTCGTTGCTTATGTAATATATTTGTTGCTTATGTAGTATGAGTTTGTTGCTTATGACTTGCTTATATAGTTAATGTGTCACGTGGTGCATACGTGGTGTATATTCGTTGCTTATGTAGTATAAAGCATTTGCTTATGTAGTATGAGTTTGTTGCTATGACTTGCTTATGTAGTTAATATATCGTGGTGCATACGTAGTGTATATTTGTTGCTTATGTAATATAGAATTGTTGCTTATGTAGTATGGTTTGTTGCTTATGACTTGCTTATGTAGTAAATGGTATATAAAAGCACCATGAGACATCTACATAATCGACAAATTACATCTTCATAAGCAAACTTGAATGAAGTCGAGCTCAGCAACTATGGCGAATTGTCTCCGCAACTTATGTAGTAAATGGTATATAAAAGGTGAGTGGTTCTTGTTCTCTCATGAAGAGCGTTCGAAGGAGAAGGAGAATGAGATTTGTTCACGTTAAATTTGATGTGAGATTTGGAGAGATTGTGTGATCATAATGTGAGCGTAATCCCATGAACATTGGGTAATTTTGTAGGATTACTAATTTACCTCTCCTCTATTTTCCAAAGATTTAATTTGTAATTTTAGTTCTAAAATCACGGCCGTTAGAAAATATAGATATGTGGCTAGGAATGGTCTTAATCCTATGGACTCACCTTATGAGGTGGTCTCATATAACACCCTCCCATATATGTTAGGGAGGGGATCTGTGAGACCACCCTCCAGGTTAGTCCATAAAACTAAATCTACACCATCCAAATAGTAAATCATTGGCCAAGATATATTACAATATATACAATATTTCATAAGTATAAAATGAAGGGATAAAATAGGAATCAAGAAATTAAATATAGTAACCGCTTCCTAAAAATTAGGGGCGTGATTTTGTATTGATCACGTCCCCATAATCAAGCGATTCACCTTTCCTTTCTCTCCTTCCCATTCGATCCCGTAATTTATTCAAATATGGCAACAAAATCGTGCAACAATTAATGAAAAGTACACAATTACACAAAACTAATCAGTACATTAAAATATTACTAAGTATACATAAATAATTAACTAAGTATACAATTACACTAAACTACGTATATTAAAACTTTACTAAGTATACGAAACCTTTAACTAAGTATGCAATTACATTGAACTAACTATACATTAAAATAATACTAAGTATACTGAAATATTTAACTAAGTATACAATTACCTTTGAATTACTTATATAAGTAAGTATACAAATCCATTGAGCTAAGTATACAAATCCACGTAACTAAGTATACAAATTTACTAAACTACTTTACTAAACTACTTATATAACTAATAATACGATTCCATTTGAACCAAGTATACAAATCCATTTGAACTAAATATATAATAAAACATGACTAAGTATACAAGCCCATTTGAACTAAGTATACAATAAAACATTTGTTCACAAATATGGCGGAAATAAGCATCAATTTTGAAAAAAACACTTGAAATTGATGATTTTTCCTCCCTAAAAATCGGGTAAATCGAAAAGGTAGGATTGTGTTTCCTTAAAAATAGCTAATAACCGTCAATTAACATAACTAATTAAATATAAAAGTACAATTATACCCTTATATGCCTAAATTAATAAAATTATCTACACCATCCAAAATTTTAAATCAAGAGTCCATAAGTGTTCTTATGGACTACCTAAAAGGATTGGTCTCATTTGAACCAATCTCTCTCTCTCATTTGGTCTTATATATATATATATATAAATTCCTTAATTCATATCTGCGGTCACATATTTTTGTTTGACCATTTTAATATTCATAAAATTATATTAAACATACATTAAAATAGTGTTAAGTATACATCAACTATATGATAAATGTACAACATCTTTTATGAAGAGCACATGCTTGATTTTCTCTCTCTAGCGCGATTTTCTCACGATTCCCCACGTGATTCTCTCTATCCCAATAACCGATTTCATTCTACGGGATTTAATTAAATGGTTAATGTATTATTATCCCAAATTATTCCTAGCATTTGATGTAAATAGGGGAGGGTTGAGATTAGTCCACACTGTCTCAAAGATAAAATGTGGTCTCATTGGATCATCCCTATATATATCTATCTATCTATATATATATATATATATATGTTTCACTTTTTTATTTTTCATTTTTATTTCGTTTTGACCAAAAACTGAATAAAAAATCGAATTTTTTTGGTTTCGACCGAACAGAACCCACTAATACCGTTTTGGTTTTCAGTTTCACATGTCCATCAACTGAATTTTCGATTAACCAAAATTCGGTTCATTTTGACCAAATGAACACCTTTAATTCCTCCATCGACCTTAACGTTGGGCCAAATCTCAGAAACAAAATTATGCTAGGCATTGATCCAAAGTAGACAACATAATACTAATGAAAAATAGGTGGTGTTTGTTGACTCACGGCTATCACCAAAGGTAAGTATTTAATTGGAAAAAAAAGACCTCTTGTTTTTTCTGAAAAATAATAATCTATACAAAAAAGAAAAAAATTGTGAGTCGTCACTGTTAATCATTTGTGACACAAGAATAGTGACATTACAAATGTATTACTACACGTTATTTATTGGCTGTCATAACAACTTCTTACACAACATTTGTATCACTAATTATACAGAGTACTATAATGTTTACGTACGTTTAATTAAAAGCTGGTGCAAGTTGTAGAGAATAGAGATATCTAGATCTCTCCAAGAAGTTTCTAGTTTCAATTTCTCTAAAGTTATATTGCTTCGTGAGAAAAGACCATTCATTTGGGGTGGAATTATTTCAAGGGGCCAACAGACAATATATTTCCCCTATGTCGATCTCTACCAAACATGTAATTTCTGGTTACTATTTGGACCATTTTACATCGATGTCTCTCGAAAACTCCTAAATAATTATTTCATTGAAACTATTTGGAAATTAGGGATTTAGTGATTTGTTTCCATTTTTTGTCGATATAATTAGTTTCCTTAGCTCTAAGTGTTGGCTTGAGCCCAAAGTCTAGATATAAGTATATATTGTACACGTTTCTGGAAGTTAATGACAAGGGAATTTCATAAGTTTTCCTAAAGTTTATCACTTAAACTTAAAACCACTAAGTTTAAGCAAATCATATGATCGATATAGGGAGTGTTTGGAAATACTTTTGCTTTTGAAGGAAGTGATTTATTGTTAGAGTGTCAATTAGTTGAAAGTAAGAAATTGTAGTGTTTGTAAATAAAAATTGAAAATTGATTAAGTTATTTGATGGATGAGTTGTAAAAGTATTTTATTTTATGTGTCCAAGTAATACCAAAAGCAAATTCAGAAATCTAAAGAACTCATACCTAACTTATTAAAAAAAAAAAAAAACTCATACCTCTACTTTTAGATTTTGTTTTAATGAAGCAAATTCAAAAGTTGAACATAACATTTGCAAATATTAAAAAATATTTGTTTTCCGGCTAAAAGTTGATAATAGCGTTTGCAGACACTCCCCTTGTAGGATGTACATACGTGAAACATATATTTGCTTTCTCAAATAATTACTTACGGATTCGGTGATTTATGCTTTCAATGCTCATGTATACTATTGGTATCTCTAACCAAAATTTCTATCTTGGATGGTCTTCATTTATTTTCTTATAATGCAAGAATAGAAATTTAAGGTTTAACAATCAATTTAAATAATTTGTTTCACATTTATTTCGATTATATATATTAATTGCATCTGTATTCAATATAACAAATACATATTACATATTAATGATTAGTTTCAAGTATATATAAATATAAAATATTTATACGCATCGTCATTAATTATAGGGATAATTACATAAACACCCATGTTGTTTGGGGTAATTAATACAAAAAAAGACAAGATGTTTCAAGATTACAAAAAAACATCTTATGTTTGATTATTTCTTCAATTTAAGGTATAACTGTAATATTTTTATATTTATCATGGTTATTTTTAAAATATTTTTTTTTATTAACAGAGAAAATGTAATATGTATCAAACCTCAGGGTTATTTTATAATTTTCAAAAATTTCTGATTTTTTTTTAACTAGCCCAAACCTTAGGGGAATTTTGTAATTATCCCTTAATCATATAAAACACAAAACCAAGACATCATAATTACTAATCGATCTTGAGCTAGTCATTTATTGCGTGAACAAAACTTCCCTTTTGTTTGACCAGTCTAATTAAAACCAATCTTGACTAAGACAAGTAAGTGACTTGACAATCACTTTGCTCAAATTGTCTAAGAGGTTGTCTGACAGAGCTTATAAATTTTTAAAATATCTTATAAGTTGTTTGAAAGCTTCTAAAATTTGTTTGGCAGTTTTTTCTAAAACAATAGATCATTAAAAAGTTGTTTAGAAGCTTATAATAAACTATTTTTAAAAAGATAATAAGGATATCGCATCTTTTTTCAAAAAAATATTTTATTTTAACATCTTTTGATTTTATTTTGACTCTTTAAATTTCAAAATTGTCAATACTAATATCTTAGAAGATCTATCACCTTATTTTATCGAAATATACTTCAACAACTTTAATTAATCAACATAATATCTATATCTTATAAACTCTAGAAACATAAAAGCATATAAAATCTTTTAAAGTCTATCCAAACACTGGTTATACAGAATTTCATTATGTTGATATGTAATAATCTTGAATTCTTGACCACATTATTTGATGAAAGAACCCACTCGAACTCATGAGCTCAAGTCTTCAATTATTTAATGCAAGTCCTGAAAAAAAAAAAAAACTGAACTAAGAAAAGTGTTGTTTGATAAATGTCCTGGACTGAAATGACGTTTCATAGGCACTGCAACAAAACCTTCAACCACATGCACTGGTCTCCCAATCTTGTCCCTTGATCATCTTTCTCTCTAGGGCTTTACCTTATCTTTCTCACACAGCAGAGCCGATCCTATCAATTTATTATTCTGAGTCGGATTTTAAAATTGGGCTCCCTTTTTTCATACAAACTTAAAAATAAAATAAAACAATAAAAGAAAAAAATAATATAATGTGCAATATATAAAGCAATTTTATACGTCTATTATAGTTAAAATAATATGACATTCATGTTCAAAATTCCAAAATATAAATATGATTGTTTTGTTAGCAATTAGCAATGTTATAAGGTTCAAGCTAGTAAGCACGGACACTTCTCTAAGCATGTCGTACCCGTACTAGATACGTATCCGATATGATATTTTATCCGATACTTTATGGATATTCCATGGCTACATCTACACATGGAAATAGATATAATTTATTCTATTGCTCATTTTTCAAGCATTTTTATGTGTGTCTATGTGAATTATCAAATTTTAGATTTGAGTACTTATGAAATTTTAGTTTTTATGCTTAAAATATTTTTTTAATTATACTTAGTATGTCTGTATTTTCAATAATATAAAAATATATAATTTTATATGTATATATATATAAACCGTATCCTTCAAATTTCAAGGGAATATGAGTTCTTCATTCTAGCAATTAGCAAGGTTATAAACTCCATTGAATATAAACCCTTAAATCACAAAATATTTTTTAAAAACAATCCTACTTAGAGTCAAATCTAGGTGATGGGTGATGATACTTGAAAGTTGTGAAGTGGCAAGCATTAACCACTATGTTGTACTCATTAGTTCTTTATTTAATGTCTTATTTATTTTGTGTATATAGAATATATAAAAATATATAAAAAATTTGGGCCCCTAAATTTTGCAAATTTACTAGACTCGGGTCGGCCGACTCCTCCCACTAACATAGGGAGCAGTCGCGTCACACAGTAACCCTCGTACTCTATATATATGTACGTTTGTATCAAACCTAAAAATTCATTATCAAACAAAAACATCTTTTGTTGTTCAAAAGAAACCCTTTTTCTCTATTATTTGAGCGAAACAAAATAAAAAACCTCTTTAATTAATCAATCCCTTTACCAAAAAATAAAAGAACATGGCAAAGTCTAGAACAAATGGCAAGAAAAAGAATGGTGGCATTGTCAAGTTCAAGATTGTGGTGGAAAGGCTACAAAAGAGTCTACTTTCCGGCAAGAAATTTTTTCCGGCGGACGAAATCGCGAAATTAGGGTTCGAATGACGTGAAAGAAGGGCATTTCGCCGTGATTGCTGAGGACGACGATGAATTGAAGAGATTCGTCGTACCTTTGAGCTATCTTAACCATCCTTCATTCTTGAGGCTATTGGAACAAGCTGCCGAGGAATATGGGTTTGATCATGAGGGTGCCCTAACGGTCCCGTGTCGGCCGACCGAGCTCGAGCGGATACTGGCGGAGCGATGGGCGGAGGAAAGGGTTTCCGGTGGTGGTGGTGGTGGTGGTGATAAGTGGGGTTCATGCAATAAAACCACAGTGAGGAGTTACTAATATTGTTGATAGCTAAATAATTCATCTCTATTGTTGTATTGTATTGAATTGATTGTATATTTTTGAGAATGGAATGAATTGTGCACGTGATGGACAATCGATACAATATATAATCAAGGATGCAATTGAATTTGCAATAAATTATGAGACACCTCGGTGGTTAGTTAAACGAAGATAAATTCTTTGATCATGTGACTTAATTGGACTATTTTTAGATTTTTTTTTAAACTAGATTTAGTTCTTTAAGTAGTTACATTTAAATATTAGTTTAATATCTTTTTAAAAATTTGGATATGTATTATTATTTTATTAGAAATTGTGTAATTGTATTGGAGATTGCTGACTATGATCGGTCAAATGTAAACATGTTAAAAAATTTGGGGGTTTTGGTGATATGACTTAAAAATGACACCCAAACATTAAAATCTATGTTTCAATGTTAGGTAATTTGACGTGTGAATTTTTGCGGCAAATCGTCAAAATACCTAAATTTTTAGACACGTTACTACTCGTCGTTCACAATTAGCAATTATGGTAAAATTATACAAATTCAGTTAAAATCGGACCAAATGTCCAAATTTTTTAATGACATTGAACCAAAATTGAGAATACTTGGAGTACATATTTTCCAATTAGTGACAGTTACACCACTGAAAAAACTATTTCCCACTTGTTAAAATGTTGTCGTTTCGGATACTACGCCGATAATAAGATTACTAGTTGATAAGTTACACAGTATTTCATTTTGTTTTTAACATTAAAATTATGTGAATTTTTATTGTTGGATAGTCATCCAACATCAAACGAAACAGTAAAACAAGATCTAGTAATGTATTCAGAGAGTGATTTGACAATATTTGTGTTTATCGTAATTTTCATTTTTATTAATCAATAGAAGACATTATAGTCTTACATCATATGAGATTACGATTGCAGCCTGAGGTGGAACCATTTCCATCTAAATACGTTCTGTGTCAGTAAAAGGTTCGAAATGCATGTGCTAAGAAATCTTATTAGATCTGATTTCTCATTCGCTTCTAAAATTTCCTACACTTTGGAACATAAAATGTAATATATTTTGAACAGTCAAGATTTTGAGAGTTTGATTTGACCAAACAAAACCAAACCAGCAGTAAAAATAATTTAATTTAACCTAGTTAGAATGAAGAGAGGTCCAATTAATAAAAATCTAATAAACCACTCATTAATAAAATAAATTAAATATTTTGTCATTTTTTATATTTAATGTAGATATATTTATAATATATATAATATATTTGTTAGTGTTATTAAAGTTGGCAATTTTGGTCCGTTTAGCACGGTGCATGTTCTAGTGTTGTAACATTTGGTAATGCAACACTAGCTCCGAGAATCGGCGGATTTTATGCCGGTTACGTGTTGTGATTTTGGCAAGATCTTTATATTGTGAATGTTTTGATATTATTGATAATGTTTATCTTAATTGATTCAAAGATATTTTTAGATTGTCAATTATTCCTTTTTAATCACTTTCCTTGTGTAATTGATTCTTACCCACAAGGAAACGATTTTGATTTCTGATCTCCTTCCTTTAGCAAGAAACCGTCCATCTTGAAATCGGGGATAGGTTTTCTTTTGATGGCTATAAAGAAGAGAAGTCAGACCTTGAAGATGCAATCGAGCACAAGCATATTCAGAGCTTTATTTTGCACATCTTCAAGAAATCATTTTACTACATACTCTTATTCTTCGGGAGAAGAAGGTGAAGATCTACGGTGTGGATCGACTCAACCGTTCAAGGGATTTGAAGTTGGAGGGATTCAACAAGGTTGAGTGTTCTGAAGAATCGATTCGAATATTAGTTTTATACGAGTGTTGGTGTATTAGATAAAGAGGATTCTTTATGCTTTTCGTAAACCAATCGTATTTGTAATAACTCCTTCGCTGTTTTTCTAATATTGGATTGTTTCTTCTCTGCGGGCGTGGCCTCGTGCATTAAGATTGAGGAATCTAAGCACGTTAAAAATCTCCGTGTTATTTTTATTCCGCTGTGTACTTGTGTTGGTTGGTTCAGTGTTACAACATTAACATCCAACACCTTGAGAATCTGTTCTGTTTCACATAAGTAAGGGTGCAGATTCTATCAATTGGCATCAAGAGCCTTCCACTAATCCTTATTAGTGTGATCCTGTTATTTTTATCTGTACTAACATGGACAGCTATCGTGAGGGAAGCTCGATTTCGCGACCACCTCTTCTCATTGGAACAAATTTCTCCTACTGGAAAGCAAAGATGAGAGCCTTCATCAAATCTGTGGATGAACGTGCATGGAAATCTATCTAACTGGTTGGACACCTCCTACCCACCTTGTTGATGGTAAGGATGTTAGAAGAAAAAGCTGAATGGACAAGCTGCCGAGGATCAATTAGCAAATTCAAACTCAAAAGCACTCAATGCAATCTTGATCTTTGTGGATGAAAATCGATTCAAACTGATCTCTACCTGTGAAACCTCAAAGGAAGCATGGGACATCTTGCAAGTTGCCTACGAAGGAATTGAAGCTGTAAGAATGTCTAAACTACAAATGCTTACTTCTAAATTTGAGAATCTTCGCATGAGTGAAAATGAAACCATAAGTGATTTTAATTCTAAACTCTGTGATATTTCAAATGAGTCCTATGCCTTAGGGAAAAAATACTCTAATTTTAAGCTTGTCAAGAAAGTTTTAAGGTCTCTTCCTGAAAGGTTTGCCTACAAAGCGACTGCTATAGAAGAATCAAAGGTTTTGTCAGAGATGAAACTTGATGAACTAATAGGGTCCCTTCAAACCTTTGAAATGAACCTGGAAGAAACAAGAAAGGAGAAACTCAAGGAGGCAAGTTATAAGAAAGAAAAAAGCAGGGAAATCGCTTTTCAGGCTGAAACATCAGATGAATTGACTCTTGAAACAGGAAAAGAAATTCAAGAATCATTCGCACTACTAACCAAAAATTTCAGCAAACTGTTTAAACAGGCAAACAAGGAGGAATTTCCCGAACGGGAAAGAATTCGGACCTCGTGAGAAAGCAAAATGACAAAGTGGAAAAGGCATAAAATGCGGGGAATGTGGAGGCTTTGGACATATTCAAGCCGAATGTGCAAATACGAAGAAGAAGAATGGTAAATCATTCACCACATCATGGAGCGATGATGAACCGATGAAGAAGAAGAAGAAGAGGATGTAAGCAATCAAGTTGCCTTTCTCTTTACAAAAAAGAGGTTGGTTGTAAACAAACGCACCCTGAGTGCTACTTGCGGTGTTACTACACCAAGCGGTATAACTCTAACTTTCCTTTTCCTCAAACGTGCCTAACTTCTCGTACTTCTGCAGAGGAAAACGAGTCGGATAATGGGAGTTCGAGGATGAATCCAAAGTAGATAAAGAAGAACTTAGAAGGGTATACCAAAAGTCGCTTGAAAAATGCTTAATAGTCAGCTAAAGACCAATGAGACTCGGAAAAGAAGGTAGTGTCACTTATTGTTGAAAAAGAGGCACTCAAGGGTGATGTTATAAAGTTCGAAAGATGCAAATGAAAAAAAAAGAAGAACTTGACAAAGTGAAGAAAGACCTCGATGAAATGGCTACTTACGTAAAAAAAAGTTGAATGCGGCAAGGGTAGATTAGATGAAATCCTCTCTCGAGGAAAGAACCAACAAGAGTGCGGGGTATTGGTTTTGGTTTCAATACTAACAAAAACTTTGCTAAAAAGGAGAAAAACTCTAAAATTGTTTTTGTTAAAGAAGGAACATCATTCGATCCACAATGGAAAAAGAAGCAATGCTTTTGTTCCTATATGTCACTATTGCAACCGCTCCTGGCCATATAAGACCTAAGTGTTATCGTCTTGGAAACACTATAGGCAAGGCAGGTGCAAATCGCGATGTTCAACATCGGCAAATAAACACTCCCATTTTAAAATCAATTTATCAAACAAACCCAGGAAAATCGGGTGAGGAAGGATGAATTCTCTTGCTATGTTGTTCACATTGCTTTGAAAGCCAATGTGATGAATCATGGTACTTTGACGATGGTTGCTCTCGTCATATGACAGGAGAGTTGGAAAAACTGATCGATTTTGAAAAACATGAGAATGGATTGGTTCTTTTGGTGATGGTGCTAAAAAAGTTTTGGGAAAAGGGACCTTGAATGTGTCAGGTCTTCCTTCTCTAAAAAATGTGTTGTATGTTGAAGGACTAAAAGCCAATCTTATTAGTATCAGTCAGCTTTGCGACGATGATTTGTTTGTAAAATTTGATAAGAATGTATGTGCTGTGTTTGACAAAGCTGATAAATGCATCTTGAAAGGTAATAGGTCCTCTGATAACTGTTATCTGATAGAGGAACATGTTCAGTGTTTCAACACTTCTCTTGTGTGTAATAAATCCCTCGTGAGTAACACTGAATTGTGGCACCAAAAACTGGGACACTTGAATTTTCGTGGTATGCTGAATCTTATCAAAATAGGGGCTGTGTTAGGAGTCCCTAAACTTGATAAAGATCATTCTCGTGTCTGTGGTCCTTGTCAATTGGGAAAACGAGAAGAGGGAAACACATAAGGTGTTGCAACATCTCAAAGACTTCACACTGTCGGAAGTTATGCATTTGGACCTTATGGGACCAATGCGGTCGAAAGCATAGGAGGTAAGAAATATGTGTTTGTGTGTGTTGATGATTTCTCCAGGTTTACTTGGGTTGACTTTATTAGAGAAAAATCCGACACCTTTTTTGTTTTCAAAAAATTGGTGCTTAGACTGAAAAATGAAAAGGGTCTAATGTTGAAAGAATCGAAGTGATCACGGTAGAGAATTTTGAATGCTAATTTCTCTAATTTTTGTGAAAAACTTGGAATCTTTCATGAATTTTTTGCTCCCATTACCCTCAAAGCAAAACGGAGTTGTGGAAAGAAAAATAGGACTCTCAAGAGATGGCACGTGTTATGATTAACTCCAAGAAAATTTCTCCTAAAATGTGGGTTGAAGTGTGAGCACTTTGCATGTTACATCATTAATAGGGTTCATTTACGTCCGGTACTAATATGACACCCTATGAGATTTGGAAAGGTAAAAAAGCCCAACATCGGTTACTTTCATGTGTTTGGATGTGTTTGTTATATTCTAAATGATGACAACATCCGGGTAAGTTTGATTCGAAAAGTGATATGGGAATTTTTCTTGGATATTCATTATGATGAGAGCTATAGTAGTCTACAACATGAGAACTCGTACTATCATTGAATCTATAAATGTTGTAGTGGGACGATACTAAAGATTTTGCGCAGAAACTTCGAGAGACAAAGATGAAGAAGGAGCGAGGAGATCCGAGTCAGTCAGCTTTGAAGGTGAAACCATTGATGTTACAACACCTGGTCATGCACCATTACGCGATCGATGATGATGATGATGATCTCGATCACGGTGAGAAGCAAATGAAGCCACCGAGTTCGACATTTTCGATCAAGTCGGAAAGAACCGCCAAGCGAGAATAAAGAAAAACCACCCCATGGATCAAGTAATTGGGGAAGTGTCGGAAGGCATAAAGACAAGAGGTAAAGAGAAGGTAAATTACGGGGAAATGGTAAGATTTGTTTGTTTTACTTCTCTCATTGAACCCAAAAATGTTAAAAAGCTCTTGTTGATGAGTATTGGGTGAATGCTATGCAATTGAACTGGAACAATTTGAAAGAAACAATGTATGGGATCTTGTTCCTAGGCTGAACATTCTAATGTTATAGGAACCAAGTGGATTTTTAAAAACAAAAGCGATGAACTTGGTAACGTAACTAGAAACAAAGCAAAGCTAATTTAGTGGCTCAAGGCTACACAGGTGGAAGGAGTTGACTTTGATGAAACTTTTGCCCCGTGCTTGGACTTGAGTCCATAAGACTCTTGCTTGCTTTTGCTTGTGTTCTTCAAATCAAATTGTTTGAGATGGATGTCAAAAGTGCCTTCCTAAATGGTTTTTTGAATGAGGAAGTGTTTGTTGAACAGCCCAAAGGTTTTGAAAATCCCCATTTTCCCAACCATGTTTTTAGACTTAAAAAGGCCCTATATGGGTTGAAGCAAGCTCCTCGGGCTTGGTATGAAAGGTTGACCACGTTTTTGTGTGATAAAGGCTATAAAAGGGGAAGTGTTGACAAAACTCTATTCATCCAAAAATTTAGTAATGGTATCACCATTGCTCAAATTTATGTTGATGACATAGTGTTTGGATCAACCTCTAAACAAAACTTGATGAGTTTGTTGACTACATGTCTTCTGAGTTTGAAATGAGCATGGTAGGAGAGTTGAATTATTTTCTTGGGCTTCAAGTTAAACAATTTGACAAAGGTATTTTTATCACTCAGAACAAGTATGCCAAGAACCTTGTCAAAAGATTTAATTTGGACAATAAAAGCACATGAAAACTCCTATGGGCACTAATGATAAATTATCCAAAGATGAAAATGGTACCCCTATTGATCCTACTCTCTACGAAGTATGATAGGGAGTCTTTTGTATCTCTTTGCTAGTAGACGATATTAGCTATAGTGTGCTGTGTGTGTGCTAGATATCGGTCATGTCCCAAAGAATCCCATTTGAAAGTGTGAAAAGAATCATTCGTTATATTAATGGGATGTTGATCTTGGTATCTTGTACTTTCTTTTGATACTAACACTAATTTATTTGGTTTTAGTGATCTTTGACAAGGCGGTATGTCGATGACAGAAAAAGCACCTTTGGAGGGTGTTTCTACCTTGGGAACAATCTTGTTTCCTGGTACGAAGAAAGCAATTGTATTTCCTTGTCCATTCTTTGAATCTGAGTATATTGCATTGGGAAGTTGTTGCTCCCAAATGTTATGGATGAGACAGATGTTGGTGATTATGGGATTGAAGAGAAAATTCTTACTGCTTATTGCGATAATTCAAGTGCCATAAACATCTCTAAAAATCTGTGCGGAAAGACTCTAGAACTAAACACATCGATATTCGACACCATTTCATTAGAGACTTGGTTGAGAATAAAATTGTTACCATTGATTTTGTCACTCACTGAGAATCAAATTCTTTGATATTTTCACCAAAGCCCTAGACTTCCAAAGGTTTAATTGCAAACAGTCTCCTGGGTGTTTGTATTCTCGAGCGAGTGTGGGTTTTGGTGTTGCAACACCATGTGCATCATTTCTCCTTCTTGATGTGTTGCAACCTCTTTTTGATCTTAATTCTTGTGCATTAGACATTTTGCATTTTTAAGATCATTTCATTCGCTTTTCTGTTTTAGTGTTGTAACCCTATTGAGTACTCCTTTGATGAACTTTACGCTTTAAAAACAATTGTGGGTCGATTGCAAAGCGAATGATTTTTCCCATGTGAAAGATGTATTTATTTTGAGCCTTTTGGAAAAAAGTCGCCCTTACATGTGTGTGAAAGCTATTGATTTGTGAACCATTCTCATTGTTCTTTTATATGCTTGAATCTGTTATGATCTTACGAGAAAGAGCTACCCATGTTTTTGGAGCGAAAGCTACCGATCGGCTAATTGTTATTCTTGATTCCTTTCACTCAAAAGATTTATTAAATGGGAAAAGGATTTTGATCCATTGACTTTGTATGGTGGTGTTCTTGAAAAAGGTGGTACAACACTGGGTTACCGCACCCAAAACGTCCGAGGCCTTTTTATTCTGTCAAAAATAAACTCATCATTCTAGACATCCTCAGGATCATTTTGGGCTTGTGGAAAATATTTTCTCTCTTGATTCGATGTGGTGTATTATTTTTTGAAATGATTTATTCCTTAAATTTGTCTCACGATTATAAAAGGTATTGATTATCCGTGCTTATTCTTGAATTAATGCACACTTGACTTATGGGACTTTTCCAAAAAAATTTTGAATTTCAAAATTTGCGGTTGGGATTTTTTCGGGAACTTCCACATTCGTCGCCAAGTGTATCTCCCTATCAAGGAAGTTATTTATTTCTCTTTGTCTATATACTCACATTCACCTTGTGTTTAAAAGGAAGTTTTTTTTTTCGTGATTCTTCTTCTTAGACTTCTTGACCGCTCTCGTCTTACCCAAATCTTCCATAGTATCTTGTGCTTGTTCGTTTTTGTTTTGATTCCTCCCAATGGTTCGCACAAGAGAACAGATCCTACGAGAATTGAGAGAAGTTGCAAGTCGGAGAAAAACAGGGGAAACCCCATTCGAAACCCCTGTTCGCGTACAAGAAGACTTCTTCATTTGGTAGTGCCACTTCCGGTGTGGCTACCTCTCGGGGACATCTTCCGGGAGTGGATTTAAACAAACCCCCCTGTTGAAACTAACCCTAATCCTTCCGGGGCCGTTGAGGGTGTACACATTGCGCCCATAGAACAGGACATTTTCTCCGTGGGTAATGTCAATCAACCATCTAGGTTGTCGCCTCCCTCATCACGGGTAAAACCAACAGATCAATGTTTCGCCAGACATACTTTCGAAAAACGAAAAAATGGTGTGCCCATTGACCAAGGAGATGAGGAGGAAGCTTTTGTGGCAAGAAAACGAGCGACCACATCTCCGAACCCTTCCAAGAGGATCATTCGACGGATGGTGTTCACCGATTCAAGATGAAACTCCACGGGAAGACCCTTTGGTAAACCTCCTCTTAGTACTAGCGAAAATCTTTGTTGAACCCTCCGAGGATACCTCTTCGTTCGATAGTGAAAGCGGCCGGTCGGATTCGACCAGGATGATGATCTTAGGAATGGACACTAATGAGGGTGCAATGTCGGTGATGCAACACCAAGTTCACACATCGACGGCGAGTCTCATCCGAACCTCCGACTCGAATTAGAGGCAAAGAAAGGTCGATTTTCCACTTTTTACTCTGCGAGAATAAAAATCTTTGGGAGAGTGTTGTTCAGCGTGAAATTCTCTTGTGAAAGGCCTCTCAAAATGGATGATCATGCTAAATTTGGTATTCTTGGCTCCCTTGGGAACATAGATCTCCTTGGTTCATTACTCACATTGGTAAGTATGTTGATCGTGTTGTGAGGAATTTTATCGCAACTTGCCTTTGAGATTTACCGATCACAACTCGCTAAGTATGGGGTGTGGATTCGATGGAGAAGGTTTACTCATTTACTCCTACGGATATTAATGCGGTTTTGGAAGGAAATAATGCGGATGATTTGGATCGCCTTATCGACATGGATGCAATTGCAAAAGAGATAAGTGGGGGTGTGAAAGAAGTTTTTCAGGGAGAACGCAAGAAAAATTTAAGGCCAAAGACTTGACCAAGAAATACACTCTTCTTCACAAAATTGCACTTTGTGGATGGACTTCTACAAAGCATTCCTCTTGATCACTATGGATCGGCCACCTGTTGTATTGCATTGGGACCAGCCATCCATTCAACATTGGGAAAATGATCTTCGACATCATCGGGACTCATGCTGGGTACACCAGTACTTATGGTATTCTCCCCTTCCCTTCTTTAATCTATAAAGTGCTTGTTTCTCAGGGGTTTAGAAAGAAGGCATCCGAGGATCTAGTTGTTGTCCCTGCTCCCATTTCCATCTCCGTTAAAATCCTCAAAAGTGGGAAGATAAATGACCTACCTCTACCTCCTCCTTCTGTTTCCACTGCTGGGGCTTCTTCCAGTGTTGCAACACCGGGGAATTCCGCACTTGAAGCCCGATTACGAACTGAGATAGCTGAAGCAGAACACCAAATCAAGTACTGGACCTCGAAGAAGTTAGAAGACAGTGGTCTTATCCCGGCTCCTTGCTCCTGCGGGTTCTTTGCATTTGTTGCTCAAAAAGGGGAGTAAGTGTAAATGATGATCTTGATGATCTTGATGACTTGGCGAATCTTGCGCCATTGCTGCTGAAGAAGCACACTGACGGGGAGTCTAGTCTTTGGCGAAGATCGCCGGAGGAGTCTCAATCTCCATGAAGATGAAGTTGACTCGAGGGAGAGCGAGAGGAAGCTAGTGGCTCGATTGAATTTACAACATCTCTCGAATGTTCTTGTTTGTCTTTGTTCAAATGATTAACGGTGTTAAACTAGTCTCATTAGATCGATATTTTGGACAAAATGTTGGATGAATTTTGAATCGCTTGTTTGCATGCAACGAATGTGCTAACTTGCGGGTTTTTATCGTTACCTTGACTCTTGTCATATCCTATATATATCTGTTAAGTGTTGTTTTGACCAAAAGTGCCAAAGGGGAGATTGTTAGTGTTATTAAAGTTGGCAATTTTGGTCCGTTTAGCACTTGGTGCATGTTCTAGTGTTGTAACTGGTAATGCAACACTAGCTCCACGAGAATCCGGGCGGATTTTATGCCGATTCGTATTTGATTTTTGGCAAGATCTTTATATTGTGAATGTTCTTTGATATTATTGATAATGTTTATCTTAATTGATTGAAAGATATTTTTAGATTGCCAATTATTCCTTTTTAATCACTTTCCTTGTGTAATTGATTCTTACCCACAAGGAAACGATTTTGATTTCTGATCTCCTTCCTTTAGCAAGAAACCGTCCATCTTGAAATCGGGGATAGGTTTTCTTTTGATGGCTATAAAGAAGAGAAGTCGGACCTTGAAGATGTAATCGAGCACAAGCATATTCAGAGCTTTATTTTGCACATCTTCAAGAAATCATTTTACTACATACTCTTATTCTTCGGGAGAAGAAGGTGAAGATCTACGGTGTGGATCGACTCAACCGTTCAAGGGATTTGAAGTTGGAGGGATTCCAACAAGGTTGAGTGTTCTGAAGAATCGATTCGAATATTAGTTTTATACGAGTGTTGGTGTATTAGATAAAGAGGGATTCTTTATGCTTTTCGTAAATCCAGTCGTATTTGTAATAACTCCTTGTTTTCTAATATTGGATTGTTTCTTCTCTGGGCGTGGCCTCGTGCATTAAGATTGAGGAATCTAAGCACGTTAAAAATCTCCGTGTTATTTTTATTCCGCTGTGTACTTGTGTTGGTTGGTTCAGTGTTACAACATTAACATCAACCCTTGAGAATCTACATTCGTTTCACATAAGTAAGGGTATGATTCTATCAATATTATTTTAATATATTATATATTTAATATGTGGTTCCGGGAAACGGGGTGGGAGTATGATCCATGTCCCACCCCCGCCAACGGGAAGAAAAATCCCCGTTCCGTCCCTATGGGGGTAAAAGTCGTGGAATCTCTGCCCCGTTCGAGGCGTATCCCCGAGGAAACGGGATTCCCCGCCCGCTGTTCTTACTTCTGGCATGAAAAGCCCAAAACAGTTCACAACAAAGGATGGTCCTTCCACACCATCAACCATGTCGAAATAGCCCAAAAGAAATGTAACTTAGCCCAGTTGCGTTATGCTTTAAGATTGATTGGGCCGCGACTGGCCGACTTGGTTCTAGGTGCCTAGGTGGGAAGAAAAAGGATCCATATATGTTTTTTTGACACGCTGATTTGACAGGTTCCTTTTAATTCCAAAAAAATCAAGGATGAAGAGTCAAAGCAAATTGCCAATCTAGTAGTTTTCTTTCAATAGATGATGATACGGGTGTAAATGAGTGGGTCGAGTCGAACCAAATATAGTATTGTCAATCTTGTTTCAACTATAATTGAGCTTTAAAATTTGTGTTTCAAACTTGGATTGATTATTAATCTACTCGAGCTCTAACGAGCTTTAGATGAGCCCAACACGAATCGAGAACCGATGAAGAATTTAATATTTTTACACATACTTTATTCGTTTTTTACTAATCAAGTCGGTTTCGAGCTTTACATCTTATTGAATGCGAAAATGTGTTTAAGCTTGATTCATATATAACGAACGGGCTCAAACGAGCTTTTAATGATCTATCTCGAATAAAGTATTGAATAATTTGGTTCATTTTTCAATCCTAAATGATGATAGTTAGATGATTTCTCCAAATATTTTTATTTTTCATTTTCTCTTTTTACTTTCTCTACAACTTGCATTCAATCTACACTCGTGTATCCAATCCATAGTGGACAATAATGTTTCTTGCTTTTTGTCCACTTCATTAGAAGAAAAGTTCAATCACATAAGGACTCTATTTATTTATATATTGAAATCTGGGTTTGTAGACTTTAAGCCAAATTTGTCCACAAAGTCCTTTCATGCCCATCCCTTTTCGGCTTTTCCCACCCTTGATGTCCTTTTTTTGTCCAGCTTATATCATTACTACCATGAATTGGGCACTGACCAATTATTATATAATAACTAAAATAATAATTGAAAAAGGGGTTATATAAGTTGTGCCCACTGTGTAGTAGTGCACTCATATTCATATTGACTAAGACCTTGATTGTCTGGAAACTTCTGAGCTAAGTGAAGTGAGATGTCATTAAATCATCTAAGAATTAGGGATAACTCTCCAAAATCTGTCAAGTTTTTTGAAGTTCTTCTTTTCTTTTATCTTTCCTTATTTATTTATATACTTATTTCTCGCTTATGATGAATATTATCTTCAAAAATTCAGTTTTTGGATCTCCTGAATATCATTTTGTTTTCGGATGGGATTATAAGGCAATATTTAACATACTTCATTATAAATAATTGATTATATTGGATGAGTCTACATGTTCAAAAACTTAGACGATGTATGGTGGAGCACTGGAGCTTATGCGTTGTTCAAAACATTTTATAAGATCTATGAGTATAGTTGGTCAAAAAAATTTATTTAACAAGATTTTTATAGTTTTGATAGTTTTATTTACATAATTATCATTATTCTCATTTTAAAATCACATCATCTTATTTTATCCGAATATTTCAGTAGTTTATTCTTTGAATAATATCTAACACTTTATACATTTTAAAAATATTTTATAAAATGTATGATTTATAAAAATAAAAATAAAATAGACTTGGCGAAACATTGTTTTACTAAAATCGTATTAGAAGAATGTGTTTGGAAGCGTGTATATAATCAAGAATAAATATGCGTATTAAGAGGATCTCCTTTTTTTAATTTATATATTTTTATTTTATTTTAAATATATAATTTAGGAATTAGAAAAAAAAAGATTCCTAACACTATTTTTTTAATGTTATATGATTTTTCTTCCTAGCAATCTCTTTCCATGTATTCAAAAACACCCACATGGGTTCTATCGCATGCAATCATCACGACTAAGTGAATAACCCCGGCCCACCTATCACATGGATTTGGAATCCAACCACATATATCCTTCTCAATTGTTTAATTATTATAGAGATCACGCTTCTCCATACTTTGAACTATAATCGTGCTTGCAGTTAGTTTAATATTGCATGAAGCCGCCATGATGAGACCATGAAATCGCGTTTTATTGAGTAGGTGGAATATTCTTGGATGTCATCCACCCGACACTTGTCTCTTTCTTATATTTAATTCATAACATGGTTTGCACTTGGAGATTTATGGTTATGCATGAAATATTGTTTTTTTAATTTTGGGGATATCGGGATTCCCGAACTTACGCCGACTGACTAGTTTTGGGATAGTAGTCGTGATCCCTGCAAACTGCCATCATATGTCTTAGAAATGGTTAAAGTCGGACCAGATTCAACTTCCTCCTTACCAGATTAATGTGAGACAAAAATAAATAAATATGTTCTCTTTTAGAAGTCGAACCCACACAACAATAAAACAGAAGGGATGACTAGCCCTCCCTTTACCATCCAGCTATGCGGCTATGCCCGGATGCATATATGAAATACTGGTATATATGGGCAATGAGGGTTGTTATTTATTTATTTAAAATATTCATTCCAACTATGTTTGATATATATTTCTAACATTGAGGAATATTTAATAATTATTTTATCCCATTGTTGTCCCTTTTTCCCCGCTAGGACCTATGGTATAATTTAGTAAATTTACAACAATCTGTTCATTGGAAATGCTATAATAATGTACAACCATTAATTATTGTCTATCTTTTTTTTTTTTTTTTTTTTTATATGATCCCCACACACCTAATTATATAATTGTTCACACTGCGCGGACCTATGGGGCGTCGCTTCACTAGTAATGAGACTAATCTCTGCTGCAGCAGTGGGCCAACTTTAAACCCACATACTAACGATAGTCGGGAGATTAAGGCCACAATTATTTTTACTTTAAAATATTAAAGGTCACATTCATTTTTATTTTAAAGTAGTATCTTTTTCAATTTTTTATTATTTGAAATGCTATAACCAATATAGAAATCAAAAGTATTATAGAATCTAAAAATTCTAGCCACTTTTTCTTCCATCATCCTTCTATGAATGGGGAAGTAATTTTCAGTAATTTTATTCCTTTAAGTTAAATAAATTTATTCCCAATAGGTGACTTTTAT
The DNA here is from genome assembly GCA_016081115.2 of Rehmannia glutinosa. Taxonomy (NCBI): domain Eukaryota; kingdom Viridiplantae; phylum Streptophyta; class Magnoliopsida; order Lamiales; family Orobanchaceae; genus Rehmannia; species Rehmannia glutinosa. Next base: position 452,759 of record JABTTQ020000752.1, read on the forward strand.
TCGCCTAATATGTGGCTTTTATTTGTCCCCAATAAGTGGGTTTTTTAGTCAATAAAAATGGTGGAATTTTGTTCGGAAGATCGAGACGAGCCATTATCCTGCAATCACGTGACAAAAACGAGATCATTTTTGTGACGTGTTGTGTCCAAAGATCATTGCGAAGTTCTAATCCTACGGATCGATTAGATCTATTTAGGTTTAGAATTTTTATTTGAGATCCGTATAGATTTATGATCTTGTAGGGCTTGCACTATTTTTTCATTCGTTGTAATTAATTGTAATTTTTTCTAATAAATGAATGGTACTATTTAATTCTGAAAAAAATACCATACCATACTTATGTCGCCCTATTTTCATCTGAAATATCTCATTTCTCAATTTCTCATTTATAGAAAATCAACACACTGGCTACCATTACACCTAATTCAAAATATTTGGCACTCACATATTTTTTATCATAACACATCAACCTTTTCGTACTTTCAAAATATTTCCGTATGAGCCCACCACTAACCAACGTATATGATATCCTGATATTAAAATTTATAAATAACATAAGTCTTAGGAGTGTGCACGGTTGGGGACAGTTGAGAGATACATAAATCTCGAGTAACCGTCCGAAGTTGAAGATTTTAAAAATCAATCTCGAACCGAACCGGGTGGAGAAAAATCTCGATCGAACCGTCACGAAAATTGAGTGCGGTTTCTGAGACGAGATCGATTCTAACGGGATGGTTCGGGGCGATACGGTTCGGGACGGTAAAACGGAGATTAATCATAAGTAAAACACACAAAATAAGAAAAAAATAAAAATGAATATAAAAATCACCAAACAATTATAGTCTATTCCTTTTTTAGTGCAATCTCAAAATAAATACTACAATTATAAAGGGCAACACAATCTCAAAATTATAAATTCATAATAAACAATACAATCCAAAGTAGAATTACTTCAAAAATATATGTTGTAATAGAGCATATACTTTTCCATAAGCTCCATCAATGAAACTTAATATAATAATTATATCGGATAATTTTCTAGGTTATTTAAATGTGGGGTGTCACAATATCAAAATATAAATAAGATAAAAATAATATATTTGTATGTATTAAAAAATTCTTAAAATCGGTTCTAGATTCGGATCGATGCGGTTCTCGTACGGATATTTCAAAAATCTCGAACAGTACCATAAAATTTTAAGACGATTCGGTTCGGAGAAAGTCAAAAAGTCAACGGATATTTTGATCCAGGATATTTTTCGGTTCGGATATCGGTTCGGTTAGGTGATCTCCAAGTCCAAGTCGTGCATTTCTAATAAGTACAACGTAAAACCAAAAAAATTATCATTTTCAGCATATCTTTTCATGCAGGCGAAAAAAAAAAAAAAAGAAAAAGAAAAAGAAAAAGAAAGAAAGATACTCAACGGAATAAAATTTTATTTTCTCAAACCTAAATTTATATAAAAATAAACTACAATAAACTCAACTAAAATATATTAAAATATTTCTCAATTTTCAAAATCCAATAGAAAATGCTGAAAACTGAATATACATTCCCAAAAATAAAACCAAATATGCCCTAAATTCTTTTCTATCTCGATATTTCCTAATTAATTAATGTGAAGCAACTCACAAGTGAAATATTACAAGAGAGAAAGACACTTGTACAAAGCATAATGTAATATATAAGTCTACATGAAACATGACATCACGTGCATGCCATACGCATACACATCCATCTTTTCTACACGTTGGATGGGTTAATTTCATCGACATTCAATTGGGGTCCCCCTCCTGGAAAAGTGACACTGGAAAATTGAAATTCTTTTCACGGCTCAGTAAGTTGGTAAATGCATATAGAATAAACTCAGTTGTAAGAAATAAAATTAAATGAAGAAAATTATGACATTTTATCCTTAAATTGGAAAAAAAGCAAAGAGGTAGAAACATGAAACAACAGATCAGCAGGTACAGTGCCGTAATTGAGTGCAAGTTGCAGAGACAAATTAAAGGACACATAGCAAAAATAAAAGTTGGTACGATGGTGCTTTACAACTCCAAGTTTCCACTATCAACATAATACAAAGTGACAAACAAAAAGACAAACAGTTGCTTATTCAGGAATATGGAAGGGGTCCCGGCTCATACTTGTCTCTTTGTTTATAGCAACTATATACAATGATAATTACATTGGAATCCTTTTTATTTATTTAGTTAGTTAGTTAGTTAGTTTTAATTATTCAAAGAAAATTGAATATAAAATAAATGATATTCTCTTTCTGTATATGAATTGGGTTCAATTTAATAAAGTTATTTTAAAATAAAGAGTATTATATGTGGATTTTTATTTTAGCTAAATTTTAGAGGAGTAAAATTGTGTAACCGTCCACTCATTCCTTTTTAGTATTACTTTTAGAGAGATTAATGTGGGGTGATTGTTTCAAAACTAAGAATATATTTTGAGAGTGTGATTGAATATGCAATGAAAATATAATGACGATAGTTGATGTGATAATTTTTTTATTACATTACTAATTTATTAATGTGCGTGGCGATTACAAAAAATCTTCTTATATTTTAAAAGTAATAAAAAAATATATACTTACATTTTATTTGAAAATTCGTAACTTTCTTTCAAAAAAAAAAAAAAAATATTAAATACTTTCTGGTGTATTTATAACTTTGTGAACATCTTTAAATTGAGAATCACGGTGGCCTAATCGTAAGACGTTTGTAAATTCCAGACACGCATGTGCCGGGTCAACATCTCCTCTCGTCCGAGAATTTGTCCATTTACTTTCTAAAGATAAAACCGATTGAAATTCTCACGCATTGTGAAATACAAATTTACTCTACATAATTGGATGATTTGGATCCCAAAAGCATTACTTTAATAACGAAACACATATACTTGGCAATATATCTATTTTTCCTGTATGGTCTATAAATCCCATCAAATTTAAAAAGTAAAAGTCCACTGGTGGGAACTTTATGGTTGTTGGATACAAATTTCTTATTTCCACGATACTAGAATTTTCTAAGATACCTAATTATCAAACTACCTTTGTGTCGCATGATGTCAATTCGTTAATTATGTAGTTTTCAATTAGTTGACTACGAAATTTATCTCATCTTGCTACGTTCAAATTTACGCAGAACAAACATTATCAAATAAACCAATGTCGGACTCAGATACTCAATTTGATAAACACTCTGAAATTGGTAAATTACCTAGTATAATATGCTGTTCTATTATTCTTTAAGAGCAAAAGTATATTTCAGCAATCATTAAATTGACTAAAAAGGCCACTTTTGTGACCTCTTTCCAAGTTGCCACCTACCTTCGCCACCAATAAAAAGAATTATTATAAAATTCAGTCATGCAAATACTAGTCCAATCCGATTATAGGGCCAGACTGATATAAAACATTGCAAGAAGAGAGCCGGGATTTAGCCCGTCCGATTAGATCCCAAATCCGGGTTAGTTCTCATGGATTGAGTCGAATTTGGATATCCAAAATGGCGATCCAATGAAATTTCATTTGATCCATTTTTCTTTGGACCAGTGGGCTAACATCGGTCCAGCTCAGTCCATTTGACATCTCTAAGCACATTATACATTTAAGTATCCATGCAATATTAACTTTTTAAATAATTTATATATTGATATATTACCTTAAATTCATGCACCCAATATATTATGAACTATGCACTGAATGTACCATAAATTCATACACCCAATGAATCTTTAACAAATTAACATTATGCCATACTAAGCAAGTGTTAAATCCACTTGAGCCACATAAACTAAACATAATTAATTTTTAAAATATTAATGATCAAAACTGATGACAAAAACATAATCCTATTAAACCCTTGACCAATCTATAGATATTGGAGCCTTTATGCTAATCATAACAAAAGATAAAGCCATCCCAAATGACCTATTTGCCCCTGGCAATATTCTCTTATTTACATTTTGCTACCCTCACATGACACTGCAAGCGTTAGGGTTCTCATCGCTGAACAATTGGGGAGCATGGTAGACCGGATACGGGTTGTAGTGAAATTGGTCCCCGACAATAACCGGACCCGGCGTAAACGGGTACGGGAACGCACCCAATTGTGCCTGCATCTTGTTCGCTTCCATCTTCCCATCACCACCGTCGAAACCACCTGCTTCGCCGCCGGAATTCCCCTTGTCGCCGCCACCGCCTTTCTCTTTCTTCTCGCCGTCCTTCTTAGGAGGAACGATTTCCACGCCTTTCTTCAGCTGTTTCTGGAGATTTTCGGCTAAAGCTTTCATGTCCATGGCGCCGGTAACCGTCACCAGGTCCTTTTGCTTGTCGATCTTCATCTCCTGGTACCCTGCAAATCGACGCCGTTAAGAAAATCAGCATTTTGAAGGAGTTAATTAATTGAAAACGAAGTTGTGTTAAATTAAATTTCACCTTTGGTTTTGGTGACGGTTTTGTATATTTTCTGAATGCATCCATCGCAGTGTAAATGCACCTTAAACACCGCCGTCGTCAATGGTGGCTGTCAAAAATAACATAATAATTAAAATGGGGATTGGAAAAAGAAAAAGAAAACAGTGAGAATGAATGAATGGCTAATAAGATGCGCCTGATCAATCAATGTGACGAGAATTGATGGGACTAAAGCGAAGAAACGTGGGAGAAACGCCAAGTGAAAATTGAAAGAAACGTCGAAAAAATTTCAGAAAAATTTCCATGGAGTTGACGTGAAATGTCGCAACTACTGTTTGCTAACGTGCGCTGGCAAATGGCAATCCACATGAATTTCCGCTTTCACCGGAATAAATAAACTAAACTGCTAAATAAAATATATCAGAGTACTAAACTAAGGAAGATAAAAAGAATGCATTGAACAACGACGACACACTAACGTGCGCTGGGAAAAAGACAAAATGAGCATCAGAATTAGCAAAAATGGGACAGAACAATCCATTAATGCAGAGACACAGCATTACACGCCGGCGCACAATAGGGAATAGCAGTGAGTTGTAACATTTTACCTCCTTTTCCTTGGATTTTTTCTGATCAGATTTATCATTTGAATTTTTGTCTTGAGATTCTTTCTTCTTCTCCTGTTTATCATTGTTTTCTTTGCCTTTAGCATTCTCTTTGTTGTCGCCATCTTTTTTGGGCTGTGGTGAAATGAGTTCAACTTTTTTGTGGGTTTTCTGCTCCACTTTCTCCCGGAGCTTCACCGGATCCACCGTCCCCACCACCGTAATCTTATGGCCGTCACCGGTTGTCACAGCATCAACGCCTTTTAAACAAACCAAAATTAGCAAATTAACAATATCTTTTTTAAGCAAATACTAATTTTAAAGTTAAAAGCATGAAAACAGAGCAAAAACAGAGGAATCCCAGAAAAACAAAACTGGCAAAAATTCTAAAAGTGATTGTTCTAATTAGTCAGAAAAATGAATCTGAGCTAACATATTAACTAGAAAAAAAAACACACCTATAACAGGAGATAAGTAAAAATATGAATAATTATTCACTTTGAGTATTTATTTTAATTTGCTTACCATCAATAGAGCGAATGCACTTGATGACTTTTGAAGCGCAGCCGTCACAGTGCAAATCGGCTTTCAAAACGACGGTGATGTTGTTTTTGCCTCCTCCATTTTCTTTCTTCTTGTTGTCTCCTTCCTTTTTCTCTCCTTCATTGTTTTTCTTGTTCTTCTGCAACACCCACAACAAGAGAGACAAGAAAAGATGAATCAAGAACAGAAACAACAATTAAAAGGGAAATAAAACACGTAAAGTGAAGAAGATTACTCTTCATACCTCACCCATTTTGAAAGATTACTGGTTTAAGTACTGCAGAATAATGAAATCAAAGCGGAAAAATGAGTGTTGAGCTAATGAGGGTTAATTTATATACAAGAGAAAAGGGTAGTGTGTGTGTGTGTGTGTGTGTGATGTGGGTGGTCCGTGTGGTGTGAGTTGTCATAGGAATGTCAAATTGTGCGTGTGAAGATTGGTTTATTTGTATTCATACATGCATTATAATAATATATAGGCTAAGGTGAAAATCGAACCAAACTATTAGATCACTCGATAGATCTATCTATCGTTATAAACTCGTTTAAGTTTGGTTAGATTAACAAAACGAAACCAAGTCCAACATAATTTTTCATTCAACAAGATATGAAACCCGCCAAGCTCGACTCAATTGGTACAAAATAAACATAGTATGTGTAAAAATATCGCCTATTCGGTACCGATTCGATTAGGTGTTTGCTCAACCAAAGTTCGTTCAAGCTCTTGACTAATAATCAAATCAAATTCAAACACAATTTTTCAAACCCGATAAAAATTCAAATAAATTTGAAGAACACTATATTTAACTCTATTTGATTATACATGTATTCATGAAATGATAACATTTTGTTGAGTCGGAAAAGTTTTGGTTTGGACGTGTAAATTGGGTTGCGGTGGGTGGATGGGTTCTAGGAAAGTTTAATATATAGGGCCCAGTGGGCTATGGAGTTATAGCCTCTTTAGATTTTGCTTTTAAGCACGACGGTTGCATACTTGCATTGCATCCTATATTAGTTTTTTTTTTTTTTTTTTTTGGCATCCTATATTAGTTAAATACGAAACCAAAAGTCAAAAAGTATATATATTATGTATATATGACTATATATATTTTTTTATAAAGTTAAACGGAATGATTCGAATGAATCAGCTTAAACAATTTAAAACTGAATAGGGTATGGATTAATGAACGTATATTGATTATGTAAAAAGAACAGTTTGGAAGTAAAAATACCGCATTGTACTTCAAAGTAGGCGATGGTATTGCTCGTATTCACGGCTTGATGAAGTAATGGCGGGTGAATTAGTCGAATTTGAAGAATGTACAATAAGTATTGCTCTGAATTTGGAACCAAATAACGCTGGTGTTGTATTAGTAGGCGGTGGTTTGATGATACAAGAAATAAGTTCTGTAAAAGCAACATGAATAATTGCTCAAATGCCAGTGAATGAGGCTTATTTGGGCCGTGTTGTATTTTATCAACATTTTTTAAGTTAAATTACAAAAAGCAGAAAGCTACATTAAGTATTGAATAAAACAAAGAAAAAAAGAACTTTATCCATAAATTGATGAAAGAGATCTGAATTGAAAAATATTTACTAGTAAGAGGTAATAAAAATAGATATAAAATATTATAATTATATTTTTATTTAAAAAATAGTGGGCTAGTCTGACTCCATTAAAAATGCGCGCCAAAAGGCCAAATTTAAACTTAAATTTAAAATAATTGTCCCAGCAGTCGCCCATCCTTGTTTAGGGAATCAAAAAACTCGGGAAACTCCTCTTTTTGTCAATTTAAACGGACCGGCCTTTCGGATTGTAGCCTGTTTAACATCTCTAATTCAAGCAATATGCAATATTTCTCTCCAAAGTAATATGGTATCATTATCCAGAGACGCTTTGCTATCTACTACTACGATAGCATAATTTCCTCAGTCCGTCTGACGTACAATCTTCATAAAAGGGGTTGGGCTCAAACGGTTGTGCCAAGCTGCTGAAAACTGCAGCATAGACAAATGGATATGAGAGCTGAATCCTATAAGGTAATTGGGCTTGCGATGGTTTATCTTTGTTAAGGCCGTCCTAATACACAACAAAAGCCCAGTGGATTTGTATGAAGCCCAAGCCTTTAGAGAGCTTGAGTCCTGTTACAGTTTCGATGGCAATTGCATCAAAGTTATTGGTAGGAGCGGATTCAGATCCACTGATTCCGGATGTTATGATTTTATCCTATAAATGGACCACAATCAAGTCCATGAGAAGACCCAAGTTTATTGGGCCCAGTTAGATGCAGTTTGATCTGTTTGTTTTAAGCTCAATAGGGGATACAAAATTAAGTGGATGTTTGGCTAAACTTATTTAAAAGATTTTATAAGTTCGCATAAGATGTTTTTCGATCTTATAAGATATTTTTTTAATTTTACGAATAAGTTATTGAAGTGTTTAAGTAAAATAAGATGGTGTAACTTTTAAGATGTCAAGAATGACAATTTTATTATATAAAATGGTCAAAAATAAAAAAGGAGCTAGGTTAAAAACCATTTAATAGAACTTTTACCATGTTTTGTGCGTAAGTGATAATCGGTCTTTGTTGTATGGGCAATTTAAATTCAGGAATAGAAAATTTCATAATTTTTTTCAAAAATTATAATAATTTGTCGAACCGAAATTTAGACCGAAAAGTGAAAAGGAAAGAGAGCTCATTAATTCAGTTTGGTGTTCGATTAAGCTTTTCGATTGTCCGATGGTTCGGTCGGGTTTGACGGAACGAACAAACGACTCCACTTCTCCAATCATGAAAATAAATGTAGTAGGAATCAACATTGTCTTGATGGTAAAAGCTTATGTTGTAAGAGGGATTTACTCTGGTTCGGATCCATATGAGTGCATTTGTTTTTTCCACTACTATCCCTATTATACTAAATGGGATGTAGCAAATTCATGAAAATGGAATGTAGCACTGAGGTTATGTATTTCAGCCTTCTATTGCTCTTGGATATTAACGGGCCGAGTTCATTAGGAAAGATTGGGCTGAGCCGTGCCATGCGAGGCCCAAGATCGGATATAGGGCACTTTCAGGGCTAGGGCGACTGGAAAAATGAATTTTGATCATGGTTAAGTTAGGAAATACAAGATGTGTTAAACAAACTACCATATAAAATAAATTTTTTTTCTTGAGGAAATAAGGTATACTTTTTTTTTCTTGAGGAAATAAGGCCCCCGAAACACTAGACGGATCAATCCCAAAAACCGCATCACGGACCTCCCGGACCGTCGGCATAGCACAAAGTCCCTCCAAATCAACGGAATCGGGAAGCCGAGGGAAGAACTCATCGACGGGAGTGGTCGATACTCCCAACGTATTAAAAAAATAAAAATTAAAGAATTAAAAAAAGATTATGAAATTAAATTATATTAATATAAGTGTACTTTTTTTTCAAATTTTCAGATTTGGTGAGAAAAAATCAAAATTTAATTAATATTATTTATATACTTTATATTAATCTTTTTAGTTTGGTGAGAAAAAATATAATAAGAAATAAGTATAAAGTACTATATAAAAGAATATAAAAATAATTCAATTTCCGGTTCAATTTCCTACTTGTTATGATGCCAATGAGTCCAGGTAAGACCCATATCCGCCTCATTTGGGGCGGGGTTTTATAGTGAAAATAAGTCTTTGCATGTGTATGGTGTTTTCTTTTGAGGATCCCACTCGTCCCAACCTTATCCGTATAAATTTCTAATAATTACAATTCTTTATATTAGAATATTTTTAATAGTATTATTTTGAAATAGAATTTTTAAATATTTTTTAATTTTAAAATTGTTCTAACAGGGTTTAATCTGCCTATCCATCGGTCGGCGAGGCATGTATGAGTCTTGGACATTGAAACCATAGCAGATTGGAACTTGGATCCAGGGTCGGACTTAATAGGAAGCCCAAGAGGCTCCTGCCTAGAGCCCCAAATTCTTGGGGACCCAATTTTTTTCCTCTTCAACCCACAACACCCAAATTAAAAAAAAAAAAAAAAAAGACTTGAACTCTTCTCAACTCTTCCATAATTAACGTTAACAACAGGCAAAGAATCAAATCCTCTTCCCTCCACCATTGTGAATGGTGACTTTCATCTTCCTCACTCGGTCATTCCTCAGCGGTAGTCGGCGGTCAAAGGCGGCAGACGGCAGTCAAAAAACCCATTTTTAGAATCTCGTCTAAGGTCTTGTGATTCACAGATCAGGCGTTCCTCGGATCCAGGTTGAAACAAAGTAAAAACAAATGGTATAACTGGAATTCAGAATCATTTATTGTGCATAGTATTTCATATTATAATTCATTAATAAAATAAACTACATGTGTACTAATAACGTATTTAACATACCAAAAATATTTAACATACCAATAAATTATTATTTAAAAGAGACATCCCTATTGGTGGAGTCAAAGCATTACTAGAAATGGGTTGTGCAATTGACGTGAAATGTGTGGCGAGCAGCAAAACCCACTTTCTTTTGACCTGGAAAAATAACAGTAAGAGGCCACGAGGAAGTCAGATGATGCTCTACACGTGGCGGTCAGGGATTAGTCGATGTACCAAAACCCACGTGATGAGGGGGTTCTTGATCACGTGGGCTATTGGTACTGGGTGCTGGGAGCCTGGGACCACGTGTACTTGAAGCATATGATCAGAAAACCAACAGCAGGAGAAAACCAGCTCTTTTTGTGTTAGATGGGATTATGTTGGCTGGCTTCTCACATCATGTTTCTTATCGCCTACAAATATCTAAATCTTGTGTTGTCCATTTGCTTTGGCCCATTGTTTGTAGCGTGTAGGAAACTAAATCACTAGATTGAATTGTTTGTATTATTTACAATTATTTGTTAAATAATTATTTTTGTTGTCCGAGTACAAATCTTGGAAAGAGTGTTAGATAGAGATACAATCTCCGATACGATACGAAAAATACGATCCGAACCTAACACGATATAAAGTCGAATTAGAATAAACTCATTTGTAATTTGGATCACAATCGTGTCGACTCAATTAACCCAAATAATAAATAAGTCAATTTTGGGTTGAACCGAAATGACCAAATTAAAACCGTTTAACCCATTTGAAAAAAATTATAATTAATTCTACTTTGATATTTGGTGAGTTAATTAATTGTTGTTTTTGTATCATATGTTTGTGTTAATACTTAAACATCAATTGCATTTTTGGTTTAAATGTTAACATATTGTAGTAGTACAATTTTTTTGGAGTTTGTTCATGTTCCTTGAGGCCTAATTTGATAAGCCTATTATCAAGTCAAATTACGATTTGCATATTGTGATTGTAATGCTTTATATTTTTAATATTCTATATATAAATAACCAAAAATTCTCATTTTATCATAATAAATAGATGATTTATTTGAGGCTGAAAAATATACAGGTTATTTCGGATTGTGTTCGGGTTACCCATGTATTAAATGATCGTGTTCGAGTTGGTCAAATTTGTGTAATTATCGTGTCCCAACACGACCGCAAACCGAACACTACTCGAATTGCCACTCCTAGAGTTAGGTGAGAATCGAAACCATGTACATACCTGAGTTTTACATATGTCTTATCACTAGGCTACCAAACGATTTTCTGTTAAACTTTTATTTAAGTTTAATCTGTAATATGTATAATAAGTTATTTTTCTAAATATTTTTTCATTCAAGAATAGTTGAAAATTTGAAATTTGATATGATTGATAAGTAACTGATAAATATCAACTTAAAATCCAATTAAACTTTCAGAGGAGCTCGGTAGTGCTATATTCGACATATTCGTTTATACAATTATACTCTAATCCTAATTCCTTTCATCCCCACAACTACCCTAAGAGCTCATTTCCAATTTTATTTATACTTTTTTTGTATTTTTAGAATTAAGAATTAATACTTTTATCAGATCGTCTTGTTATATAAAGATATAATTAATTAGTTCTATATATGTCTATTGACTCCGTTGATTTGAAAAATATACTCGTTTTTATTAATTTTGGTCAAATTAAAGGCGTGAAAAAATTATATTTTATGCGTTTATTTCTAATTTTTGGCCAAAAAATCAAAAAATAGATTAAATGTTTTTTATAATGAAATTGAATAAGTAAATTTTATTGTATTGATGAGGTATGAATAAGACTTTTCTAAAGTAAGCTCAACTACCAACTTATAGGTGGGGGGGGCCATCTAGGCCGCCCGTGCAGCCCATTTTTTAAATTCCGTTATTTTTAGTGGAAAATTTTTGTTAAAAAGAATTATATGTTTTCCATAAGAGAAAAAAATAGTTGAAATAGAAAAAAAAAATTTAGACTAGAAGCAAATGGTACGGCTGGCTATGCGTGCAAAATATATAAATTGAGAGGTTGTTCTGGCAAAAATTCTCCGTTATGAAAGTGAAGCCATATCAAGTGGAATTATCGAAAGTTGAGAAATATTCAACATAAAGTTGCACGTCAAGAAAATGACGTTGGGGGAGATATTTATCGGTGTTCAATTTGAAACTTGGGTTTTAAGGCCATTTGTGTTTTTAATCATGAAAATGGCATTAACCCAGTGGACTTTGCCTATTGGGTTGAACACCTTATTATATTATTTAATAGAAAAAAAAATAGCCAAGTTGTGAAAGATTCAAATGAAAAATATTTATTCGATTCATTACTTTTTATTTGCATTAGATTCTATAGAAGGGCATTGAACATTGAAAATATCTATAAATATCTTCAGTCATTAAAATTAGAGATGACAATGATGGGTGACTCCACCAATTTAAAACTATTCATACACGAATCCTCGTAATATTTATACTATCCGTATCCATCCCAAACCCGATTAAGAAACTACATATATTACCCGTACCCATCCCAAATCTATTTCCCAACACCCGTGTACTACCCATACCCACCTAAAAACCCGTTTATTTTATATAAAACTTATAATTATATGAATGTTAGATAACTATTAAATGGATACCCTAGCAAAAACTAATTATTATATAAGAGAATGCTAATATGTTAAATTCTTAATAAATATAACAATTAACCATTTTAATTTTGCAAGTCACTACATGTTATCATCATTCATAAACTAAATCAAAAGCATCACATAAATACAAATGTAACCAATACATTCCTTTAAACAAAGAGAATCAACATTAGTACATCATTTAATTTATAAAACTACACCATCAAACATGTAGTTTTATCAAGTAAGCAAAGATAAAATAGAATTGATATAATCACGCATTCAAAATAAATATCAACTTTATATATTCTTTGTACAAAATAAAAATTTATTTTGTGATTCTCTCAAGAAATGTATAATGTCGATGAAAAAAATAAATGGAAGTTACTAAGGCTAAACGAGATCGGGTAGTGGTGGGTATCCAGGGGTAAAACCATACACTACCCGTATATAAATGAGTAGTAATTTTTCATCTCATACCCATCCCAAATTCGAAAAAAGACTAACCATACCCGTCCCATTATGGTTTAGGCGGGTGGATACCCGTCTACTCCGTCCCATTGTCATCCATAGTAAGAATGAATATCCATGTTTATACTCATAATTAATTGATGGGATTATTGATTAATAATTCAGTGGGACTTTGTTGTTGGGCATTTGTTTCGGTGACAAAAGGAAATTAAATGAAACTTATCTCAATTAAAATAAGACACGACATCACTAAGTCTCAAGTATTAATCATTATTTTCACTAGATTGGCTAGTTTTCGAAGTTTAATAAATTCGATTGAGAAGGCCGGTGATAAGTTCGGTCCGACTAAGTATAAAAGTATTTGAAAGTGTCTTTGAAAAATTTAATACATAATAATTAATCTATCAAATTATTATTGTACAAATATAATGGAAAAGTATAGTCAATTTTTCTTAGACTGATATTGGACATCGCGCCAGTTAAATTGGTCGGATCAATTTAATTGTTGTAGGGCCGGTTTGATTACCAATCCGATTATGAAAATAATGGAATCAATAGATACTTTTAAAGATCAATCATAAAATATTAAAATACATATAAAAGTTGATATAAAAGTCTAAATTAAAGTTGAAAACGTGTAAAATCTGCATTTTTTTACATTGAGTGCTAATAATAATATTTAAGAGTGTTTTTTTTTAAGATCAATCTTGTACTTAAGCGGTAAAAACTTATGTCTTTCGTATAATTGACCTGGACTCAACCACGTGTAAGTGCATATATTATTTCCACTATTTTGTCCCTCAAAACAAAAAAGAGTAGCTTCTTGTTACTTTCCGTAAGACAAATTTAGTTAAATAGTATTTATAAGACAAAATATAGTCCGGTATGTGGGCTGGCCCGACTAGCCTCAGGTTTGGACTGGGCTAGGCCATAATATTCTAGCCCCAAAAGACCGTGTTTATTTGGCCCGACCATGTTGGTCCGTGGACTGGAGTTAGCCCGACTTTTAGCCTCGCACAACAGTTTTTATGTACAAAATGCATACATGGACTGGACTAGACATTTCACTGAGCAAAATTAGACCGCCTGAATTTTTCCAAAAGTCCGATAAAATTGGATCGGACCAGCCCATTGCCAACTCTAGCCCAAACAAATTGAGCAAGAACAAGTACAGCCTTTATTGGCGTTGGAGCCACAAACCCTTTGATTTGGCACCAACTTTAATTTGGACGCTTGTGATCAGTGTGAGACACACGCGTGAAAGTCTCTATATAACACACACACATACACATGCAAAATATACCCAACTTTTTTGGGGAGCTTTTCAGAGAACAGCTAACCTAAATTAAAAACACACTATATGAAAAATATTATCCAGGGAATTAAACCCAAGATGTTGCCTTTATCTGCATTTGCACCTGCACCTTCTTCAATCTTCAATTTCTTTTTCTCTTTGTTTTTCATCAATCTTTGATCTTTTTATCATAGCAGAAACAGATCAAGAATGATGGGTAAATTAAAATATCTACAGTAGTAGCTAGGGCTACGAGAAATTGAAGGAGGTGCAGATGCATTTGCAAATGACGGCCACTTTGGATGAATCTTTGTAAAATAATATCAGAATTTCCCTCTATTTTTTATCATTACCCTTTTTTTTTTTTTTTTTTTCTGGATCTTGATTTCTTTCTTAAACACAGTGATATATACTGACTTGTGTCATTTGGCTGTTGAGGCCAATTTATATACCTTTATGCTGTTAGATCTATTTCTAATGGGCTTTCAAAAGAAACTATTGTGTATTGGAAAAGCAGGATCATTAATTAGTAATTGGTGGACAAATTTGGCACCCAATGAGGAAATCAAACACAACATCTGGATAATGGAGTAAATTTATGAAGGTACATTAATATCCCCCCCTCTCTCTCTCTCTCTCTCTCTCTCTCTCTCTCTCTCTATTGTGTGTGTGTGTGTGTGTGTCAATGTGTGCTCAAGATTGCATATTTGTGTGATGACCTAATTGGCAACTTTAATTGTTAACCTGTAAGAGATTGATCAAAAGAAAATTGTACCCTAGGCTTATCCTTTGGTTAGATTTAGTGGAAATATTTAATTATGGAGACCTTTTTATTTTTATTTTTATTTTGAGTACATATCCTATGGGAAAGGTGATAGTAATTGAATCTTAGATCTCTGATATGGACTTGAGAGTAATTGTGTTACTATTGTCGGATTCCTAGAGATTTGTGGAGACTTGGGAGAGAAAGAAAGGCGGGATCATTTATATTCCATGTAAACATATGTATTGGGAATATTGATGTACATCTTGCTGATAAACAATCTGACATCATCTTTCTGTCTTAGACTAAGTAATTAATTAGGAATCTACCTTATTCAATTCATGAGCTTTATTATTATCACTACAGAAAATGTATAAATTTCAGCAATTAATATTAATTACCTCTTCCTATACTCTCTCCGGGACTCAATTGAGATCTTCTATTCCATTTATATTCCTGTGAACGGTGTAAATGTCACGTGTACAAGCATGACGTAATTATTTACATGTGGCATATATGGATACCGTTAAAATAGAAGATGAAACACTAAATGGAATAGAGGATCTCAATCTCCCTGGACTTATATTGATCATTACAAATGCGAGTATTGCCGCTTTTCCGATTCTTGCATTTTTTTTTTCTCTTCAGTTGTATGTAGATGCATTTTCCAAAAGTACTCACCAAATTAGTGTTATATATTCTAAGCTTAATGTGATTCAATCCCCAAGATAGTTAGTTTAATAAATTTCTTGCATATAGAATTATAGAATTGAAGAAAGTTTCTACATGTAAGCTAAAATGTATATAATTTTCTCCTGAACCCAAATTAGAATTTTACTGCAATGGGTGCAAAAGCCCAACACGTACCATAACGTAGAAAGATAATTTGCATACAATTTTTTACACCCTCCTACCTGTAAAGTTTGGCGATGATTGTACTTGCATAAATAGTTGAGGAAACAATTTATGTGCATTACCAGATGCAGCTTATTAGGTGGACTTATTTACCCCACTGTGATGACATAAATTCAGTAGGCTGAATGGGCCTTACATCAATAGAATCGCCTTGAGTTTAACTTATTATTTTTTTTTTTTTTTAATTTGATCTAACATAGTTTCAAATTGTCTGATTTTTGGTTCATATGTTACTTGCAGAATGATTCATGTCAGAATTTGAAGTTTTAAAACATTCAAACTACAAGTTTCATGTATTTTCAATTGTTGTCTCGAAATAATTTTACAACCCCCCTATTGACTTCGTTTGTAGATGGCTATCCCAAAATAATATTTCATTTCCTACTCCACTACACTGATGACAATCATCAGTACGGGTGTAATAGAAGATGGAACATCATTTTGGATTAGATGTTATATCCCATCCGCTTTAGAACATCATTGTGGATTAAATGTTACAATTTCAATCCTAACACTATATATAATAGGTGGCCTTAGGGATGCTGGTAGCCACTCACACACAACCATTCTTACTCTTATATTCAAAATATTATTTCAATACATTTTGGGCAATGTGATTATTAGGTTTTTTGTTTCAATTTTCTTGTGATGGTGCTCACAAGAGAAAAATCGCTAGTTGCCTTTTTGAGTTTTATGTTGAGATGGTGGTGATTGGTGAGCGCCAGTATCTACATGGAGTAGATGCCATCACGATTTTATGACAATGTCAAGTGGTATGACCCCTATAGGCCAGATGTTTTATTTTCAACAATTTATATGCTTTCAGTATTGTTATAATTATAACAATACTAAAGGGGTTTCTTACTTCCCAAACAGATCCTCCTACATCTATATATAAACGCTGGTTTATCAAGAATACACAAGAAAAGCATTTCGAATTGTTGATTAATCGTCAGAGATGGCTTAGAACCAATAGTTCATTATCTAATGGATCTTTCCGTTCTAATACTCTATCCGAGAGTTATCAGTATTTATCAACTCTGTTCCTATCTAACGGAACGCTATTGGATCAAATGACAAAGACATTGTTAAGAAAAAGATGGCTTTTCCCGGATGAAATGAAAATTGGATTCATGTAACAGGAGAAAGATTTCCCATTCCTTAGCCGGAAAGATATGTGGCTATGAAAGAGGGATTAAGTGGAACAGAATTGACTGGGTGGTAGAGTGGTGGAAACGCTTCTTTCTTCCATATTTTGGACCTTAGCTCCATGGAACAATATGAAACACGGAAGAATTGAAATCTTAGATCAAAACACTATGTATGGATGGTATGAACTGCCCAAACAAGAATTCTTGAACAGCGAACGACCAGTTCAGATATTCACGACCAAGAAGTACTGGATTCTCTTTCGGATAGGCCCTGAAAGGAGAAGAAAGGGTGGAATGCCAACATGCGTCTATTATTGAATTAACCCGACCCGATAGTACCCGTTTTGGGAACGTCCAGTGCCAAAGTCACTGAATGGGTAAGTCGCCAATCCCGGGACTATGTAATGCACCCTGCACCCACCCCATAGTATATGCTTCAACAGGAATCACACAAGGGTAGATTAGAAACCTCTGGTAAAATGCCCGCCCGTCACCCACATTCTTTTTTAACTCAGTACGACACTGAATTCGCAGTGCTATGTCGTCACCATATGTTGTTATTAGCAATGACACAATCTGCTGATGTTGAGTCGGCTCATATGCTGCTAGAACAAATTAGAAGAGATGTTAGTGTCGTCGCTAATATCATCGTTCCCTTTGACCCTTTTTGTAGTAGTGATATACAAATGATGATTTAAAACGAGTATTTATGTTGTAATAGTTTATTACTTGTATTGAAAAGGGAAGAGAAATAATGTGTAGAAGGTTAGTAACTATAGTAAGGACATTTTTTTTTACATCGATAACATTTGGGACTTTTTGCTCGTGACGTGATTATTAATGAGTAATAAGAAAATATATGTAAAATGATAAAGTTACTTGAGCTCAATTCTTGTTTGACTTAAACAACTTTCGTTCAAGTTTTATTCAATCACTATCAATGTAAATTAAAATGCAGCTTTGAAAACTTGATAATAGAAAAACATGAGACGAACTTAAATAATAATGTATTCGATTCGACTTGATATGAATACACAAACTGAAATGTGTTCTGCAGCTTTGGCTTACATCTACTTCTATATATTTGACAGTTAAATTCTTTGAAAATAAACTATTATTTTCTTAGGAAATTATTAAAGCTATATAGAATCTAAAATAAGTTAGAAAAATATTGTGTTTTGTATATTCAAACGATTTTCAGGACAAAAGAAATGCGACAAAACAAAGGTTTCATTCTAAATTTTGTATTTGAATTGCATGATGTGTTTATAAACGAAGTTACTACATAAAAGAAAACATCATGCCATTGAACTTTGAAGAACGCATTTGAAAAGTACTCCTAAACATTTTTTCTTTTACCAAAACGAAATATTTTATTGCAAAAATAAACTCGCACCCACTTACAAACAATGTCCCACTAGCAGGAAGCCACGGTGCACAGACAAAGGCAAGGGGAAACAGACACACTCAACAAAACAAAAACTAAAACACCTCCCAAGGAGGACTAGAGCACTCCCAAAAGGAGGCTCAAACATCAAAACACACACACAACCCGGGCACGAGCAACCACCACAAACTACAAATTAGACACGACTTGCTTATGAGCTTCGCCCTTCAACCGAAAATAACAAAAAAATTACAAAACCATAACCATAAAAAAATGGCAACACCCGAAAAGCTAAACTATCTAAAAATGGGCAAGACCCGAACCAGAAACCTCCCCTCCTCTCGATCCGCCGCCGCCCACCAGAACAACCACCACCGAGCCATGGTTGGATCACTCAATATTTTTCACTATCTAATTTCCTAGAATATTATCATGTAATTATATACTGAAGTCTCAAAATAAAACACTCAATACAGTTTTTTAATTGTTCAACAATTTCATATATAATGAGAAGTTTTGATAAATGGCTTTCCCTTCATCCCACCGGAAACGTAGCTGTTCATTTATTTAGTATTATTTGTTCATGTTTTATAATGAAACAAAAAATATGAAAGAAAAAAAATGTAACTGATATTTTTTTTTGAAAGTAAATGTAATTGATATTTGATTTTATGTTGAAAAGAATAAAATAAAAGTAAATAATAAACATTCTCTAAATTGAAAATAAACTCGATGTATTGATCATATTCGAGTCAATTTAGCATACACTTCAATTCTATTCTATTTAGAATATATGTTTTTTTTTTCTTTTTAAGAAAAAAAATGAAAATGTAAATCGTACGGATGCAATATTAGTTTTTTATTTTTTATTTTTTTACTTATATATTTTTTTACCATTAAGTTAACTTAGTGAGAAAAGGTTGGAAATAGAAAAGGAAATAAAAGTAATAAATTGAGAAAGGGAGTACTACTATTGGGCTAAAAAGAACAACAATGTTTACACCATTTGGGCTAGGATCATTTATTCCTGGTCTGGGTTCCAAAGCTGAATTATATTATGGGCTCCAAGAATCGAAACCCAACCCGTTGAAACTTGGAAATGGAGTTTGTGCTCGTGAAATTCAAAACCAAACCAGCAGAAACCCACCAAACCCAATCGGACCAACCAATCATGAAATGGATTGATTTTGATGTGATTGATAACATGTTTTCCGAAAATACCTAAGATAATTAATTAACTCTAGTCAGTGTATCTGACCACTTTTCGGAGTAGGTTATGCTGGCCGTACTATTAATTTTTTAATTATTTAAAATATTTTTTTTGACAATACAAAATAAAATAATTGATAATTATTCATGCTCTTAGTGGCACTATGCATTGAATGCAAAATATGATGTATCAACATGTTAGTCTCTTTTTCACTCAAAAAATTAAAAACATGTTAGTCTCTTTTTTTCTAATTATTATTATAATTTTTTTATATTCTTAGGGCATGCTGGTTCATTTTAAAAATTCAACACCTTTATTGAATATATTGAGTTGTATTGGTTTTGCGTGTAGTTACAAGCGTCCCTTGACATAAAAGGTCCCTTGACTAAAATTGACAAGGTGAATTGATAAGTCCACGAATATTTCAAATCAAAGTTTTGTTTTATTTTATGAAAAAAAAGCTTTTTTTATTAAACATCACAGAAAATATCATTTTAATATTTTTTTTGTTAAAGTATTGTCTCATTAACAATAATGATGAAACTTTAAGATAAACCCTACCCCTACTTACTTTTCAACTCTTATGTAAAATTGTATGTAAATTAAAATATAATTTTTTATTGGGACTTGCATTATAATGAATAATAAAAAAATCAGTCACATTTTTCTTACAAAACCTAACTTAAAGGATAAAATTTGTACGATTTAAATCAAATATATGCTACATATATATATATATATATATATTATGTCCAATTCTTAACGAATAAAACTTTTTTTTAACAAGTTGGGAGTAATGGTTGGAGAGGAGGGGATAAATTTCAAAGAAACTGAAAGATAAGAGTTAAGTCCCTGGTCAACACCCTTACAACGGATAAACGATACCACGTGAGTTACAAGCTCATGGTTAAAATGCCAATTTTTGTAGCACTCTTAACGAAAGTGGCATAAGGTAACACCAAAAAAAATATTATATAATAGCCATAAAATGTTACTATAGACAATAAACAACGCTTTTTATGGTGATGCACTTGTCCGTGCTACCTATAGTCTACGGTATCACTTTTAATAGCTTTAGTGACACTTGTTCTAAGTGTTACATTAAATAATCATCTATTGTAACACTTTAAAAAAATTATAAAATATTACATGAGTCTAATATAGCACTTATTTGTGAAAATATAACACCTTTTTTTGGGCATAATGTTACTTTCTTGTAGCACTTTTTCTGTCATTTAACAAATAATTTTTTGCTCCCAGGAAGCATCGAATCCAAGAAATATGTTGTTTGGAAATGACAATTTGCCACTGGGCCATGTTGATTCTTATTGCATCTTTTGCTTTGATTTTTATATACACATATAAATATGTTTATATATATTAGAAATTATATATATACTATAATTAAATTATATTATACACTATAAATATAAATTTATATCATATATTATATACTAAAAATTATATTTTATATTAGAAATTATATTTTATATTACAAATTATATTATATATATTAAAGGACATAATAAAAACAAAAGAATATCAAATACATTTATCAACAAATTGATTTTCCATTAGTAACAATAAACGAAGTATAAAAATCAAAAACTAATTTACCGATGGAAAAAATCCATAAACAATTACCATCGAAGTCAATTTTTGTTGGTAATTTTTCAAAAAAAAAATAAGGTTGCCTATGAAATTAGTTTCCATCAGTAAAATTAAAAATAATAAATTCACCTAGGGATTTTTTTGTGGATATTATGAGGGATTAATTACATTGGAAAATCTTTTTAAAAAGTCTAAGAGAAAAATAAAATAAAAATTCGGTAATACCTATGAATATTTTCCATCGATAAAATCTATGAGTAATCTATGAGTTTCTTGTAATGTCATATAACCTTTAGCAATTGATTATGCATCATTTTTATATATACTCCATATAATAGAATTAGTAACAATAAGTTAAAAATTAATAAATAAATAATCAATCGATTTAATTTATGAAATCTAAAATTGTATTAATGCTACAAGTAAACTAACTAAAATCTCTTACATAATAAAGAAGAGAAATAAAGGGTAAAAACCTATAAAAATTGTTATTTACTAATATTTATAGATTAATATTACTGAAACATTAAAAAAATAAAAATTATGAAAAAATATTGCTTTTGTCTTTACCTAATTTTGGGATATCAGTAACTAAATAAATCGTTCGCATTATTTTAATTAAAGTGGCGTAATTTTCTGTTACTAAAATATAGCAAAAAAAGTGTTACAATTAATTAAAGATAGTGTTACCTGTAACATTATTTAATTAAAGTGATACCTATTTGTCTTACCAAAACAATAACAAAAAAAGTGATATTTATTAGTGTTACTTATTTGAAACTGTTACAAATAAGTATTACATATTTATAAAGTGCTACAAAAGTGTTACATAAATATTATAATGTAAAAGTCTTACAAACATCTGTCACATAATGTGCTTTATATAAAAAGTGCTACAATTTTGTGTTACTTATGTCATTTATGTTACAGTGATTCTAACAATTATCTAATTTTGTTTTTTACAATTCTATAATATTTATTTAAAATCTAGAAAATGTCAAAACGATAACCATCCAAATGAATGTTATGCATATAAAAAAAACATAATAATTTATTGAAAACTAATTATTATCAAATAATTCTCTCTAAATTGTATCACAATAAAAATTAAATAATATGGTGATATAAATAAATAAAGTATAAATATAAAACAGTAATAAGTAGCAACATGCAAACATGCAACATGTGAATGAGAGAATCTTGTAGCTGCCTCCGGGGTATAGCTCAACTGGTAAAGGACTTGGGTGATATGATGTCTGCTTGCTGGCACCCACAGTGTGGTTGTTCGAATCCCTCTGGTAATGATTTACAGGGTGGAGGAGAACTTCTTGTGTAGTGACTCAGTCTTCGGCAGCCCAAGGACTCTGACTAGTTGAGACATAATCCGCGCTTCACATCCTCCACGAAGCTCTAAGGCAAAAGCAGTGAGGATCCTCAGTGATGTAGTTCATTTTTTTTTTAGAGAATCTCGTAGCCGCCTCGCAATGTTGGCCCAATTAAAACAAACATTTAGACAATGTTCAAATAACTATGGGTTTGTTTTATCATTTATGGTGTGTTGGGGGCCTTGGGGCTGCCTTTCCCAGACAAAAAAGGACACGTTTCGACCATCCAGCCACAGCGGCAGGCACCGGCTCGGTTATATATTGATGCTATAAGATTTAATGATCATTCCTTGCTAAAGTAATAGGTCCAAGTGTAACACCAAGAATCAAGGTATTTCTCGCGAAGAAACTAACCTACAACACCAACAAAAAAGTTATGGGATTGTCTCAGGAAGCTGTTCGGATGCTTAAGTCAGTAATTATAGTGGGGTTAAATAAACGTAAAGATGATTTAAGTAACTAAGTTCAAATTACTTAGGAAACTGACAATCTATACATGAGACTCGTGGATTTTGTGTAAGAGATTGAGACTCATAGAACATTAATAATTTAGTAATAATGGTAGTTTACTCCAATAATTAATATTAAGAACTAATTAATTAAAAAATAATGTAATTACATGCTTAAAGAATAATTAAATAATTACCCTAGATTATAAGCCCATCAGCGGCTGCGATATATTGGAGTAGACTGGAAGCTTGGAGTACTACCGTCACTAGGCTCATCTTTATACTAGTAGAGCTTGAAGTCACAATAACAAACTTGGAAGGATATTTTTAACTATGTTTTCAAGAGGTACACAACTTCTCTCTTGTCCTAGTCTTTATTTTAACTTTCTTTATCCAAATTATTCTAAGACGTGAGTAGTGAGTACTGAGGAGCATTAGTAGGTTCAAATATGAGGGAGTAGGGATAAGAGAACACACTACAAACAGAGGAAGGAGACCACCCGTCAGAGCCCCCACCGAGTGCTAGCTAGGCCGAGGAAGACATATGGTTGCGCCTCCTCTCGCGTGCAAACACGTGCATTGAGGGCGAGGGTCGTTGTTTGGAGCTTATAACTTAATTGTATTCTTGTTGTTCTTTATTGTCGGATACATCATATCCGTCTGACTGCGCATTGAATTCTTGTTGCGTGTTCATGGTTTTATATCCGTCTGACTGTGCATTGAAGTTCATCATTGTTTTCAACATTTCGGTTTTTGCTTCTCTGGGGGTTTCACCCCTCTGAACATATCTCCAAACCTGAGGTGGTTGAGTATACTTTGAGTTACGATTCAACATACCCGAGATATTGGAGTAGTTGATTCTGATGTTCGCTGATGTCGTTGTTGAAAGACAAGACTCTTCCTCTAGTGCTGATTTGTTGACGTGCGGATTTGTGTTTCCAACGTGTCAAGCAAGAAGTACGGGTTTTGAGGATTAATAACTATCAATTGACATAATGAGAATAATAAAACAAAAAATATGTGGAGTTGTCGACCTCTTGGAGTTCGGGCTTAATGGTTTTTTCCTTAGCTTGGAAGCTTAATGTAATAAATATTGTTGTTTACAGAATTATTACACACACACGAGAGAGAGAGAGAGAGAGAGAGAGAGAGAGAGAGAGAGAGAGAGAGAGAGAGAGAGAGAGAGAGAGAGAGAGAGAGAGAGAGAGAGAGAGAGAGAGAGAGAGAGAGAATTTCTCTTTCTTGTCATAAATGAAGGCATTTATTGTAGGACTTACCCTTTCTTTCTAACTTAATGGACTTTGAGAATTATACGAGTAATGATTCCTCATATGTAGACGTGTTGATATTATATACACTAGGATGGTAATTTAAATAGAAAGAGAATGAATAATGCAAGAAAATACTAATTTAGTAACCTTCCAACTAAAAGTGCGGGAAGTGGATTCTCAAAAGCCATATTTTCCCAATTCTCTATAATGGACTTTTTGTTTGTAAAAAAAAAAGAATCGACTTTTTGAAGTATGACTTATTTCAAAAGTCTATCCAATATAAATTACCAAATATTTTAAAACAACTCAAATAGACCTTTAAGTCTAAAAGTCCATTTGAAAATTGCTCCCATACATACACTAAGTGCTTGCTTGGGAGCACATATACAAAAGTCCATTATCATTTAGAAAATAGATTTTTAATAAGTGATTTTTCAAAAAGCCTCTAGTTTTAACTTCTATAGAATGGACTTTTCGGAGGAGTGACTTATCCAAAAGTCCATTTTTACTTAATAACCAAACATCTATTATTATGGAAATGGACTTCCAGATCCAAAAATTCATCTGAAAAGTGCTCTGATCCCAAACAAACACTATATCTTTAGCATAATCCTCAGAATTATTTTCTAATATTTACTAGTTGTCTGATTGGAAGAGCTGAGGATTCGAGACTTTATTGGTGGTCGATCTGTATAAGTATGTTTTATATTGAAGTTTTCAAATTAGGGTTGATGTTTCATAATTTAGGTTAAAAAATTCATAAATTATTGCACTAGTTTTTTTCTAGTACAAATCCTCGAAGGCTGAAAGGGGAGGGATAGATGAAAATCGAACTCATGGTGGTAATCTTTGACACGACACGATAACACGATACGAATCCGACCTGAAGTTACTGAGAGAAACCTGAACCCGAACACGAGAATCCCTGACACGAACGTGACTGACACGAATATGTCATGATGTTTACCATTTGTCTTAAAATGGATTAGTCGATGCTACCCACTTGGGTAGCTACCCAAGTGGGTTCTATACCATTGGATTAACACACACCCATGTGGATATGTGAGTGTATGTGTTGATCTAACGGTACAGAACCCACTTGGGTAGCTGCCCAAGTGGGTAGCATCTACTTACTCAAAACATAGTTATCTTATATTTTTTTTATGTATATTAAACATAACCCGAAAGTGATCCAAAATTGAATATAATCCATTGACCCGATTTGCCAACACTAAACCCAGATCACTGGTCTAGAAATACAAATGCTTAACCAACTAAGCTATATTCGATCCCAGTAAAATATTGCACCAGGTTAATTGTAGTTCGTTGCACTAAATCTAGGCTTGATCACAAAATTTAAATAATCGTTCCAAGTTCCAACTGCATTATACTGCAAGTCGGCAACATAGTTTTAGTAATAAACTGGGGATTGAACAAAAAAAAAAAAACCTACACCGTATAAGCGGTTTGGTTTCGGTTTTGTATTTAACTAAATCATCAACTCGCTAATAGTGCGATGTTATATGTAAGTTAATATTCAAAAAAGATAACATTTTATTCCATGGTTAAAATTTAAAAATAAATTAAATTTATAATATTTAAATTAGTACATAATTAAAAAATTGTAAATTAAAGAAGAAAAACAAACAGTTGTTTGTGATAATTTCTCTCAATAAAAAGAAAAAAGGAATAAAACCCAAAAAAAAAACTGAAGCGCTATTCGATTTGAATTGAGAAAATTGGCTTGAATTTCTTCTTCTTCTTTAACGTCTTTTTTTGTTTTCAAAAAAATTGTGTGTCTTACGGACGTCCACACGCAACCTCCGACGTGGACCTGTTCCATCGAATCCCTGTCCAAATAACGCCTTTCACTATTTAATTATCAGCCAGAACCAGACAACCATGTTTGTTTGTTTGTGTTTTTTTTTTTCCAGTTCACTTCTCATTTTAATCATTCTTTTTCTTTCTTAAATTTAATAGATTATCTTTCTTTTTTTTCCTCATAAAAGCTCGACCACAAAATTGGTCTCATAACTCTAGGGCTAGCAATTTTGGTCCTATATATATACATATATATTTTAGATAGCAATTTTGATCTTAAAAGATTTTAATTATGTGCAATTTTGCTTCCACATAAATTATTTTTTTTGCAACTGTGGTCCCGTAACTATAGAGAGCTGAGTGTTTCAATATATATGTTATTTATTCTCACAATACCCATGTTCATTATCCAAAATACCCATGACCATATGTTAAAATCTACATAACTAAAATTATTATTTTGACTAGATGGAAAAATTGTTTATGACTGAAACTGACACATCAAGAAGTTATAAGACTAATTGATAAGGGTTAAATATAGTCTGGGCCGAGTTGTGGGCTTCACCTATTGGGCCGAGTTGTTAGGTCCTGAGCATGGGGCCAATCTCTTGGGTTAATGGGTCTTGCGTATTGGGCTGATCCGTTAAGCTCTATGTATTGGGCTGACCTGTTAAAGCCCTGCGTATTGGGCGATCTGTTAAAGCCCTGTGTATGGGGCCGATCTGTTAAACCTATGTAATGGGCCGATCTGCTAAACCTACATATTAGGCCGATCTGTTAAACTTATGAGATTGTGCTGATTCATTTGATGGGTGCAGTTGGTACATCTTACCTATGAGGCCGAACTGCTCCGGTGCCTCGAGTAAAAGAGAGGCTGATCTGTTAGGACGTACAATTATGGGGGAATTCTTCTAGGCATTAAGGCAATTGTTATGATGTTCTGAGGTGTAATAGGTCAGCTCGGTCCGAAGTCCCCGGATCCTAAAATCCGATCCTATTTTAATCATGATTTTGTTGCGATTTGATAACAGAATCCCGGATTTTACGGAAATCCTAATCCGAGCTAAGCTATAAAAGCCCAAATCCAGGTTATTTCTTAACATAATCACACTTTTTTATCTCTTATTTTTTCGCATCTTTCTTCTTCCGCAAGTTACTGACTTAAGCATCGGAGAGGGCATGCCGGAGCACCCCTCCGCCCTCCCTTTGTGCAGATTTTACGATGGAGTTCAGTCGGATGTCAAGTTCACGGGAGAGAAACATTTTGGTAGCAACCACTAATATTGTCAATAGCTAAGACTTAGAGAGCTAAAATTACAATTAACCCTATTTATATATACACTATTTGGCCCTTGTGGGCCTTTTAAATAATTTCTCTTGGGCCAATGTGATATCACATATTTCTTTTTGGTGAACTTCTTAATTATCTTTTAAATTTATTTGAATTTTATCAATTCTAAAGATTGTGTCTGAGTGTGTTTTGATTGTTAATCGATTAAGTTTTTTTGAATAAGTTTTAATCAAATCAAATACGAATGAAGTTTTGCTAGTTAAATTTTTATAACAGGAGAAATGTAATTTTATTAACATATAGAATCATGCATTCATTGCAATTCCCCTAAGCCAATCCGAAAAATCCCCAGGCTCCTACACAAAAAGAGATGGGATGAAACTGAAAAATTAACCGTGCAATAAAATTCTTAGATCTTCTTCTTCTGGTTTGTGACGGCTTGCACCGCCAGAAGAGAATCCGTAACAATCATGCCAATATTGTTAAAACGTAACCATGTAAGCACTTTGTTAAACCATAGCGAATAACTTCGAGTTCCCCATACATTAATTGATCTCTTTATACCTAATTTATTATTTTACATTTAACAAAAAAGAACATTCATTTTGAAACAGAAATAGTAAATGTCAGGGTCAAATTGAGTTCTCAAGTTGGTTCAGTTGATTAATTTTCTCATAATAAATTAATACTTTTGAAATGCTACCATCAAAATATTTTCAACCTTAGTTTGCCAACCATTGATTTAAGTTAGGATTAAGCAAAACACAAGTCCTAATCTTAGCTGTCCCAAAGTCAATGGAGACGTGGACACTTGTCTCCTTTCCAACAAATAGTTTATTGGATATTATACGATTTGCAATAATCATTTCAATAGTTTTCAAGATACCCTTTTTATTTTAGATTTTAATTTTAAATAAGAGATTCGATGTCTCACAAAAGAAGACAAAGATTTAAGGATTTAACTATGAAATACATACATAAATATGTATTTTTGTGGTGAAAAGTCGTGGTTGAAGAAGCGCTCTTCTTCCGTATTTTATATAATTCATGGTTGGTCTTGTTTGTCTACGTGTTCAAATAGTGTACGTGTTCTCATAATGCAGTATTTTATGAGGTACTTAATTATGCATAGCCATGCAAGTGACATAAAATAATAAAACGTAATTAATATCATTTTAAAATATATGATATAGCTAGAAAGGATGAAATTAGGGAGTACAAAAGTATAACAATAATAATGTTCAAGCACAATGATCCAAAAAAGCCAAGAAAGTCAACCGTATAAAACTGAACTTTGATCCTCATTTATGAAACATTGATACGTATACGGGCACGTATACGATATAACACAATACAGAAATGTGTTATATGTTTTGAAATTTTAAGGATACTGGTACGATGTATATACATATAAAATTGTAGATTTTTTATATTCTTGAAAATATAGAATTATATATATATATTTTTATTATGATTTTAAAAAATATTTTCAAGAATAAAAAATTAAAATTTAATAAATATTCAAATATGAAATGTGATAACTCATATAGACACAAAGAAAATATTTTGAAAATATCAGCAATAGAAACAATTATATCTCTTTAATCACATATGTGGATTTATAAGAATTCATATGGATGTGGCATAAAAATATCCATGAAGTATTAGAAAAAATATCATATCATATATGTCCGGTACGGGTACGTTAAATATCATCACATAAGTATCTAGCTATGTTTCCTCAATCCTCATAAAGATTTTATGATATTACATAAAACTGACTTATTGAAGAGGTAGATATAATAATGGTTCCCATCAAATTCAGACTTGTCAAAAATTAGCCTTATTAATTTGGAATGAATATTAACAGTATAAATGGATTTATGCACGTAGGTTTTCTGAATTTTTCATTTTTCAGACCAACCCGACCTTGACGCGATTTGCTTACGTTTACAAATATATTATATATATACCTATATATATAGCATATGATATATTCTATTTAGCAAAATAATTTTTTACAATATTAGTTTTAAGATTTTTAAATTATAAAGTAGATCTATCATCTATCCGATCAACCTACTTACTGGATTTTCATTTGGGTCTTAAAAATCTTAATGGGCCGACCCGAATTCGAGACCAGATCCAAAACCCGTTCCACTACCATTCCGAACTGGAGCCATATGTTGATATTTGGAGCTTCATCAATGATCTGTTGAGGTTTGAAATCTTTTACCAAGACTTCTCCTCTTACTTGGTCAGAAGGGTTTTCGAAAATTCTCTCTCGAGAATGATAATTTTTGAACATAATCATCTTTCTCAATCCAATTATTAGTCTATTAATTATGGATTTCGATTCTTTACTATTTCCTGAGATCACCAAGTCAGGTATTGGTGATAAACAATCGATAAAATCTGCATCAAGACCCAACAACGCATCATGCATACATCACGCAGCGGCTAATCCAGAATTTCACGAAATCGCAGATCGTAAACTTCCGAATGAAACAGGTAATTATTCCTTGGCTTCAGGCATCTCAATTGATAATTTCGATCCAGTTTTAGGGTGCCCTATTCGTACCCATGCGCCTAGGATGGAGGAGGGTTTTGTTCAAAACCCTAATCTCATATACACAAGTAACGTGCATAGGATTTACACTCAAACTTTCGCTCAAATGCTATCCCCAGGGGAGATTTCAAAACCTATGAAAAAGGGGGAGTATTTTTTGGTCACTATGGATGAGGAAATTTACCAACAACGGGTGGCGGAATTACGGAAAACATTGATTGGTAGATTAATGTTACCTAAAGGATCCAAACCTTTAGGTTTAAAGGATCTTAAACGAAGACTTTAGGAGGTTTGGCATATTGACGGTTCATGGCGCCTTATACCCCTGGGAATTGGTTATTACAACATACAATTCTCAAACCTGAATGACAGACACGAAGTATTTGGGAGGCCTATCTAGAATCTGAATCGGGGCTCAATTCGTCCCAGTAATTAGGTTCCGGACTTCAGTCCATACATCATAAATTAGTCAAAATCTCAGGTATGGGTTCGTATATATGAGTTGAGTATGGATTATTGGCATCCTGCGTTACTTATGAAGCTCGCAAGTGCTGTTGGCACGCCCATACAGATAGACGGTCGTTCCCTTACGGGAGAAGTGGGATATTTTGTAAGAGTTCTTGTAGAATTGGATTTCAATTCTCCATTGCAGGAATTTATTATGGTAGAATGAATAGGCTATTGTTCGTTTTTGTCGCTCAGTTACTAAAATTTGCGAGAGTTCTGCTCTCATTGTCAAATTGTTGGACATTCGGGCTCTAATTACAGGCAAGCGAATAATCAAGCGATTAAGCATAATGCATAATCCAAAACAGTGGATGGTCCTAAACCAGACTATAATATTGTGCGTGGCCGAGCTCCAATCGAGACCATGCTACTACCACTAAGGGTAAAGCTGTGGATTCAGAACAGTGGGTGCAAGTCAAGAGCGGACAGTCCGAGCAGGTCGTTCTCCGGAAGGAGGTACATCTAATTTGCATGTTCAAATTAATAATCTTTTTGAGGTTCTCAGGGACGAGGATGAACAAATTCCTCATGAAAAGATTAATACGGAGCAAGTTCAAACTCGTCATGGGTAATGGTGATTGCATGGAAGGTACTAATCATGCAGAGGTAATAAATACTGATCAAAGGATGGTTTTGCATCAATCATTGCAACAAAAATCAGTAATAGCTTCGGACAATATGGTTATGGCTGCAAGTTTAGATGATAAAGGTAAAGAGAGCTTGCAACGAGCTAAGGACACAGTCACACGCAGTATACCTATTAATGACTATGAGTTTAACACTGCTACTCCGTCGGAGAGTTTCTAAGCGATGGCGACAGTCGCACGAAAACGGTGGTCAGATATGGCGGAAGATGAGGAACAAGAAGAAGCTTTAAAGGCAAAATATAGGTGACCTCTCCACCACTCCGCTTGTCTTTCCCTTATGTGATTCTTTAGAAGCTCTGAAGTCTATGACAATTGAGGCTCGTGGATCATGGGCCGACGTTCCATAGGCTACATTAGACCATCAAGAAGATACTTGAGCATGTGCTAAAAAAACAACTAACTATGCCATTCGAAGATCTTCTAGAAATAAACATCCTTCGTTTAAATTGCATTTTTAAGTTATTTTTGTTGTTTTCTTTTTCTGAAGTTTAACATTCTTTTTTACTACCTGATCGGTTTGTGATCAGGACATTTGCCTTTCTTTTATATATTTCTATTTATTTAAAAAAAATAATTGAAGAAGGTAAGATTAATTTGATCTGCATTTATTTTACTATATATGTGATTCGAGTTAATTTAGGGAGACCTGTTACTTATCTTAGATATCCGAGGAAGACCTGATGTCATATCCAGATGGATAAAAGCGCATGACCATTTTTAAACCAAGTGAAGCAAGCAAACTAAATGAGCATAACGAGACATCAAAAGGCCGACCTGCCCAAGAGTAACTCTTGGTATGGTCGATCTGACAAACAGATACTAAGAGATATGGCCGAACTACCAAGGAGTTACTCTTAGTATAGTCGACCTGGCAGATAGTTAATAAGAAGTACGGTTGACCTGACAAACAGATACTAAGAGATATAATTGACCTGCCAAGGAGTTACTCTTGGTATAGTCGACCTGGCAAATAGTTACTAACAAGTACAGTCGACCTGACAAGCAGATACTAAGAGATATGACCGACCTGCCAAGGAGTTACTTGGTATAGTCGACCTGGCAAATAGTTACTAAGAAGTACGGTCGACTTGACAAATATTTAATGAGCGTAAGAGAGAAGCAAGTGGGACCAAATATTGAGGATGGTCGACCTGGCAAGAGTTACTAGGTGTCAGGCTTGACCTGTTGGCATTAATTATCTTCCAAAGTAGACATGGCAATAAGTAAGTAGATGTTAAGTCCGACCTGCTAGCATTAATTATCCTTTAAGGAAAACCTGACAAGCATTTAATATCCTTGGAGACCGATTCGACAGGAAGTAACTGTTGTCAGGGCCAAGCTGACTGAAGTGACTGATTCTTTTGGTCGACCTGGCACAGGCTTTCACCAATTTGGACCACCAATCAGGGGCGGCCACGTGGACATCGAAGACAAGGTAAGATGGGCATAAAAGGAGGAGGATTGTGAGAAAAATGGTATCTTATTCTCTTATATTCATCTTTTATATTTTATACACTTTTGATACATTCTTTTTTCCTTGAACTAATTTTATCGTCGGAGTGCTAACACTGGAGTTCTCTCCAATAGTCTTTTGCAGGCTAGCTGAAGGTCAAATTGGAACTTTGAGAAGATCTCGCTTAAGAGGCCTTTTCAATATGTATCATACTTTAATGTATCTTGGATCAAGATGTTGTGTGTATAATAAAAGAGTGCTTCAAGTTAAAATTTACGGTGATCACGGTGTGGTTTTGCGGTTTTTTGAGTAAATTTCAAACCGAATTGCTATATGCGGTTCGGTTAAATAAAATCTTCAAATCACGGTTTTATGAAGTAAAACCGAAGGTGCGGTTTGAATTGGTGGCGGGCGGTAGCGGGCGGTTTTGCGGTGTTAATCAACAAAAAATTATATAATTGATAAATTAATATAATTTTGTTATGATCTTTTAAAGAAAATATTCTAATTGAAAAGTGATTTTTTTAAACAATGTATATTTTTGTGAATAAAATGCACATTGCAATATCTTTTATTTCAGTTACATTCAATATATAATGCAATGTAACGTTGTTCTATTTTAATGCAAAACATAATGCATTGTAACAATATTAAAAGAACGTAAAATTTATTATAATTTAGTATACAAAGTGTGAATCTAATTATATCATTTATAAAATTAGTGCTTAATATATTTATTGTCTAACTATATAACTAAAGGCTAAAGAACAACATTTTATTTTACCTTAAATTATAGAGGTGCGGTGCGGTGCGGTTTTGACGGTTTTTCAAAATCTAAAACCATAACCACACCAACAATGCGGTGCGGTTTCTATCTAATATTTTGAATCGCAGTTTTGGTCATAAATTATAATGAACGGTGCGGCTTGGTGCGGTCTGGGCGGTTCGGGCGGTTTTTTAAAACTTATGATCACCCCTAGTTAAAATTTATATTATTTTCTTTATATTTTTAATTTAAAATCCAAATTTCAATTAACTTTTATATGAAAATGATGAATTATTTCACATATGCTAGCTAGGTTTTCTTTTAGTATATTAAAATAAATCTTTTTGATATTTTTATTATCTTCAGTCGAACAGTACTAGATGGGATATCTGTGCCAAAGATTCAAATCTCAGGAGAGATATATGGATACCGAAGTTTCAGCTGTCACGCTAAACAGTGTTCTCTAGAAATTAATTGGTTATTTCCTTAACATTTTTTTTTTCTTTTTCTATGGTTAACAAGATAGACATGGTAACCAGAAAGTGGTCCTAACTAGTAGGGTCCTAAGGTGAAAAAATTACTTATATATAATGTTGTTCCAGTCCTTTTACTTGATTTACCTGTGTTTAAACTTTCGGATTAATATTTTAAGGGATAATTACAAAAACACCCCTGAAGTTTGGGTTAATTATAAAAAATCCAGATATGTTTCAAAATTACAAAAAAAAAAAACCTTTAGGTTTCTTTTTGTCTTTAGTTGAAGGGGATAATTGTAATATTTTTACAAACGTCTGGTTTTTTTTTTAAATGTTTTCGAAAATCAGGGGAAAAAAAATAAGACGGAATCAAACCTCAAGAATTTTTTTTGTAATTTTCAACAACTCTGGGTTTTTTTGTAACTTGCCCAAATCTTAGGGGTATTTTTGTAATTATCCCATATTTTAATTTTCTTTTTTTTAGGAAACCCCATATTTTAATTTTAATTAAGTTAAAGTTCATCATTTCTGACTGAGTTTATAGTTTAATCACCAACATACAATGGTGTAGTCAGGCCGTGATAGTGGGGTAGGGGCAAAGCCGCTCCTAATGTTAGTCGAACGAGTCGGTCGACTCGGGCCCAAAAATATTACAAAATTTTGGGGCCCAAGTTTTTTATACACCTTTTATATAAGGCATATAAACAAAAAAATGGGTTTAGCATTGGACTTGAATCCTCTTGACTCCAATTTTTTTCTCTATTTATTATTCATTCTCATATTCCTTTGAGTCTTGTAGCCTTGAGCCTTGCTAGGTTCTAAAAAATTATTAATTTTAGTTTTCCTTAAGGGCCCAAAATTATAAGGAGAATTATATTTAAATAAGATGTCATATTATTTTAACTATATTTGAATTGTTTTATATATTTCAAATTATTGTTTCTTTTATTGTTTATGTTGTCTTTTATCTTGTAAAAAAAGGGTGACCAATTTTTAAATTCGACTCAACCCAAAAAATTGATAGGATTGGCACAAGGTGGGGGTCGAATGAAAAATTGAAAAAAAAAACCTTATAAGTTGTTTTATAAGTTGTTTAAAGAACTAATTGATCCCTTGATCGGTCACCAAGAAATGCCATATCAATTATTAATTTCATTATGTGAATGTCACTAGTGGCGGATGCTGGATTTTATATTTCGGGACGAAACTACAGTTGGGGGAATGAAACACATTTATAAATAACTTTGTGGGAGGACTGAATACTAAATAATTCACCTTATAAATAATTTTAATAATGTCAAAACTGATACATAGTAAAAAAAAATTGAAATCCCCGGCTTGTGTCCGCCTCTTGATGTCACTGATGTCATTATTATAATCGTGACATTCATTTAACACATTGTAGTATTTTAAATGAAATACACAATGTAACAGTAGTTTTGAATTGTGTTGAAGGACTCACACTGAGGCAATTTTACAATGTACAAGGACCAGTGAATGAAGTATTTGGCTGGTCACTCATGTGACAATTCGAAAAGGGAAAGTATTGATAAGTCAATCCAAAAAGCACCTGATCAAATGAATTTATAGCAGCAACCTGAAAATCTAAAAGATGGGTCATAAAACATGATGATTCTCACCAGTGAGTGTCCAAATCCTATTCCTACCTATAAACAGTAGAGAACCAGGATTGTTCAACAATAATTACTCATCATTTATTAGACACTTTGTGTCTGATATACCATCAATCATCTTCGGTGTTTACTGTGTTTATATTTCGAAAATTGGGCTTTCCCTTAATTAATCATCATGTTTATTGCTACAAGACCGGCCTAATTATAAAAATCTTGGATAATAAATTAAGGGATAAGGGTCATTCCAAATATTTAACGAACCTTACATAGGGATGTCAACGAGGTTGGATGGGGAATCCCCATCCCCGTCCCGGTGAGGCAAATAGAGAAAAAATGCTCCCTAACCGGGATCTGTGCCCTTGGTTTGAATTTTTTTTAAATTAATATTTTTAATCATTTTAAATAATTAAAAACATGTAAATAAAACTAATGATGCACTATTTAGACAAAAGGAACGAAATATATGGACTTTGTCATTTTAGTATATATAACGTTGACATATTTATAATGTAGTAAAAATATTCAATATTATAATATATATGCATCTTCGGGTCCTCTGGGAAATGGGGTGGGAATCCCGGGTAGGAGTGTCAATTTGGGTTGGGTCCGGGGTTGCAAGTTCGCCTGTCAAAAACAGCCAATCCGGACCCGACCTGTTTAATTATTCGTGTCAGAATCTTGAACCCGGACCCGACCTGCTTATTTCATAGGTAACCCGGACCCGACCCACTTAACCCGTCTCATAAAATTATTTTAATATACATTTAATATTTTTAACTGAATAAATTTATTTTTTTCAGAATCATACACTATTCGATCAATAAAAATTATTACAATTCACAACATACAAAAAAAAAATAACATAATTGCATAAATAACATAACATACTAATCATATTTTGAGGACAATATTTAAAATATGCATAATAATAACAAATACATAATTAAGGAGGTTTTATCATTTGAGTTTTAAAGATATTTCTTGTTTGTCATTTTTCCTTACAATTAATTATTTACTTAATATTTTTTTTAAATTCACAAATGGGTTAGACGGGTTAAACGGGTCATAGTAGGTTGACCCGGACCCGACCTGTTAATTGGCAGGCTAGTCGGGTCCGACCCAACTTCGACCCGGACCCACGAAGCCTGGACCCATACTCATTAATTTCGTGTTAGGTTCGTGTCGGGTTTGCATGTCGGGTCCTAAATTGACACCCCTAATCCCGGGGGCGAGGAATGTGATCACTGTCGGATCTAGGGTTGAGCCAACCAGGGCCCTGGCCCAACCTTTTTTTCTTAATTTTTTTTAGGAGAACTTTTTTTAAAAAAATAAATTAGTTATCATTTGTATTAATTGTTTTCGGATTTTCTATTAGGCTCACCTCAATTTCGTATATCGGCTTACCGTGTTAGGATCTCCTAGCTTTGCCATTGAATGTAATATATGTACATGTCCAGTCCCCGCTAACGAGGAGAAAATGTCCCGATCCCTGTTTCCGGAAAATTCAGGGAATCCCTGCCCCGTTCGGGGCGAATCCTCAAGGGGAGCAAGGATTCTTGCCCCACTACTACCATCCCTACTGCAGTGTATGCATGAATATGTATCCGTTATATCCAAAAATTTCAAATATGCCCTCTAATAATTTCAATAGTTTCTGTAGTGGCTCGTGCCCATGTTCTTGTTAGGTCTCCACAGCAGTAAATGTCAAAAATATGTTAATCTGCCTATGACTTTCCGGTAGCTGAATGTGCTCAAAGTTTTTAATTTAAACTATCTGTATAATGTACGGACATATAAACTATTGTTTTTGACTAATTAAATTAATATTGGTTTAGCAACAACAACGTAGTCTTTAAGTTTCTTGGTCTTGTTTCACAAATTAGATTTAGTGGTAATGGTACAAAATAGCAATTTAGAAAATGTAAAGATTAAAAATAGCTCTGTTTTGTAGACACATTTTTTTAGTCATTTTGAGGTGTAAAATGACATCCATACCCTTCTAGCATGTTTGTTCGATATTTGAGTTATTTCTCTCTCTTTCACTTATCTCTATGTCTACTTACTCTTTTTTTTTTCAAACTTTTTTTTAAGAAATCGAAACTGTATTTTTCATTTTTAAATATACAATATGGGTGTTGAATTACAAATATCGAAAAGAAAATTAATTTGATATATTATACATGCAAAACGGATTTAAAACGAAAAAGTTATGTGAATTCAAAAATTTTTGGAAAAAAAAAATAACTGGGTATGCTGTAACTCGAATTCGAGTCATGTGATGACTCGAATTCGAGTCACTCAATATATGATATATAAAATAAAGTTTGTTATTATAACCAAAATGTTCATTTGGCATAGCGGATTGTCCAGTGTTTCCCCACTTTTTGGTCATGGTATCGATACTCACTGACCCCAATTTTTCAAAAAAAAAAAACTGACTCGAATTCGAGTTACACCATACCCAGTTTTTTTTTTTTCCAAAAAACTTTGAATTCACATAACTTTTTCGTTTTAAATCCGTTTTGCATGTATAATATATCAAAATAATCCTCTTTTCGATATCTATAATTCAACACCCATATTTCATATTAAAAATAAAAAATACAGGTTCGATTTATTAAAAAAAAGTTTGAAAAAAAAAAGAGTAGGTAGACATAGAGATAAGTGAAAGAGAGAGAAATAACCCAAATATCAAACAAACATGACAGAAGGGTATGAATGTCATTTTACACCCCAAAATGGCTAAAAAAGATGTGTTTGAAAAAGATGGCTAAAAAACATCTTGATTTGTTGGGAATGGCTAAAAAAAAACGACTGTTAGATTTAATTAATTATTACTGAAATCTTGAAATAACGAGGAGACTTGGGCATGAATTGATGCATATAGAATTATTTTCAGTGTAAATCACTGTTCTCAAAATCACCGTCTAGCTCTAATTAGTCACCGCTTAAGCGCCAGACTTCTCTTATCCACATAAGTTTTTCTTTTCGGTTACATCCCGTCAACCCCATTCAGGTCCCGCCTAACCTCTCCTAGAGCTGCAATAAAACTGAATCAAGCCGAGCTTTTGAGAGTTTGAGTTTGACTCGTTTATTATCGAATCGAACCCGAGCCTCAATTTATCGAACATATTGATGGCTCACGAACTTTTTCGAACTTAATCGAGCCTAAACGAGTTTAGTAAATATTAATTATAAAATAAATTATTCCTTAATTTATTGAAAAAATAAAATTATATATATCTAAAACGCACAATATATTTATTAAAACCTATGATTTTATTCAAACAAATAAATTTATTGAATTGAATATTGTTATAATTATTATAAGTAAACGTATAAAGATTAATATTAAAGTCAAACTATTAGTTTAATTTACACGAACTGACTAACGAGTTTGTTCACGAGCGAACGAATCGAATACTCTAAGTTTGAGTTTGGTTCATTTATTTTAACATGTCTCATTAAACGAAATCGAACGAGCTTTTATCAAATTAAGCTCCGAATAGCTCACGAGCGGCTTGATCATTACAGTCCTAACCTCGCTCAAACTCAGCTTAGACGTTATGCCTCATTACGCCGCTTGCCCAAAATTTTTACAACACGGGTGTAAACTAATGAAATAAGCCTAGGCAGCCATGTCCTTTTGACTTGTGTAGCTTCTCAAAAAATATACTAATGACTTTGATTACTGTTGTTCCTTAATCAAACTTTTCTCAATAAAAAGCCTACACCCACAACATAACCAAGTCAAAATTATTAGAGAGATAAAACAAAGAAGTTTCTCAAAAACTACTTCCAACAAAGATATATGCACAAAATATAACACACACAGAGAGAAGAAAAATGGGAAGAGCTCCTTGCTGTGATAAGGCAAATGTGAAGAAAGGTCCATGGTCCCCTGAAGAAGATGCTAAACTTAAAGATTTCATTCAGAAATTTGGCACTGGTGGAAATTGGATTGCTCTTCCTCAAAAAGCTGGTAAGAACTTGAAAATTATCACAAAAAAAGTGATTCTCAGCTTTTTTTCTTAAATCTAGAAGCTGATTCGAGAATCACTTTTCTTTAGAATTTGCAAACACACCCTTAATCCAAATGTGTGTCTCCATGTGCTTTTTACTTATATTATGTTGTTGGTTTATGGGGTTGGTCCAAAATCAGGTCTGAAAAGATGTGGAAAGAGTTGCAGACTGAGGTGGCTTAATTATCTGAGACCTAATATTAAACATGGAGAATTTTCTGATGAAGAAGATAGAATAATCTGTACACTCTATGCAAGCATTGGAAGCAGGTACGCCAAAACAGCACTTTTTTGTTCTGTGAAGATTTTTCTTATTCTGGGCTTGCTTTGAAAACTTCAGTTAATCCAAATATTCTATGCATTTTTTTTCCATATTGTCTAATATTTTCATCTGCTGCTCCCTGACAAAATTAACCCTCCTAAATTCTAACTGAAAACAGAAAAAAAAAACATTTTTTGCTATTTTTGCACATTACATTTTACATAAAAAAAAGTCAACAGATTCTGCTTTTTTTTGCACAATTTTATGCATGCATGTCCTGTTTTACTTAACCAGACCATCAATTATATAGTAAGCACATAGTCATATATGTCTATCCAAATCTCAAAAATTTCTTCTTATGGATCATTGCTTTTTTTATTTTTATTTTTTGGTAACATGATAAAAAATGCAGGTGGTCAATCATAGCAGCTCAGTTACCAGGGAGAACAGATAATGACATAAAAAACTACTGGAACACCAAGCTCAAGAAAAAGCTCATGGCATTTAATAATATTATTCCTTCAAACCAGGGGAAATTATTTTCACAAGCTCAAGATAATTACAACTCATTTTATAATTTCCAAGCTGCTGCTGCTAAATCTCTCACCCCAGTTGAACCAATTTCAGCCCCACAAAATTATATGTCCCCAAATAGTGAAAACTTCAAATTTTCATTATCCACCACTCAATATTCTTACAATTATCAGCAAAGTCAAGATCAGGGTTTTGTGGATAATTTGCAATATTGTTATTATCCAGGCAAATTAGATAATAATAATATGCTTATTTTTGGAGGCAATGATCAAGCAAGTTGTTCTTCGTCTGATGGGAGTTGCAGCAAAGATCATGTGATCAAACAAGAAGATCAAATGGGCTACTTTCAGGGGTTTTCATCAAATGCATTTGCTGATCAGAAGCCAAATTATGGGATTTTGGGAAATATTAACAGTCAATTAGAGTGTGATTTGGAGGAAGTTAAGGGATTGATTAGCAGTGGTAATGGAAATTATAATAGTTTGTTGTTCAATGATGAAAACAAGACTGATGAGAGGGGAATGTACTATTACTACTGACTGTGACAGAAACTGATGACTGTGAAAGTACAATCAGAGAGAGATTTGAAGGGGGCATGGCATGGTTGTCCTTGGTGAGGACTCAGATTAGGAAAAAAAAAAAAAAAAAAAAACAGAGTTTCAGTTTATGGGGCTTTGTGCTGTGATGGAAAATGAATGAAAAAACACTTCTTTTGTTGACAGTACATAGTAAAAGCAGCTTCTTTTGATCATTTGAGCATTTCTTTTAGGAAAACTTTGGTGTTTTTTTTTTGTTTTTAATTTTTTTTTGTTCAACAAACAAATCTGAATCATGATATTGTAGCTCAAGTGATATCGCTCTTCTTTTGTAAGAGTGTTGACTGGGATTCGAACACTATCTTCAAATTTATTTGAAATTTATCTCCTCCCCCGACCAGTACTCCAACTTATTAAGAAAAACAAATAAATTTGAAATCTCCATGCCCTTATCACAATTCTGACAAAAAAAAAAATAAATAAAGCATGTATACACTGTTGTCTTTCACCAAAAACCAGGTGTACAGCAATTGAAATGTTATAATATTTGTGCATTGACCTTTGGTTCATGATTTGGGATTTGCAAGTCATAATAAAGAAAAGGCCAATTATTGTACCTCCTTTTAGACTCTCTGATTACTTAATTGTTTTTAAGAAGACTGTTAAATCAAGTAAAGTACTTATGAATTGTTTGAATTATTATACTAATATCTTTACATAGCCATGCAATTGTATAATAAGTCAGGCCAATAAGAAGAGTAATTGGTTCAAGAAAATATAGGCAATTTTAATCTGCATGGTGGCCATACATATCATAGAAAAAACCATATAATATTTTGTCTTGATTATTTTGGAGAGACCATATAATATTAAACCATTCACAAATCAAAATTTGGATCAGATCTTCTATTCCAAAATAATATTATCTCTTATTCCATAGCACAAATAATTATCGCATATATGAAAATTACCAATTTAAAATCGCACAATTTAAGCTTGATTTATGCTTTCAATTTAATAAGGTAACTTTCATTCATGCAGTAGAAATTGTGAGATAAGAGTCAAGAGATGCTACACTATTTTAAAATAGAAGATCTCATCTAAAAATATTGTAAGAACAAACATAAGTACCAGTGACGTAGCTCGGTTAGGATGTTGGAATGAACCTATTAAATTTGAGTTTGACCACACTGAAAATTTAGCCGAATGTCTAGTTCATATAAAAATAATTGAATTAAAATTTAAAAGGCCAATAAAATCTTACTGTCTTGGCCCAAAATATTAAAAATTAATTGTCTTGTTTATTATGTAGAGCGATATATGTTCAAAACTTGATGATGAATAGTTTTTTGGGAGCATTTTTCGAATAAATTTTGGATCTAAAAGTCTATTTCACAATAATATTAGTTGTTTGGTGGTTGATTTAGAATAAATTTTTGGATATGTCACTTTTCCAAAAAGTTCATTCTAGTGAAACCAGAATTGAAGATTATGAAAACCCGCAAAAAATTGTTGTAGGTACTACCTTTATATTTACAATTGTATGAATCAGTCAGACCAATAAGAAAACTTTGATTCAAGAAAATATATAGGCAATTTTTAATCTGCATGGTGGCAATACATATCATAGATAAGGACAGGAAAAAAGAAAAAAGAAAAAAAAAACAGAATCTTAGATTTATTTGGAGAGACCATATAATATTAAACCATGCACCAATCAAATACTGTAAGAACAGGCATAAGTACTGTACGTGCATGTGTATTAAATTAAATTAAAGCAAAAGTTGTTAATCCCATGAGACTCAGACGACTGAAAAACGAACTAAGTTATTCGAAGCTCGATTTAAGATCGATCGTTAAAAGTTTATATGAGCATTTACACTACAAAAAATTGCTTTTTTACCGACAGAAAATACCGACGGAATTCATCTGTCGCTGCTTACCGACGGATTACCGACAGATTACCGACGGATATACATTTACAAAAATATCGACGTAACACCGACGGATCACCGATGGAATATAACGACGGGCAATAGTCTCTCGCTAATCTGAAGGTAAAGTTCCCGGAAAATTCTACCGCCAAATTTCCCGATAAATCTGCGATGGAATACCGACTAAAAAGTTACAGACGGAATTATCTATCGTTATTTACCGACAGACATGTTCTGTCGGCAATTACCGACGGATAAATCCGTCGTTATCAACGACGGAAGTTTCTGTTGGTAATTACCGACGGATTGCCGAGGGATTAGCGACGGACTTTGATAAAAAAAAATTAAAAAAATTAAAAAAAAAACTAATAGTAAAACTAAACTAAAATGTGAATTTCACTTATAGATTGTAATGAATTGAGTATAATCAAATACAATATTATTCAGATTTATTTGAATTAATTATTATATGGCCCAAAAAAAATATACTTTAGGGTCCAAATTAACTATTTTCAATAATTTGTGATTTAATGAGCCCAATTACAGTCTCGTGTAAAATAAAGAATAATAATTTTATATGTTATTGTTCTTGTTTATTGAATTTCAATTAGATATATATAACTTATAAGATAAACGACCCTTGATAAGTATATTTATCACAAGATGCCATATAGAGTTGCAATCAAACCGAACCGAGTCGAGTTTTTGAGAGTTTGAACTCGACTCGTTTATTATCGAGTCGAGCTCGAGCTTGAAAATATCGAATATATTGATGGCGTACGGACTTCTTTGAACTTAATCGAGCGTAAACGAGCTTAATAAATATCAATATAAATTAAATTTATTATTCAATTTTGTACAAAAATAAAATTATATATTTCTCAAACGCACAATATATCTATTAAAATATATGATTCTATTCAAATATTCAAATATTTATATATTTATCATAAGGTATAAAAATTAAAATAAAAGTCAAACCGTTAATTTAATTTATGTTCTAGAATCTGTTCTGAAGATCTTATATTTCTTTTAATATATTATTATATATGTTATTTATCATTGTAGTTACAATATATGTCTTTCTTTTTTAAAAAATCGGTCCTGTCATTGCAGAGACTCGAACCCGGATACTTTCACTGAAGAGTAATACTGTGGCCACTGAGCTAACCCCAATCGTTAGTTACAATATTTTGTTATGTTTGACAAGTGTTTGCCATTTTACAATATGCATATTGATACAATTTATAAAATGAAAGAGCTTATGAGCCTAATTAGTTAAATACAAGACGAGAAAAATTTACCGTTTAATACAAATAAGTATATAATGAATATGCATGAAAAGCTATATTAAAGAATTGGCAAAAAAATACACAAGTGATTATGTATATATATTAATTTTTTATTATTATTTAATAAATTAAATCACAAATTAAATTATTCTGAAAGTTAAAAAGTTAAACTTTGAATAAGATGTGACAGTTCATAATTCCCTATATGATTTAATGAGAAAGTTTTAAATTCATAAGTTAAGTATTATAGGTATACATAAAGATGTTAATCGGGTCGCGGCCCGTTATCCTGGACCGTTTAAACCGGAAAAAAGAGGGTTAGGGCCGAATTATTTTGGTCCGTTTAAATCCGTGCCTTTTTTGGCCTGGACCGTTTAGCCCGAGGCTCGTTAGGACTAGCCCGCCAATTGTATTTTT
This sequence comes from Rehmannia glutinosa, assembly GCA_016081115.2. Lineage (NCBI taxonomy): Eukaryota > Viridiplantae > Streptophyta > Magnoliopsida > Lamiales > Orobanchaceae > Rehmannia > Rehmannia glutinosa. Next base: position 497,400 of record JABTTQ020000752.1, read on the forward strand.
TTTAAAAATAAATAAATTTCTTCAAGCTCACATCTCCTCATCTTTAATCAGTTTAAATATATAATTCTTAAACTATGACTTATAGTCATATGAATTTTTTTTTAAGAAGTATTATTTTTTTTTCATCTTATATGAGTACATATTATATAATGCTATCTTTTATTATTGTAGTTTTATTTTAAAAATTTAGATCATGGAATATTCAAATTTTATAATTCTATTAATGCAATATAATTATAAACTATGCAAGATTTTTTTATAATGAATACTTTAACTTAAATGTTATATATGTTCGAGTTTAAAATTTTAGATTTAAATATATATTTTTTTTATTTTTTGACTTATAGCCCGATAGTGACCCATTTAGCCCGAAACCCGCTAGGGTTAGGATTAGGGTTACGTTCACAATATCCTAGCCCGTTTAATAGTGACCCGTTTAGCCCGAAGTCCGTTTAGCCTAAAGCCCCATACACAAAAAAATAATATGAAATAAGAATTATAAAAGTGTCATTATGGAAATAAGATATAGCATGTATTTAATATTAAAACCTTTTTTCTCTCTCAAAAAATATTAAAACCTTTTCTCCAAAAAAAAAATAAAAAAATAAAAAAATAAAAATTAAATTACAAATCTGAAAACGTGAAAACGTGAAACTCTCACACAAAAATCTCAAACCCTCAAACTCTCACAGAGACTCCGCCGCTGAAGCTTCGCCATCTCCGCAACTCCTCCGTCTTCCGTCCGTCGTCTACGCAACTCCGCTGAAGCTTCGTCGGTGGTCGTTTGCTCTTCCTTTTCTCCACAAATTAAAGGTCCCAAAACCAAAATCCCTAAAAGTACTTAATTACTAAACCCTAGATTTTGGGTTCTCCCCAATTTTTGTAGATTTTTTCAGACTTTCAGATATATGTGTTAATATGTGTATGATGAGTTGGGTCTATCTATTGTGCATAGAAAGTGCTTTTAATCAGGCAATATCAAAATTTATTGACACCGAATGTATTTCCCTTAGTGGCGAGAAATTAATGCAATTTGTAGCTTTGTTTTCTATATTTGTTGGCGTGTTGGATTGATGATCTTGAGAGCGAGAGGAGCTTAGATTGGATGTTCTTATTCGAATGTTTTGTTGTTCAAATGTCCGGTTTTCATTTAAACTTGTTTTATATGTTCTCTCCGAATGTTTCCATACTTTATGTTCCCATACGCTATGTCCTGGTTTTCATTTAAACTTGTTTTATCTTTTTCTTTGTTTTTCTTTTTTTTAGTTTACTAAAGAATTTTCAAACAATAATTCTTTTTAGAACAAGATATTCGAAGGTTACCATCATCTGTAAAGGAAGAAGGTTCAATGATTCAAAGTACTTGGACTAAGTATAGTAATAATTTTGAACTTTAATATAAGTAGTTGATATGCATTATACCTTTGGTGGTAAAAAAAACTTCCAGAAATGGTGATAACTAGTATTAATACTTAGAAAGATGTTACAAAGTTTCATTTTTAGTGTTGAGCTGGTTGAAAGTGCCCTAATTCTTATCTTTGTTATAATCATAGTTTTTGGGCAGATATTTTTACCTCAATTCCTCTTATGAGTTAATTAGCACTTGGTTAAATATTTTAAAAAATAAAATTCAAACAGAAATCAATGTACTTGTAGTTAGCCTGAACTCGAATTTAATTGGAACATCACTCTTTTTGTCTTTGGGGGCACAACAGAGGTTATTCTTACATTACTTTTAAATAAAAAGAATTTTTTCTCATGTTATAATTTGATCAAAACTCTTTGCCTATATATAGAAAAGTTAAATTCACATCAAGCATCGAAAAAGCTAAATCATGCTCTTTTTGTGTTAAGGAAATAAAACTGAAATGCATAAGGTGGAAAAATGCCCTTCACATTCATCCTAGGTAGTAAAAAATTATGCATGCATGCTGAGTGTGTGAACCTGGACAGAAATGTAAGTTAAATAATGAAAGAGTACAAGATCTTGGAATCAAGTGATTGTACATTCTCTTATCTTTGTGCGTATTACACTCGGAGTTCAACCAAGACATTCGTGGGTCATTTGGAGAAGAAAGACTATTTTGAGCAGGTTAGAAAATTTCGTCATAGTTTTTTCTGATTGATTTAGAACTGGAAGTGAACATTTGCTATGGATATTTGCTTGTCCATTTATGTTGATTATTTTCTATGTTATGATTGCAATTGCTCCCTTACATTTAACACAGAATATAATCAACCCTGAAGGGTTTATTTGTAATTTTCAAACATATTTGGATTTTTGTAATTATCCAAAACCTAATGGGTAGTTTATGTAATTATCTAAAACACATTTCAGGTTAATTACTAGTTTTAGGCTTTTAACTACTAGTTTCTTTCTTCAGTAGGCAAATATAATTTGCTGATTATTTTGGATGTTATGATTGTTGTTACAGATATGAAGGATCCCTAGTTATGAAGGATCCCGGATGTCTCAGACTGCAGCTGAGTGCCTAAGAGAGGAGGGAAGAGTTGAGGGTCGAGCTGAGGCACACCAAAAGTTGGATGAATATATAGCTCGAACGAGCACCCTCGAGGCATGGGTGGAGTGGATGATGGGGAAAATGAGCACCTCTCATATTCCTCCCCCCCGACCTACCTACTCCCCGAGGCCCACAGACTGATGGTGATGGTGATGGTGATGCGAGTCTTAGTGAGGATTAGACTATTATATTTTAGTGATGTGTCTCTTGTGGTTGGATTATATGGATATGTTTGATTTTGGATTGTTTGTGTTGGTTTCTTAGATGTTACAGTATTTTATGTTTATGTTGAATTGTTTTATGTTATTTTGGTACTTTGTCTGGTATGATTTTGGATGTTGGATGTTGGATGTTGAATTTGGATGTTGGATGTGAATTTTGGTTGTTGGATGTTGGGTAGTGTTTGTCAATTCGTACTATTATTTTGTGAAATTTTAATGGATGATGTTAGAATTGTTATTTGTAAAACAGAAATGGCTAATTAAAAAAAAATCACAAAAAATATTTATAATTTTTTAAAATTTCCGTCGGTATTCGTCGGTAAAAGTTATTGACAAATCCGTCGGCATTCTTCGGCGCATTCGCTTCGGCGATTCGGTATTTGTTGTCGGCGATCTGTCGGAGATAATCCGTAGGCATTCCGTCGGGCATATATCGTCGGGAATCGTCGGTGATAATTTTGTCGAGCATTCCGTCGGCATTCTCGTTATTACCGGGCGCCTTAAATTCCCGACGGATATTATTTACCACACAAATTCGGCCTCTTTGTCGGCATTGTGTTATAAAGTTCATTGTTGATCCGTTTGAAATCCATCGGTAATTTACCGACGGATTATTTTTTCTGTCGGTAAATTTTTACCGAGCGCAAGCGTTTGCCGACGGAAAAATCCGTCGGGATTCCGTCGCGATCCGTCGGTAAAGGGATTTACCGACGGATTTTTCCGTCGGTAAAATTTCAATTTCTTGTAGTGTTTGAGCTCGCTTCGTTAACATAACGAACCAAGCTTGAACATATTTTTCGGTTCGATAAGATGTAAACCTCAGCTCAAGCTCGAGCTCGACTCGATTAGTAAAAAAGAATAAAATATGTATAAAAATATCAAGCTACTCGAGTTCGATTCGTGTTCAACTCGACTAAAGCTCTTTCGAGCTTGATAAAGGTGGTGATGTCTTGTGTAACTAAAATGCAGGGTCTTTTCCTTAGGAAATGAACTTTTGAACCGACCCATCTAGCGATAGGAACTTGACCCTACAGGAGAGCTATTGATTTTTCGGACAGTCAACTACAACCCACTTTTCAGATGGTTATACTTGGCGTAACCACAATCCTCACATGTACAAAAAAAAAAAAAACTATAAATGTGTTGTCACAAGTAGTCAAATGATAACTATTCATTTTTAACTTTACTCTCTACTATTGTTGATTATCTTCTCAATACCCCTGGAGCTCGACCTGACTTCGGCATCGGAGGGTCTTAACCAGGACCCCCTCCGGCTAACCTAATATGTGTTAGTCTTTTCAGGATCTCTTACCTTGAACCCGGTTACCCGAAAGTCCAAGACCGGAGGTAATCCTTGATCCACATCAGAGCTCGATTCGATTAATAATCAAACTACTTCTAACACAATTTTTTAAGTTCGATTAAAATTCAAACAAACTTAAATTATTCTATATTCGGCTCAACTCGACTCGTTTATATACCACCACATGTGAGGTAGAAAGTTAAGACGACGACGTAATTACATTAGGACGACGCCTATCACGGCAGCTGCTAATGGTCCCATTGATTTGATTGGTTAATGATTGACCAATGTCTTATGATTATGATTTTTTCAGAGGGTCCACGTTAGAGTTGACTCTTGCTTACAACAAATCACCTTAGGTAAGCCAAATTTTTGGTCCAATATTAGCCAGTGATCATATACAGCAAGCAATCTATATAATTTCCCTTCTTTGTTTTATTCTTTTTATTTTTGTTTTTTATATTTCGAGAGAAGAATATTGAGTCAAACTTTGTTACGACGTTTCCATCGTATGAGTTGTTATATGCTGCATATATTGTAGATAATATTTTTTTTGAAAGTAAATAACTCACCTCATTAAGAAAATATGTTACTTGTTTTTGGTAGGTGTTGGGATTTTATTTTATTTGAATATTAATGCTCTAAGGTTTATACTGAAAAAATTAAAATGGCTTCTGCACAGAATATTAACTACTCTCGATGTCGGTTGAGCGAGATTGAGCGGTTGATTTCATTCTCCAATCCAATTTTATGTTTTTAGTTATTACAAATAAAACATATTGAATTGTATATATTGTATGTAAAGTACTACATAAGTTTCAAAAAACAATTACTTTTCCATCTATAAGCTTCAAATAATTTTTTTTAGAGTTTGCAAGCACTCCCTATATTTATTTAGACCATTTCCAGAATTCCAACAGTTTGCACCATTTTAGTGCATATTCTAATTTATTTTAGTGCGTAATCTGTATTTTATCTCGGATAGTTTGCACTAAATTTTGCATTAAAAATGGGTATTCCATAATATTCTATTTTAGTGTATATTTTTAATACATTAAAAATCATTAATGTAGGAAACAAAATTAGCACAACTACAGTGTTACCGCCATATTAACACCATATCTTGTGCATAACTGTTCACATCTTCAAAATGGTGCAGGTTTTGCCCAGTGTTAAAGTAAGTTTTTGCTTCAAATTGAAAATAAAATACTCTCTAGAAATGCTCTTAACAAAACACTTGTAGAATGGATCAATATAGTGCTTAAGTACTGGTAAAAGCTTGTACTTTCAGGGCTTTAGGCCCGAGTTCCATCTCATGTAGGTGCATGTGTTATCTCCCTTATTATCCCCTAAAACGGATCAAAAAAAGCATTTCTAGAGAATAAAAACCACCTCAGTCCTACTTCCAAAGTTTAATTTAATGAAGTAGATGTAGAAATTGAATCAACATTAAAAGTTATGGGTGACAATATCCGACACCACACGAAAATGAGACTCGAACCTAACACGATATAAGTGGGGTTAGGGCTGGCCTATTTATTATTCGGGTCAAAATCGTGTCAGGCCCAATTAACCCGAATAATAAATGGGTCGATTTAGGGTTGACGTGAAATGACCCACTAAACTGTTTAAACAAGAAAATTCAGCATTATTTCTAATAATTTTTAATATTATATATATAAATAACCCAAAATTTCAACGTTACCATAATAAATAGAATGTTTATTCAAGGTTGAAAAATATATAAGTCATTTCGGGTGGTGTTCTGGTTACTCATGTATTAAACATATTGTCTTTAGGTTGACCAATCTGACTCGAATAATTAAACGGGTCGTGTTTTGGCCAAATTTGTGTAATTTTCATAACTCAACACAACCCGCAAACCCGAATCAAATTGTCACCTCTATTAAAAGTTAGATATATAAAGATATTAAAAATATATTCTTCCAATAAAAACTGACAATTAGTTTGGGGAAAAAAACGATTTCAAACATTCTCTACAATGATAACATTGTTTCCCCTAAAAAAGAAACATTGGATTTAGTGTTTTTGTATCGATAATTACGTGGAAATCCAAAACAAACCTTGCTACGGTCACACTTTCTAAAATACGTTCCCAAAAGTCTTTCAATCCACATATAATTGCCCACCTTTTGGAGTAAAACGTTAAATTGACTGAACTTTTAACCTTTTGTTAGTTACTGTTTTTGAAAGTGATGGTAAGAGTTGTGAAAGTGATGGTAAAGAGACACGAGGCATCTCAAAAAATCTCTATGCTCAAATCTTGGTCTTGTTTTCGTCTGGTAGTTGACACTTCCAACCTAAATTTTCTCTCGCCAGACTGTAAAGTTAGTACGTATATTTAAGAATTTAACTCTGAATTGTTGCTGGATTGAGAATTGGGGAGCCCCATTGGAAGTTCTTTTCTTTCTAATAAATTGAGAGTAGTGGTTTGAAGAGAAGAGATAAATTTCAAAGAAATTGAAGGATACATGGTTCGAACCCTTAACACTCTTACAAGTTACAAAAAGTGAACAATATCACTTGAACTATAAACTCATGGTTAGCCCAGTTGAAAGTTTAAAAATGGCATTGATTTGAATTTTGACATAAGGATATACGACAAGAATTTCAAATGATCCCTTATAAAATGAATTTGAAATCTATTGCGATGACTTAAAAATTGTTCAAAATATATAGAAGCTCAAAATTTTAAAATCAATTGTATTATGAGTTCACATAAACACATTTAATGGATCTTTTATGATAGATTTGAAATCTTGTGTAAATGTATTTCCAAGTTCAATTTCTAGTGGAAAATGAAAATATGTTTGGTTTGTTATCTGAATTTCTATTAAGATATATATATTTGGAAAAAAAATATTTGTTTATAGTTTTTGAAATGTATTTTGGACATAGACTTTATTGAAAACTTGTTGGTGAATTATAGTTTTTTAAGTGTGTTTCACATAGATTTGCATGATTGTGGTGAAAAGTTGTTTGGTTGTGTTTTTAAAAGAATAATTTCTATAAAAAAAATGAAAACTAAAAATGCTTCATTTCTACTTAAAATTTTCCTAAACAAACATAGACATAGTTTTTGAAATAGTTGAAAAATGGAAAAATGGTTGTTGGAAATACAACCGTACAATAATACATAGCTAAAGAGTAAAGATTCTTGAAATCCATAATAATAAATGAAAATAGCTTAAAGTAATAACTAGAGACAAAAACTCATGTCGGGCGGTCTAACGGATCAAAATTCGTTAGACGAATCCTAAACTCAAACCCAGTGGTATTTTTGTAATATTAGGTAGTTGCATGAAATCACTAGAACTCTGAAAAGTATTAATTTTTCCCTTGAAAGATATTAGCAATCCCTCAAAAAAGTATTAGTAGTTCCTTGAACAGTTTAGTAGTACTCAAGAAAAGTATTAAATTTTTTTCCTCAAAAGTATTAGTAATTCCCTGTATTAGTAGTCCACGTGAAAGTATTATGTTTTTCAATTAAATGTATTTTAATAACCCTTGAAAAGTATTAGTTTTTCTCATAAAAAATATTACCAATTCTCCATAAAAATATTAGTTCAATCCCTCCAAAAGTATTAGTAGCCCCCTGAAAAATATCTAGTCGTCCCCTTGAAAGTATTAGTTTTCCCCTTGACAAGTATCAGTAGTCCTCCCAACAAGTATTAACAGTCTCCCTAAAAATATTAGTAGTCCTCTCAAATATTTTGCAATTGATCAATAAACACCTGGGTGGCATGGATGAGTGCATTTTTTCCAGAGAATAATGGCCGGACATGGGAATCCTCTTAATGAAATCCATCTCCTCAAACGTCCGTAGGATTAAAAAAAAAACGTCCATAGGGTTTTCTCTTCGGTGCTTTTCAGTGATGAAATATAACAAACTTAAGTTTTTGGTCAAGCATGTATGCAAATGTTCCCCTTATTTCTCTCCACTATCAATTAAAACCTTTTGGAAATAAGATAATCTAGACTCCTTTTCTCATCATCTTCGCCATTATCTTCTTGCTAGTTGCAACACATTGGTCTTGTTGTATGTAGAATGAGGGCTTTGATCTGATCTCTGGAATCTGACTACCAGCAAGATAAAAGTCCTTCCTAATCGATAAGATTTCTCATGGATGGAGAGAGTGGGATTTGTACGGGTTTTCTTTAATTAATTGCATCGGGTATGAGAGTGGGTCGTTAGATCGGGTTAGAGTTAGATCCGCCTAATGAATTAGATCCGTTAGACCATCTAACAGGACTCAAGACACTTTCTCATTACTAGATATCTCAAATCCATTCGTATCCCAGTTTATTGACGCAAGTATAATGAACAATTAGTCCTTGCTCTAGAGGTAAGATAGAGGACCCAAAACTAGTAGATATCGGATTCAATCTCTACTGATATGTGGTTAATTTTCCACCTTTGTTTGTGATTGATTTCTCTTGAGGAAGTGTAGCACGAGTCTTATTTGGATTGTTGATTTTGAAATTTATAACTCGAACCAACAGAAACAAAGTCTTGGCTTTGATTTATTTGTCAACAAAAAAAAAAGATAAATTCAACTTGAAAAATTGCTCATTTAAAAAATCAAATCACCGCCCCCACCCCCCAACCACCACAAAAATTAAAAAATAATAAATTGGAAATAAATCCTTGCTTGAATTGCATCTCTCTGTAAGATCATGATTCAGTTTTTCAATATTTCTTACTTCTTTCTTCTAAAGTCTTCACATCAATGTAATAGGAAAAAGAAAAAAATGTAGTGACAGATTTGCATGCATGGAAGATCTGATTCCTGAACAATGTACTTGTACTCTATCCATACAACCTATGCAAGTATGGAAGAAAGTACAACAGGAAACAACAGGAGATTCAAGGCATACAAATTTACAAAGAATCCTTATTGGGAAACCACCCCCATGAACTCCAAAATTATATGATCTCAAGATCTCATGTCAGAGCCCTGCGTGAATACTAATGGTTTAAATTTGGTTGTCATAAAATAATGTCTTTTCTTACAGTATCATTGTTGCGAAACAAGAATAATTCATTACACTGACATCTCTTAACTTCTTTAAAACGTAAAACCATTAACAAAAACTACGAATTATTATTATTATTATAACTCAATTTCTAGGTTTACGCCTGACAGTAGTCGAGGACAACAGTTTCGGCCCCTCACCGCTGCCACCAAAGTAAATTGGCCAGTGTTATGGTAGGGTCTACTGACGTACAACCAGATTCTCCCAGGTAAAGAGAACAATTATGTTCGGGCCCCCAAATCTAATAATAGTTGATCTTTCCTACAATCGAACACATACGGATGGTATTCAGTATGAATTTCTACCAAATCTTTAACAACTCGCATATGTCCTGAGAAACAATTTGATGAAGCTGGGTTTTGAACCCATGACCTCCACCCACAAGAGACTTAAGTCCCTTTTGGCGTGGTGGCTAATTAATGTTAAAGAAAGGATCACATATTAAACATCTAATGTACATAATTGAATGTATCTAACTAGTTTCTCTTTGATACCTATATTATTTTTTAATCAAATTTATTGTGATCGAAATTAATGTTGGAAAATAATTTTTGTTTTGCTTCACAGAATGTCTTTTCTAATAGAGCACAAAGGTCAAAAGATGTGAAACTACTGACAAGCAAACCCATTAAATATACATATATATTACATATATATGTATGTTGTCCTAGAAAAGGGACCGAAAAAGACAGAACATTGCTGAAGAAAGAAGCATAAAATTTCTTCTTCAGCTTTTTCCACTTATAAAAATAAGACATAGGCCTCATCCTAACAATTATCTTTCATTTTATATTAAAAGATAAGATACTAGACTGACTATATAGGGGTGGCTATATTTTTGAACTAGTATAGCACCAGGGGCAGTGGGAAAACGAGGAACCTGAAATCCATGTAATTAGGAAAATAAAGACACCTTTGATGATTTATGTGTTTTGGATGTTGTGTCTTAGAATTTGATTTAATTGAGGAAGGTGGACCAGAAAATCATGCCATAAATTTTATCAAAACTAAGTCAAAGCCATCAGAAATCCATCACAGTTAAAATTAGCCTGATGGGATTTGACTCAACTGGGGATGAAAGAAAATCTGATATCGACTAAGAGAGGGTTTGCAAAAACTTCTACTTTTAGAAGAAGCAATTTATTGTAGCATTAGTAAAAGTAGTAAAAGTAGTCAAGAATCAGAAGTTAGAAGTTGGTAGTGTTTGAAAATAGAATCAAAAATTGAAAAATTAGAAGTTGAGATTGTTTGGTGAAAAAGTTGTAAAAGTGTCTGTTTACTTATAAAAACCAAACCAAAAGCATAATCAGCAATCGCAAGCACTCAACTTCCTGTTTTTTGGATTCTGATGAAATGAAGCCGAATAAGAAGCAAATATTGGCATATGAAATCACTAAAAAGTGATTTTTTTCCAGCCAAAAGCTGAGAATCACTTTTTTTTTAGTGATTGCAAACACCCCCCTCCCCCGGCAAGCAGATAAAAATTGTTATAGCTATGTCCATCCTCAATAGAAACAAAAAAAAAAGATAAAAATCATACCGATCAAAAAAACAAAGATAAAAAAAGAAGATAAAAATCATACGTATCAAAACAAAAGAAGAAGATAAAAATCATACGTATCAACAATTGCAAACAGAATAACTGTGACAGCTTCTTACATGTCTGTTAATGCAAAGGGGAGTAGTAGCATGAGCTTCCAAATCCATAACATTAGTCTTATTACAGAAGTACTATGAGCCATGAGGTTATCCGTTATCGAGGAATAGACCCATTTTCTATTTCAGGATGTGAAAAAACCTGCAAAATTGCAAAATATTCAGCTTCTTGTGAGAGCAATTGAAAATATCACAAACGGTATGCCTAGGGAAAGAACTCAATTCACTCACACACAAGTTCAATAATTTATTCCCATTCCAGGCATGCTCAAATTACGCAGAAAAATGGCAAACGATATCCCTAATATTTATGATGGTAGAATATCCAGTAACTAGGATAGTGGGGAAATCGGATGTAAATCTCTTAAACAACAGAAATTTAGATGGAGATCGGATATTAGATATCCAAATTAAGTCGAGGCAGTCTACTGTAAACAAAGTAAATCTACATAGGTATAAAAGTCAATTTCATAAAACAGAATAAACGAGGAACTAGATTATTAGAATACATACCGCAAGATGTCAGATTAGAGTGATATAGAAAGTAAAAAATTCAAGGGCACGAACGTCAGTAATTTCATAAACTAGAATAAAATAAAGGGACTAGATTATTAGAATACAACATAATGCAAATATTGAACAACAATCTGGTTACCTGAAAGATGTACAGCATAATATCGATCAAACAGCAGCATTAGCAGTTGCTTTGGCAACGTTTTCAGTATCAAAGATTTCGATCCAGTAACCATCAGGATCTTTAATGAATGCTATATCCTTAATTTTTCCTGGAATGATTTTGCTTCATAAATGCACAAACATGATACTTGCACACGATAAATAATATTGAATTCTGGAAATTTGTCAGTAAATTAAATCGCGAATAACATATAATGAGAATAAATAGTAATAGACAAAAACTTCGAACTACTGATCTTATGAACGTAAAATGTGTTCTATCTAACTGCCTAAGTCTGAAAAGGCGCACATTCCTTTATTTTTCTTTTACTGATAAAACAAATGCACAAGGGGAAGAGAGCTTCAGCAAGTTGAACTCTAGATACATCAACGAAGATCGTCATTGTGGAAGATCATGAATATGAATTTTTTGGACATTGCGTATTAAATTTTATATTGTGGTTAGCCTACTATCAGCACGACATTTACGCAGTTAGTCTCAGCTTGATTATTCAACTCTTATCAATAATGCAAATCTGGAATACCAAAAGGGAGAGCGTCCGTGCGTTTATGTTACTGTTTTGCAAGTTCTGAGATCAATGTTAGCTTACAAACTGTGCTTCAAAAGGCTAGTGTCATCTTGCCCCTTAAATTTTATATTAGTATCAACTCTGCTCCTTAAAGTCTAGGCATCATGTGTTTCACCCAGTGGGCATGGATTATACCTATTGGCAACCTCTAAACGAATCGCATCAGTGAACTCAAAGTCCAACAATATTTTCATTTGTGTAAGGTTATAATATAAGATATGGGATTTTCTGCCATGAAATAAATCTACGCAGTAATATAACAAATAATGCACATTATCCTTGTCTACGAGAAATGAGAAAAAAACTTATAATATATTCAGCTTGTAGCTGGAAAAACGAACTCCATATTCAAAAGTTTTTTATTGTTCTACGATTGTCCCGACCAAATTAAGAGCTTGAGCAATAATGAGTAAAAAGCTCATTGTTTCAAATATTTAAGCAGGTAAGGTTTAAAAAACTTCTTGGATAAGATGATAATATGTGTGTTCAGGTTTGACCAGTCAACTTGAGCTTGTATCTGAATGCAATATTCATTATTATATTTGCTTTTTAACGTATATTTCAACTGTAATATGATTTAAACGTTTTCATATCAACATTGTAAGAAAACATTATCATAAATTATTCAAAGATCAGAGGAAGGGAATATATATTAGGTTTGATTACAAAATATAACCCTGATGTTTAGTCTAATCACAAAAAGAACACTAACTATCTTTCAAAATTACAAATGTACCCCATTGACATTTGTTTCCATATTACAAATGGGAAAATGGCAATTTTTACCCTTTTTGAGATAAAGAAACACTTTTTTACCCAATTTTCATAAAAATCACTTTTCTACCCATTTTTTCAATGAAATGTCATAAATGCCCTTATCCTCTCCCTCTCTCTTTCCTGGTTTACAAATATAATTTTTCTTTCCTCTTTTCTTCTTTTTTCCAAAGATAATAATCTTTTTTTTTCCTTTCATGTTTTCGATTTTTGAAGATTCAAGACACGATTGGAAATAAGTTTAAGTCACCTGAACCAAATTAATGTATTTCTTGCTTCAAATATTTATGTATAATGCAGGAAATTTGCTTATTTTCGAGAAGAGAAAAAAAAACTGGAATGTTCAACATGGTACGATCGTGCCACCATAAACATGAGCACGATCGTGCCACCATAAAAGTGAGCACGATCGTGTCACCATATAGGGCAACATATTATGGGGCACAATTTTTGAAGATAACAATCTTCTCTTTTTATTCCCTTTCATGTTTTCGATTTTTGAAGATTCAAGACACGATTAGAAATAAGTTTAAGTCACCAAATTAATGTATTTCTTGCTTTAAATATTCATGTATAATGCGGGAAATTCGCTTATTTTTTAGAAGAGGAAAAAAAAAACTGGAATGTTCAATATGGTACGATCGTGCCACCATAAACATGAACACGATAGTGCCACCATAAACGTGAGCACGATCGTGCCACCATATAGCCATATAGGGCAACACATTATGGGGCACGATCGTACCACCAAAAAGGTGAGCACGATCGTGCCACCCTAAATGTGAGCACGATCGTGCAGCCCTATAGGGGCAGCACGATAGTGCTACTTTAGTAAGGGTATTTTTGTCTTTATGGGTAAAAAAGATGTTTTTTTTGTAAAAATTGGTAGAAAAGTTGTTTCACTATCCAAATAGGGTAAAAAAAAAAAACCACCCAAATGGGAAAATGCACCCTTAAAAGAGGTATTTGTTAGGTAAATACAAAACTTAAGAGGGTATATTTGTAAATTTGAAAAATAACTGGAGTTTTGTAATTAGACTAAACCTCAGGGGTAGTTTTGTAATTTACTCTATATATTATTATAAGCATCAAAATATAGTTAATCCAATAATTCATACTAAAAAACGAATTCATAAATTAAATAGATTAAGTTACCATCGACCGGTTTCTTTACAAACTCCACTCCTAAGCTTTCAAATCTCTCACACGCCTTATGTACATTATCAACAGTGATACCTATGTGTCCTGCAATCATGCCAAGAAATGTCTCAAATATGAAATACGAAAAAGGGGCATCCAGACAAACGAAATCCCTTTTACATCAATTTTTTTGCCAGAATATAAGAAACGCTAAGAAAACAAAATGCATCTGATTTACTAACATCCTTACAACAACCGTAAGCTATCAAAGGAAAGAGAACATGATGTATATCTGCCAGTCTCAAAATATGAAATAACAAACAAAAAAAGTACTCCATTAATGATCAAGTGCCAAGCAAACAAGGGCATATGAAGATAATGTTCTGTAATTTCCTCCTGATTCCTGAATGAGAAAAAGTTCTCCATTTATTCAGAAAATTAGTTATAAGGACCAAGCATTCTTTCCTCATGTCACAATACTTTCCCATTAACAAATTCACGCGAAGACTTAGAAAAATCCAGTAAATAGCAAAAAGAATACCATATTTTCTTATTTTGGAGTGCATGAATCAGAAATAGGGGTGTTCAATTAACCGATTTTTTTTCGGTTAACCGTTAACCGAATGAATTCGGTTAATTCGGTCGGTAACCGAATTATTTCGGTTTGGTAAATGGTTAAAGGTTTTGAAGAATTTCGGTTATCGGTTAATTCGGTTCGAAAATTCGAAATTAACCGAATTATTATATTAAACATATATTTTATATATAATTATATTTATATATCATATATATTTATTTATTTATTTATATCATATATTATAGATAAAAAATTATATTTTTTATTTTAACGAAATTTATGTGAATTATATTTATTTATTTATATTATATATTATATACAAAATATATATTTTTGTATTTTAAAGAAATTTCGGTTAATTCGGTTAACCGACCGAATTAACCGAAATATAATTTGGTTCGGTTAATTCGGTAAATAGAATTTCGGTTCGGTTAATGGTTTTAACAATTAGCAAATTCGGTTAATTCAGTTTTCAACATTTCGATTAATGGTTAACCGAATTAACCGAATGAACAACCCTAATCAGAAACATACAATATGAAACAAACTAATAAATGGTTAAAGCAAAGCCCTTCTTAGAAGCATCAATTGAAGTTGCAGGTGAGCCCCAACCAATAAATTGTTCTAGCTGATTTTAAAATTTCGAAAAACTGAAATGATGTCCAGGCACAGTTATCAACCATGAGATCGTACACAATATGAGGGAGAGAACTCAAACCCACCAAGTGAGGTTCCATCCTAAAACCAATTGGTGATAGGAGTAGTAGCTCACTTGGCTTCTAAACAAAGCTCTTTTCCTCTAATTAATTAATGTGGGACAACTCACGAGTGACATATCTCAACACGCCCCCTCACTTGTGAGTCTTTCGTCAATTCATTAATCATGATCCTCCATGCTCCATCATATCATGTGATGGCCCACCTTTGGTTGAGCATGGGCCTGTTTTGATATCATGTTAGATTCAGAAGGACTTGGTATGGTCCCACACATGAAGCGTACCCAATATGAGGGAGAGAGCTCAAGCCCAACAAGTGAGATTCCATACTAAAACCAATTGGTGATAGGAGGAGTAGCTCATTTGTCTTATAAACAAGGCTCTCTTTTCTCTAATTAATTAATGTGAAATAACTCACAAGTGTCATATCTCAATAGATACAATATAAGAAAGAATATCTGCTGAAAAATAAAGAGCCAAACTAATGACTACCACATTTCACACTAAGAGCTGCTGCTCTAAAAGTCAAGAGAAAAACAAATGACAATATTTATGGATCTATGAATGTACATATATACTGATGTACAAAAGTTCTATGCATGTCCTTTTGAGTGTGAATAGGATATTGAAATGACAGAAAATAAAAGACTATTTAACGAGCCTGGATACTGCTACTAAAACTAGTGATGTTGACCAATTATAGATACAAAGACTAGGTTAACATTGCTTCACATACACACCCGCTAACTATTTAAAAGTAAGTAAACATTTTATGTGTGAATTACATACTTTTCTCATCTTAATGATGTCACAAGGCACATCTTTTACCAAAATTGTTACCAGGGTTGTGTGAGACGTAACTTAAATGTGAGTTCTGTAAACATGGCAACAAGAGATGAAAAACTTCTGCAGTTCACACTTCACAGAAAACATAACAATTTACATACAAAATTATCCCAGCTAAATATATTTTAAGCGCATTCATTCATGAACTGTGATTATATAAAAATGTAAGTGGGGAAAAGAGGAGCAGGTTCAAAAGAAATGTTTCGCTTACCAAAACCACGAGGTTCTGAGTTTCCATTGTGATAACCGTTGAAATCAGGATCGGTTTCGGTACCCCAGTTGCTGCGGTAAAGCTCTAATAGTTAGGTGTCACGAGAGATTTACCAGAAGAAGAATGTTCTCTTTCATACGAACTGAAGCTAGATCTTACTGTGTAAGCTCAAGTACAGCTTTTTGACCAAAAGTCCAAACAGTGCGCTCAACGGGATCACTCGGAGCTGATGACATGTCCTGAATCACCCAAACAGGGTGGATTTAGAGGCCTAGTAAGATGACCATCTCCAAGTACCAAAACACGTGCATCCAATACACACTCACAAACAAGCTGCATGAATACTAGAGCTTGCAACAATAACTAGTGAAGTCCGCCATAAGTTTTTGGTCAATTAATTTAATGTATGACGATATGAGAATTTACCTCATATCCCAAAAAGTATAAGCTAAACTTCATATCTGAAAAGTCCAACCTTTTAAGCAAACTGCAGTCCAGAAAATAATAATATAAAACTTTGTAATAATTCCAACAGGTTTCACAAGGAAATAATATAGACGCATTAAAATGGCAAAATACCACCAGTTCCCAACCATCAACAAAAGGCTTTAAAAAAATAAATCAGCTTATCCGTTGGCATGACTGCATGAGTACCAATTTGGTACTAAGGGGTATGAAGATGAAACAATTCGTCGTGGAATTAACCCATCAAACAGTGGTTAGTTAGTTAGTTACAGCCATTAAGTGCAACTTTAGTCTAGCCATGAACATCCTTCAGAATTTTGATTTGTCCAACCTCTTATACTTTTTGATTTGGAATGACAAACAACAAGGAACATGTAAATACAAGTTACTAGCAAACTTGGAACCAATTTTGAAACCAAAAAACTAAAAATAAATCAAAAGTCAAAACAAAGCCATAATAGTGTCACGAATGAGAGGCGCTGCAGGCATTACGAGCAGGCTAAGTTAAATAAATTAGTAATAACAGCAGTGATCATTGGTAATCAGAAACTCAATATCGGCGAAGTTCCAGTCATCTGGAACAATAGCATGTAACATTTGAAATCTAACAAGATTTATCTTAAGTAAGAAAAACTCCAAATACGATTCAAAGAAACGAGGAGAAGAAACTACACAATTTTGTGCAAGGAAAACAGGGACAACCAACATAGGAGCTTGTAGTATCCATATCGATTCATGTCACCCTTCCGGAAAATAAAAATAATAGCCAAAAATTGGAATAAAGTTTCTTTTGGGGAAAATATAAGCACACTTACGACATGCCCATTATCCGGGAGTAGAAATCAAGACTGACTTTGGGGTCCTTTATCCGAAACATCTGAAAGTGCAAAACTACATGTATCAGCCAAAAGTCCTAAATGAATGTGTGCTTATGAGGAATACAATGAAGGTGTTAAATACACACTTACACATAAATAGCAGATAAAAACTATTTGCAATCTGTTAGGTGATAAATAAGAGTGAATACACATTTCACTGAGCGGATGTATAACAAAGTGGTAATTATTTGCTGCCACCAAATATGCAATAATATTGTTCCAACAAAAAGAATTCAGATTCAAATGTATGTGATAAACTGATAATGCAGAATTGGAAAACATGAATTCGATTGAATTACAATAGCGAAAAACAATTATAATGTTAGTAAAAAATAATAAAGAGAAAATGTCCGACAGCTTACAGTTTGCTGTAAGAAATAGCCCTTAGTGGCGTCGTCAACAACAGTGTGGAGGCCAGGGTTGTTATCCGCCGACTCTTTGGATGCCATCAATGTAGTCGTTGATATAACCCTTCTGGGATGATTAGAAACCTGCCCAAAAACAAAAGGAGAAATTAAAAGAGCTAAAAATTCATAAATACGAAAACGGATAGAAAAATATGATAAACAAAAGAGAAACTGCAAAATAACAAGCTGAATGTTACAAGAGAAAATAGGCGGGTTTTTTTTCTTCATATTTGGACCTTAGGATTGAAGAAAGTGGGTAGTGGAGATAAGAGGAGCGGCCGGTGAATGGCGGAGCGAAGGCGGGGGAGGGCGGCGGTGAGTGAAGAAGTTGCCATTTACTGGAAAGAAGATGGTGAAGGAATTGGACCACGTGTCTGGGTTTGTACAATCCCAAGTGGTATTTTGGTGATTATTTTTGTAGTTTCTATATTTTATTTTTATTTCAAACATTTTCATTAATGTAATAATTGATCGTGCTTCTAAAAAAATAGCGGGTGAGTGGATATACTTTCATTTTGAAAAAATATTTTTCTAGAGAATAGTGATTGAAAAAAACTTGAAGAAGAAAAATGAATTTTGATATGAGATTAGATATGAGATGAAAATGCAATGATCAAAATTGATTTAGGGTTTAAATAGTAAAATACTGATTGAATATAACATATAGCTAAAAATATGTGAGTATGTGAATGTAAAATTTGTGGAAAATTTTGTAATAATAATGGATGATTTAATATATTTTTTTAAAAAAATAATACATGTGATTGGTGGACAAAAAGTGAAAATAAGTGGATACTATATTTTTTGAAAATTTTCATAGATGAATATTCATATGTCTAGGGTTAAAAAAAATCTCTAGCGGAACGAAATAAAAATAATTTCATATCCATATCGCCCTTACATCCCATATTCTCGCATTTCTAAATGTATTCATGTAATATTGGACACAGACAACCGTCTCTAGGCGGCCATGCCTTAGCCCCAAAGCGAGTGCTAAAAAAATAATATTTTGTTTTCTTAAAAGAAAATCTTAGGCTGCAATTGGATATTGAAAGATTTTCATTTTCGTTCCGCTTGAATTTTTTTTAAGTATTTTATAAAAATTTTCAGAAAATATATTATTCTCCCACTTTCATTTTTCCTTATTTTTTCTCTTATCAATCACATCTACACAATTTTTCATAAAAAAACTAATCATTATTACATATTCTCTCACAAATTTTACTATTCACTCACTCACAAATTTCACTATTCACTCACTCACACATTATAATTACCAATCATTATTTTATTATTTTTTAAATTAAATCAACTTTCACCATTACTTTTTCATCTCACATCCAATCACACTCTCAAAATTCATTTTTTTCTTAAATTTTTTTTACCACTATTCTCTAGTAAAAGGAAAATTTTCAAAATGAAAGCGTATTCAATCGCACCCTCTTACTTAAAAGAATGATATTTGATTTTTATTAGTTCAAATTTTGAGAGGAAATGAGCTAGGTGGAAATTAAATATAGACACATATATAAGTTTTACAAACGTCTTATCATTAGGATTATCCTAACCACAAAGCACCATGATGGGTTTTGCCTTTGGCCTTCTGAGTATATTGATTATTGTGTGAAGTGTCGTTCTTGGAAAAATGAGACAGATGATGTGTTGACTGTTGAAATAGCTGGCGAATACTGTAAAGATGACACGGGACGGATAATTGAAGACGAAATAATCTTCAAAAGAAAGAATTTTTTTATTGGCAATACAAAATATGATTCAACTACTCGAACATAAAGGCCTAAAAGAATTTAAAGGAAACCAAAAATTCTAAACAAATCCAAAACTAAATAGGAAACAAAATCCGAAAAACTGGAAACACTTAAATGAGCTATAAATTGGCCTAGATGAACGAATTTCGGGCCTCAATACAGTTCTTTCTATTTCGTCGTTTCTTTCGAGAAATGGAGTTTTAATAAATAATTATAGTTTTACTATCTTACCCCTCTTATTTTGATTCATTTTAGCTAAAAAATGTGTCATCTACTTGTTCCACATTAAAAGATTGCTGGTGTACAATTTGGGGTTTATCTTTCTCTTTGGGATATACTACATGAGCCCTGTTGGCTGTTATGGTGAGGAAGTCAGCCACTTCAACAAAATCAAATACTATCAAAATGACATGATGTTTGTGATTAACTGTGTACTCAAGTGATAAAGTCATGTGTTGTAAGATTGATTGACCTGAGTTCGATCGCATACAAGTGCGTGTGTTCTCCTACTATCTATGATGGGGTGATACTAGATTTACATGATAAGATCATTCAAAAAAAAGAAAAAGACAACAAGGGGGTTTAGACCACTTAACTACCACAAGGAACTTAATTCTCTTATGGGATGGTTTGAATCTCCTACTCCATCAAATTGATAAGATGATTGATTGTACGTTAACAGATCCTATCATAACACTAACAATTTACTTTTAAAAAAAAAGGAAAAGACAAGATGTTGACCTCGATTAGATAAGAAAGAAACAGAAGAAAAAGAAATGGGTAAATAATGTTCTAAATAAAACGCCTCAAGGAGAAATTGACACGTTTAGCTTACAGGTGTGCCATTTTATTCAAAACCCAAAATCGAAACATGCTGAATAAGCACAAATTCATATTACCTAGTATCACCATCGCTAATTCCTGCTACAAGAACTTCTGCTTCTGCCTTTGTTCAACTATTTTCTCCTCCTCGTCAACCTAAGGTATGTACTATTTTTTTATTAAAATTAATACATACATAAACCATTCTTTTCTGTCCGATGTTAATACTTTGTCAAATTCCTTGTCAGATGATCTAAGTTTTTTCCGTTTATAGTCTAAAGCTTTATGATTTTACTTAGTTTTTCTTGGGGGTTGGGGGAGGGGTGAAAGGTACTATAGAATTGGGGGTAAAAATTTGGCTAGGTTAATTGATTATCAAAATATTTATAGGCTTAATTGCAAAATTGGTCGGTAGCTATATCGGGCTAGCAATTTTGGTCCTGTAAATATCTTAGCTAGTATTTTGATCCAATAAGATTTTGGTTATGTGCAATTTTGATCTCATGCATAAGTTTTAATTTGTGCAATTTCGGTCCTATAAATTCTGATTTTGTATGGTTTTTGTCCTGATTGGTGTTTTAATATTTTGTGAGTGATTGCAAACACTAAAAATAAGTGTTTTTCAGTTTTTTGCTTAAAAAAACAGTTTTTAGTGTTTGTATATACCAATTTATGCTTCTAATTATGTTTCATTTAATCAGAATCTAAAAGATGGGAGAGGGGTGTTTTATATTCGGCTTATGCTTGTAGTTTGAATTTTACAAATAAATAAGTACTTTTACTACTTTTTCACCAAACACTCTCAACTTCTAATTCTCAACTTTTAATTCTATTTTCAAACACTATCAACTTTTGATTCTCAACTACTTCTACTTATGCTATAATAAATCACTTCTTTTAAAAGCAGAAGTTTTGGCAAATACTCCATTTATTTATTCTCGTGATACTCTAGTCCTTTAGTCAAAATACCAAAATACGTATGGCTGTTAAAAGTTACGAGACTGGAATTGCTAATTTAATTAAAGGCAAAATCAGTACGGATCAAAACTGCCACATCAAGAAGTTAGTTAACGCACTAACATTGTCAACCCATGAGAGTTACATGCTAAAATTATAAAGCCATATTCATAGGCAAAGCTTTGCACCTATGATTTTGTTAGTTTAAATGAAATTACCATAATAAATGTCAATTTAGTTACGGTGAAACTTGCTAGAGTATTGCCTTTTGTTTTCAATATTATCAACATGTTAATTGTTATGTTATAAAATGAGCTTATTAAGGTGATTTGGTGTTTCATTTGGGGAGATCTGCTAGATTTACCAATAAATCCATTGTCATAATACAGATATGGACACATTTCTCTTCACCTCAGAATCTGTCACCGAAGGCCATCCCGACAAGCTATGCGATCAAATTTCCGACGCGATTTTAGACGCGTGCTTGGAGCAAGACCCTGATAGTAAAGTCGATTGCGAAACATGTATCAAATCAAACATGGTCACACTCATAGGTGAGATCACCACCAAGGCGAATGTAGATTACGACAAAATTGTCCGAAACACGTGCCGAGAAGTCGGATACACGTCCCCCGAACTAGGCCTGGATGCTAATGATTGCAAAGTTCTAATCAACATCGAGGAGCAAAACCCCGACATTGCTGAAATTGTACACGGCCACCTTACTAAGAAGCCCGAAGAAATCGGAGCAGGGGACCAGGGCCACATGTTCGGCTACGCAACCGATGAAACCCCCGAACTGATGCCTCTGTCTCATCTCCTGGTTAACAAGTTGGCAGCCAAATTAACCGAAGTTAGAAACACTGGAGCTTGTCCGTGGCTGAGGCCCGACGGTAAAACTGAAGTAATTATCGAGTACGCGAAAGAAGGCGGAGCCGTGGTGCCGATTAGAGTTCATACAATTCTGATTTCAACTCAGCACGACGAGACCGTAACAAACGAGCAGATAGCGAAAGACTTAGAAGAACACGTGATCAGGCCTGTTGTCCCGTCTAAGTATCTCGATGACAGGACGATCCTGCGTTTCAATCCTCTTAGGCAATTTGTGATCGGTGGGTCCCACGAGGACGCAGGCATGACAGGGCGGAGGATAATCGTCGACACGTACGGCGGCTGGGGTTCGCACGGAGGAGGGGCGTTTTCGGGAAAAGATTCGTCGAAGGTGCATAGGAGTGGGGCGTACATTGCGAGACGGGTGGCGAAGAGCGTGGTGGCGTCGGGATTGGCGCGGCGTTGCGTCGTGCAGGTTTCGTACGCGATTGGGATAGCGGAGCCGCTGTCCGTGTTTGTGGATACGTATGGGACGGGGAAAATTGCGGATAGGGATATATTGGAGATGGTTAAGAAGAATTTTGATTTTCGGCCGGGGATGATTGCGGTTGATTTGGACCTGAAAAGAGGGGGGAATTTTAGGTATCAGAAGACTGCTGCTTATGGCCATTTTGGGAGAGATGATCCGAATTTTACCTGGGAAGCTGTTAAAATCCTTAAACCTGAGTAAGAGATACTTTGAATTAAGGTTCAAGAGATTGAGAAAAACAAAAGGGTGCAGTATATATACTATGATGCAATGAATTTTGAAGCTTGTGAGAACAAGATTCATTTTTGGTAGTTGCTGTAAATAAAGTGTTGCGGACGATAATGTGACTGCAATTTGACTATGTGAAGCTCTACTCTACAATTAAGTGTTAATTTCGTGACATGTAATGCTAAGGCCTAAGAGTCATGTTGCAATAATATATGAAGCAGCAGAAGTAGCTGTACGTTTTGAATATTAATATTGAATCGATAGTCAATACTCAATACTTGACATTGTAATTTGTAAGCGCTAAATCTTGGTAGTCATTATACTAATCACTGGTTCATCTGCGGACTGCGAATGGGTCAGCCCCCAGGGTCTCTCCGGCACTTGCGCAATTCAGTGGTTTTTTTAGCCATTCCTATCAAATCAAGATGTTTTTTAACCATTTTTTTCAAACACATCGTTTTTAGTCGTTTCGGGGGGTGAAAACCCAATTTATCCTTGAGTAAATTTACTTGTACCAAAGACACTATAGTGCGACACTCTAGCCCGAGTGACATGTGACTCGACATTATAGCACGACACTGTAGCGCGAGTTACATGTGACTCGACACTGTAGCGCGAGTTACATGTGACTGACATTGTAGCATGTAACTCGACACTGTAGCACGACAATAAAGCGCGAGTTACATGTGACTCAACACTATAGCACGACACTGTAGAGTGAGTTTTTGTGAGTCGACATCGAGTTACAGTGACTCGACATCCAAGTTCTCTCACTTATTATAACCCAGTTATTTTGTTTTTCTCCGAAAAAACTTTGAATTCACGTAATTTTTTCGTTTTAAATCCGTTTGCATGTATAATATATCAAATTAATCATATTTTGATATCTATAATTCAACACCCATATTGCATATTTAAAAACGAAAAATACAGATTCGATTTTTTTAAAAAAAACCTTGAAAGAAAGAGTAAGAAGATACATAAAGACAACTGAAAGAGAGAGAAATAATCTAAATATCAAACAAACATGCTAGAAGAGTACGAATGTCATTTTACACCCCAAAATGGCTAAAAAGATGTGTCTACAAAATATAGCTATTTTTCATCTTTACATTTAGAAATGGCTATTTTATACAATTTCCACATTTTTTTATCCTATTTTCCTCTTGGGGAAAAAAATTTATGTTCTGACTAATCGGAAAGAATAATTGAACTAGGGTTTCAAGCCGCTGGCTATGCCCCATATTGTCAGCCCAATCTTATAACTATTTTTGCGCCAAAATCGGGGGTGGTGATTTTGGCCCGACCCATTTAGGTGGCTCCAGTACCCCATGAACTGCGACGGGTTGGAGCGGGTCTGGAGTTGTTTCAGTCTGGGTCTTTAGATACCCGCTCCATTGTCATTCCTATGCAAAAACGTGCAAAAAAACGTGCCAAACTCGGTTGTATTGGTCAAAAACTCAGTAATAAGTTTTTATTTTTTTGAAATAATTTTATAGAATTTAAAGCTTTAAACTTAGTAGTTCATTATAGTTGTCTAATTATTTAAATTTTGAGTTATGTTAGATATGTTTTAACTTGATTATTGATAAAAAAAAAAAATCATTTAATGTATCACAAATAAATTACATTAATATTTTATATGCTATAATAAAAATATAATTAATTTTTACTAACTTGACACGTTCAATCAATTTAATCGCATACCGATAGTAAGATCGATACCACCTATCATTGTAATTTTATGATATTGATTCTAAATTACTAATTAACCTTTTGACAAACATCCAATACAAGGGCAAGACTACTAACAAAATACAGTTTCTCTCAAAAAGAAAAAAAAAATTCTAACAAAATACAGTGGTATTAATTATAATTGATGAAAGTACGCAGGCCAAATTGCGATTTCAGAGACTTGGGTGGCTCCTTGCGCACAATTCAAAAGTTTTCTGCAGTTTTGAAACCCTGTTAACCCCATTACCCCAAAAGCGAGCTCGCAAAAACTTCCTGTCAAATCAACCGATGAATTCTGAAGAACCTACAAACCAGCAGACGAGAAAGAGGCCTCTAATGGAAATTGATAAGCCGACGACAATTATGTGCACGGTGGTGGCTGTTGATCATACCAATCTCTGTTATAGAGTTTGCTCTGTCTGTGAAAAGACTCTCCCTGAAAACCCCACAAGTGTTTGTAAGTATTGCAGCTTTAGCAACAGTTTCAACCCTAGTACTTCCGGTTCCAAACGGCTTTTTCGTGTTCTTGTAAGTATTTTCTGATGAACGGAAAAGAAAGAAAATTATTTAAAGATGTTTGTTTTCTGTTGTATTTTTTGAAATTATTTATTATTAAGCGAGATGTTGTTGTTTAAATAAATGGGGTTTTGGATTTCGACATTAGAAAGCTTTAATCTTATAGGGTTTCTCAAATTATGTGGACAAGCATTGTATTTATGCATAGCGAGAATAATTGATTTTTCTGTTCTTGAAATAATGTAGGAAGACATTTGTGTTTGTTAGCGATTAAATCAGTTAAGCCACGTAATATATATGAATCGAGATTACTTAGCAGCGAATGAATCAACATGTATATTATGTTGACTTATGTGATTTAGGGAGTGTTTGCAAAAACCTATACTTTTAGAAGTGGTTAGTATCTGCAATTAGGATTATAGGATTAGAAGTTGAGAGTGTTTGGTGATAGAGTTGTAAAATTTGTTTGTGAAAGTTAAACCTAAAGCAGAACCAGAAATCTAAAGGACTAGTCTCTCTATTTTTAGATTATGATTAAATATAGCAGAATGAGAAGTATAAATTGACATTTACAAACACCAAATAGTGATTCTTTTCAGCCAAAAGCTGCGAAATACTTTTCTTAAACGCTCCCTTATTATCGCTAACAGTGTTAATAGATGTTATTGTTTGTGTATTATACAATGACCTAATCATTTAGGCTTCTTGAAAGTATGTAGGATTTCGATAATAATTAACATAAAATATTGTTTTTACTTTTTTTTTTTTGGTATTTGCAGATGTCTATAGCTACAGATACAAAGGTTTTTGTGGTGATAATGTTTGACAGGGCTGCGAAAGTGTTGTTTGGTTGCTCAGCCGATGAGTTCTTTGACTTCGCCAAGACTCATCCTTATGCCGGTAATTTTTTTTTATTTTCTTTTTGGTATCTTTTAGTAATGTTGTTGTTGTTGAATTATTTTTCTATAGAAGCAGGTAACTTAACTTTGTCGAAGTAACTGTACAATTAATCCAGTGCGTGGGTGATGTACGATATCATTCAATTCAATACCTCGCTAGCTTCTTGTTGGTACAGTGTGCTCAAATTCTTTAGAATTTACTGTTAATGCAAGTTTTTCCAGGGACTTGAGTATTCATTTGAAGTGACTGAAAGCTTATTATTTGCAGTGGTATAATGACCATCAGGACGTTGGATTAGTATCTATTTTCGTTCTTGTAATTGTTATTTAATTTGATATGGTTACTTTTTCTTTCAGTGAGCCCCCAGTTCACTTTCCCATCTAAGCTATAACAGATTCGGTTGCTTTTCTGACTCATTGCATCGTCTAAACGTATTTTATTTGCAGCTATGACAGCTGGTAGGGCACTGGAAGGAGAGATGTTAACTGCGACATTGTCAAAACCAAAGAATGGTAATGCCCAGCATCTTCGAGTGGTATCAGTAGTGCCGTTACGGTCTGGTTTTCAGCCGGCTATTGAGACGTTAAAGGAATTGTATCGAGTAAGAGGGGGTTCATGATAATCTTAATCATGCTGAATTTTACCTACAATCTAGCTGCAGAAAACAGCTTTAAGTACTCTGTGCACGCCTTTGCTAATTTTCATACGGACGATTTGTAATTGCTTACTTCGTGTAACAAGGGATGCAAAAAAGTAATCTCATGATCAAATACTCTTGTAAACTGGGTAATGCCAATTCTACTTATTTCATGCTTGTAGATTGAAATTGTTCAAATTTGGTAAATGCTAGTTTGAAACTCAAAACCTGCGCGATTGGGAGACCTGTTCTGCTACGCACACACTTCCAACGCTATATAAATCTGTACACTTTGTTATACTGCATTACAGGATGCAGTTACTCTGTCAAGTTGCTGGCAAGACCTGGTAATTTTTGTTCTGGAAAATTGAAATATAAGAATGGATTAGTTACAAAAACTGCCCTGAGGTTTAGCTTAATTACAAAATAACCCACTTATCTTCAAAATTACAAATACCCCCTTGATATTTTTTTCTATTTTACAAGTTGCATCCTCAAGATGGGGTATTTGTTAGGTAAATACAAACCTCGATGGAGTGTTTATAGCACTTCAAGGGGGTATTTGTAAGATAGAACACTATAGAAAACAAGCATGTACAGTTTCCTTTTACCTTTGATGTTAGTGTGCTTAAAATTACTGATAGGCTCCATTAATGGTCATGATGATGCCCAGTCAATATGGCTGAAAAATAACTGGAAAAGGTTTCCAGGGCATATAATAGGAAAAGTACAATTTCCTATAACATAAGGGTACACTTCACAAATCACAAGTAATTAATAGCTGGAATGTTCTTGTTTCTCACTGCTTATTTTGTGTTAACACTTTCATTATTTAATATTGTATGCTTGAGAAGTTGGATAACATCAGCACACCGAATTGATGTATTGAACACTTCTATGCTCGAAACGGACATCAAAATCCTGCCTCCAATTCTCATAAACACATGAGGTTGCGTCGTTTCCGTTATCGGAAGATAGAAATTCAAGGACGTACTAAGTCTGCATTGATTAATAGACTTGAATCTTGATGCTCCCAGAACGAAATATTAACCGTAGATTTCTCCTGTTTTGGATCTTAGCCTTAATGGGAAATGATGACGCCCGAGCCGAGCTGGAAGAGATTAATCCACGCCATCGCCCCAACACACATACGAGTGGAGGGCCCACAGTGATGTCGATGCTTGATGCGCGGTGACACGTCATGAATTAGGCTCGCCCGCCACGAGCCCAACCACGGCATGATCGCGAGCCCCGACCCCGAGCCCAAATTTGGCGGAAACGCATGCTCGATGATTCATAAAAATAACCATTTGCCCATGCTTGCCCATGCTTAGTGCTTTATTGGTATCAGAAACTGCCACATGTCAGAAAGTTATAGAGAGGAGTCACCAAGTGGCAAGAGTTGGCTGACATGCACGATTAGAGAGGGACATGTGTCCTTTTTAATTATTTTACTAGTTAGTGATTGATTAGTGCAAAGATGATCATTTGAAAACCCACTTACTCGGGGTATAAAAATCCTCATTTTAGGAGAAAAAAGAGAGAGAGAAAAAGACATGTAAACGCGAGATTGTAAGAAAGACCGACCCCAATAATTCGGCTCGGCATTACGCAAAAAAGCGAGAATTAGCCATAAATAAACGCGTAGACACATCGATATTTCCACGTGTTAAATTTCTTATATATTTTGTTTGTTGACCAAAACGAACATCAACAAATTGGCGCTAGAAGGAGGGCCGTATTGGTCCAGTCAGAGTTCCAGGCAAAAGCAAGTTAAGTGAAAACCAGGTAAAGTTCGACGTTTATCCTTTTCATAATAGACAAAATGAGTCAACAGTCGAGAAATGCTCGTTTGATCAAGAACAACACCCTAACAATCAAAGCGCCGACTACTAATGGCCAAAATATGCTCCGCATGTACAGGGGAGCACTACTTTATTTCCTTTCGCTCACCTAATTACCAACCCAACTTTTGTACAACAAATGAATCAACTCATATCACAAACTCTCGCTACCACAAACTCTCAAGCACCTCCTCCACTCCTCGTAAATACTAACCCACTCAATCCACAACTAAATGTTAATATCAATCCTCAAGTTCCCGGGCTTCCTCGTGATGAAGCCAGAAGCCGCGATTCGGGTAATGAACAACGTGTCCGTCGTGATGAAGGCGCCGCGAGAAGATGAGGAAGGGCAAAGTCGTGTAGCGGAGTCACTACCGGAGCCAACACGACATCGCCATGCCCACTCGGTGTTCGCCGAGCGACTGGGAGTTGATCCTTTTCGCCTAGCTCGATTGATAAGTTCCCGACTCAGATTTCCGGATGAGCGGGAGCCGCTAGGTCAATCGGATTCAAGGCCCTAGCCTATGGCGAACGCAGGATGTAGAAATACACCGCCCGCCGTCGTTTGAACGCAATTGGAAGGCGGTCAGGCGAAGCGATCTCGGAGGCCGCCCCAAGCAATGAACCAACCAGCTGTTATGTCGCCATTTTCCCCTGGAATCCTGGCGACCCCATTACCGCCAAAGTTGAAAATCCCCCAGGTCGGTCTCTACAATGGGGAAACCGACCCGACCACTCACATCCACAAGTATTTAGCATGGATGGAACTGTACAATCCTAGTGATGCCATCCTCTGCAGGGCCTTCCCACTGACTCTGGGCGACCGAGCCCACCGTTGGTTTAGGACCCTACCACAGGGGTCCATTCGGGCATGGGGGGATCTGGCCTCCGCCTTTACGACGCATTTCTTAACGTCCAAAGTCCGAGCCGCACCTAAGGATTCCCTCGTGAACATCAAACAAGGGAAGGACGAGCCCCTGAAAAGCTATATCTCTCGGTTCAACAAGCAAGTTCTAGAGATGGAACCGGTGTCGGATGACGCCATTTTAATCGCAGCCATGGCTGGCCTTGCCCCCGAAACTTGGTTTAACTACTCCACCCATGAATCGGGGGCGACCTCGTACCAAGAATTTCTGGTGCGCGCGGAACGCCATATTTGCGCGGAAGAAGCCATGGCAAGTAACTGTCCCGAGCACCGGCCAGGGGGCGTGAGAAAGGACGGAAGAAAAGAACCAGCAGTTGGGCCGGGTCGGGATTTAGACCGTTCTCGGAAAACCCGACCACGGATTTAGGGCTCGCCAGAAACGCGAGCGAAGTTGCCGCATTGAGGAGTACTTTGACCCACACTCCATCAGCCATATGGAATGAAGTGCAGGGCCTGAATTTGTTACCACCGGCTCGACCTTTGAAGGTTGAGCCGATAAAATTAGATTCACGTCGATATTGTACCTATCATAAATCAATAGGTCACGATACCGATGAGTGCTGAGACCTAATCAGGGAAATTATGCGTATTGTTCGGCAAGGCGGTCTCAAAAGATACGTTCATGAACTACCGCCCCACCCCAAGCACTAACTCAAGGTGTCAACCCAAAGCGCGTAACCAATCCAGCTCTCTCGCCACCACCGGCCGAGAACCAGGGTAGGGAGATCCTCATGATGTCGAGTGTAAATCGAATCAACACTAACACAGCCGAAGATAGCCGCTCCAACAGAAAAGAAAGGCTAATGTTAGACAGGCCGCCAACGCCGAAAGGCAAGTTCGGGTGGCGGAAATCAAGGAAGGCCAACCCACCGGCCATTTTGTGTTCTGGATGCAGATGTCGACCAGGTGGTCCACCCTCATTTTGACCCCCTGGTCATTACTGCACCAATTTTGGGTATTCCGGTCCATAGAATTTTGATCAACTCTGGAAGCTACTCATCGGTCATTTACATCCAAGCCTTTCAAGATTGACGTGGACGATAGCTATATCCGTCCATGCAACGATAAAGATTCAGGGTTTGGAGGAGGAAGAATAGTCCCGCTCGGGAAGTTGACTTGCCCATCCAAATGGGACAAGGGTTGCATAAACGGACCGTCATGACAATATTTAAAATAATCAATGTCGATTCGGAGTACAATGCTATCATTGGGAGGCCATTGCTTTATCATATAAAAGCAGCCGTTTCAATATATCATTTTTGTGTAAAATTCCCAACATCTGATGGCGAGGCCATACATAAGGGGAATCAAAGGAGTCACGAGAATGCTCTCTCAAACTCCGATCGGTGGAGATTAACGTGATGGAACGAGGAGACACCAGTGGGACCATGCAAGGCGATCCCCAGCCAAAAGAAGAGCCCGAGTGGAAAGTGGTGATTGTTCAGGAGGATAATCCAGGTCGTCGACACCGGGAAGGAAGCGATGATGGAAGAAGCGGCGTGACAAGAACGAGTCGGCCATCGAAGATGAATTGCCCTACGGATCAAAAGGGGAGCAAGAAAAAAAAAAAACGGGCGAAACAGTAGAACAAAGTTGATATAATCAATGTCGGAAGGCAAGCGGGGCGCCAATTACGTATTGGTCATGATCTCCCGAACCATATCGAACCGAAGTGATTGAGTTTTGGGAAATAATCTTGATGTCTTCGCATGGACTTATGCGGACATGCCCGAATTGACCCTAATCATGCATGCCACCGCCTTAATATTGATATAACGTTCCTTGATTATCGAGAAAAGGCGCAAACTAGGCCCTGGACAGACAAGCAAAGACTTTCGAGGCGAGGTTAACAAGTTGATAGATAATCAATTTATCCGGGAAGCTCTTTATCCCCGATGGGTTGCCAATCTGTTTGGTAAAGAAAAGCAATGGCGATGGCGCGCGTGCGTGGATTTCACCGACTTGAATAAGGCATGCCCTAAGCGATGCTTATCCATTACCAAACATTGACTATATGGTAGATGCCACGGCGGGACACGAGGTGATGAGCTTCATGGATGCATACTCGGGATACAACCAAATACGAATGCACCCAGATGACGAAGAAAATACATCATTCTTCTCTCGCTTATGGAATTTCTTATTTAAAAGCGATGCCGCCGGGTTGAAGAAGCAGTGCGACCTACCAAAGGTTAGTAAATAAGATGTTTGAGAAAATGATAGGTCGTACTATAGAAGTCTATGTAGATGACATGTTGGTGAAATCACTGTATATATCTGATCATCTAAATGATCTTAATAAAATGTTTGTTGTTTTGAGAGAGTATAAGATGATGTTAAACCCGAGAAAGTGTACGTTTGGGGTCGGCTCGGGTAAATTTTTGGGGTATATGGTCAGCCAAAGGGGAATCGAAGCTAACTTAGACAAAATAAAAGCCATCATCGATCTAGAACCTCCAAACTCTGTGAAAAAGGTACAAAGCCTAACAGGCCGATTGGCTGCCCTTAACCGATTTGTCTCGCGATCCACAGACAATTGTAAACCTTTCTTCGAAATTATAAAAAAGAACAAAAATTTTGGGTGGACCGAGCAAGCACAGGCTGCCTTTGAATCCCTCGAACAACACCTTTCTTCAATTCCTATATTGCAAAAACCTACCCAAGGGGAGAACTTATATTTGTACCTGGCGGTATCCGAATACGCCATCAGCTCGGTGTTAATCAGGCTAGATGGTTCTATTCAACATCCGATCTATTACACCAGCCAAGCGTTATATGACGCCGAGCTCCGCTATCCGCCAATGGAAAAATTGGCTTATTCATTAATCACTGTGGCACGGAAACTCCGTCCATATTTTCTGGAGCACAAGATTATAGTCTTGACGAACTACCCACTGAAGCAGGTACTACACCGACCCGATACTTCTGGTCGGATGATCAAGTGGGCCGTCGAGCTCAGTCAGTTTGATATTCTATATGAACCACGTACATCAATAAAAGGTCAGGCTTTAGCCGACTTTGTGGCCGAATTCACGCCTTCCATACGATTGGAAGTTATGGAAGACCAAGAATGAAAATTGTTCGTTGATGGCTCCTCCACCGCAGGCCGAGTAGGGGGCGGAATCGTGATAATCGATCTAAATCAAAAATGCTATTGCTCGGTCGTGCGATTTCAGTTCCCCGCAACGAACAACGAAGCCGAATACGAGGCACTTCTGGCAGGCTTAGATATGGCAGCTTCTATGGGCCTAAAACAACTGTTGGTACACAGTGATTCTCAGCTGGTCGTTCATCAAATCAACGGTGAGTACGAAGCAAAAGAGCAAAAAATCGCACAATATTTGGACTTGGTCAAGAAGAGATTGTCACACTTTAAGACAAAAGTCTTACATGTGTCCCGAGCCGAGAACATGCAGGCAGATGCCTTAGCTCGGCTTGGTTCCAGCCCAGGGACGGAGGCCATCGCGGATGTCACTGTCACACAAATCGTCGCCCGTCACTTGGCGCAAAGAAGATATATACAATCGAAACCGCCGAGCGGACACTGGATGACCCCAATCATTCGATATTTAGAAAAAGGAGTTCAACTCGAAAACAAAGTCAAGCGAGAACACTACGAACTCAAGTGGCTCGGTTTACACTAGTAGATGACATCCTATACAAACGAGGATACTCCGTCCCACTCCTACGGTGCCTTTCCGAGACAGATGCAGATTATGCACTTCGAGAGGTTCACGAGGGAATATGCGGAAACCACGCCGGGTGCCAGACATTGGCCTATAAATTAATACGGCAAGGATACTACTGGCCATCCCTAAGAAAGGATGCAACTGATCTCGTTAAAAGATGTGAGAGGTGCCAAAGATTCGCGCCGCAGGTCAGATATCATCTTGAGCAACTTACCTCCGTATTTAGCCCATGGTCGTTTGCCAAATGGGGAATGGACCTTATCGGACCACTCCCCACTGGCAAAGGGGGCGTCAAATATGCCATTGTGGTGGTGGATTACTTCACAAAATGGGCCGAGGTGGAGCCTCTGGCGAAAATAGATAAAGAAAAGATTGTGAGTTTTGTATGGAAGTCCATTATCTGTAGATTCGGGATACCGCATTCGATTGTTACAGACAATGGGAAACAATTCGATAACCGGAGGTTTCGAAACTTTTGTGAAGGTTTCCACATTAAAAACCACTTCTCGACTCCATACCATCCCCAGTCCAATGGACAAGTTGAGGCCGTTAATAAAATACTCAAGTATACCTTGAAGGCGAGATTGGATGAGTCTAAAGATAATTGGCCGGATGAATTACCCGGGGTGTTGTGGTCATACAGAACGACGCATCGAGCGGCCACTGGAGAAACACCTTTTTCTTTGGCTTATGGAACCGAGGCGGTGATTCCTGTTGAGATTGGAGCCCCTACCTTCAGAATTGCAAATTTTGCCGAAGACCGCAATGAGGCTGCGCTCCAAGCCGAGCTAGATCTGCTCGAAGAAAAAAGGTGTAGTGCCGAGATGAAAAACGCCGTGTATAAACCAAGGAGCGAGAGGTACTACAATTCGAAAGTAAAGGAAAGGAGATTTCAGGTCGGCGATCTTGTATTGAAAAAGATAACGGGTGTTGAACCCGGCCCATTGAAGCCAACCTGGGAGGGCCCATTTCGGGTCAGCCACGTCTTATCTGGTGGGGCATACCAGCTAGAATATTTGAGTGGAGAAAAATTTATGCATCCATGGAATGTAGCATACCTGAAACGGTACTATCAATAAAGATCTCGGTTTATGATCCAGATAGGATTCCGAGGAATTGTCCTTTCATCTGATATTTTGTGAGCTCTCTAAAGGGGGACGAAATTTTTACCCACCTCGACTACGTGCCAAGGACAGTAAAAATCGCCTCAGCTGAAGAAGCTGAATGCTAATAAGTCGTCTCGGATACGTCATTTGCACGCTGATAAAGGGCAACTCGCCCACAAGGCGGATCTATCCTTAAAAACAGAGACTTGGTCACGCACCAAGCACAATACAAAGACTTGGTCACGCACCAAGCACAAAAGAAAGACTTGGTCACGCACCGAGCACAAAAAAAAGACTTGGTCACGCACTGAGCACAAAACGAAGACTTGGTCACACACCAAGCATAAAACAAAGACTTGATTACGCACCGAGCACAAAACGAAGACTTGGTCACACACCGAGCACAAAACGAAGACTTGGTCATGCACCGAGCACAAAACAAAGATTTGGTTACGCACCGAGCACAAAACAAAGACTTGGTCACGCACCGAGCACAAAACAAAGACTCGGTTACGCACCGAGCACGAAGCAAAGACTTGGTTACGCACCAACAAAGACTCGGTGTACACACCGAGCACAAAATGAAGACTCGGTTTATACACCAAGTACCAAATACAAAATAAAGATCAGGTTCATATACCGAGTGCGAGAGTCAATTAAAGCGGGTAAAGTCCCCTATTCAGGAGCACTGGGAACCGAGCCCCATACTTGGGAGTATAAAAGGAAAAAGAAGACAGACAATAATCTTACAAAAAGGAAAAGAGCCAAGCATATACAAAAAGCTTGAAACACATACACATGTGAGAGAAAGAAAAGTTCATTTCTACTTCAAAATTATTTACACAAGAGGGGGGTCGGAGCCCATTACATTCCAAGGCACGAAGCCAAGTACTCTACCTATGAAATCATGAAAAAGGGGCAAACAACACCGAGACTAAGACGGAGGCGGAATTTCAACAGCACCACTAGAGGCAACTTCTTCTGCGTCCAGAGGAGGTGAGCCCTGAGCATTGGGGGCCTCGGCAAAGTTCGGACAGAGAGCATCGAGGTCAGCCTCCAAAAGGGCCAAATCTTCTTCGGTGAGCAAGCGATTCGCCGGTCTTAACCAAATCAAGAATTTCTTTGAGGTCGGGTCGCGTGGCGCGAGGTTAACATAAATGCATACTCATCAGAGTCCTTATAAGCTTCAACGGCATGTGTACGAGCTTCCTCAACTTGCCGATGAGCAACCTCTTCGGCCTCTCTACGCATGTTGGCTAGACGCCTTTCCATTTCTTCACCGGCAACGACAAAGACGTTCCACTCGACAACCTTAACCCTAAGCTCCTCTTGACCTGCTCGATCTCGTCTCGCCTCGCCTCGGCCCTCGCAGCAATTTCTTTCTCAGAGTTGGCCCGAGCCGTAGCTTCATCTGCCTGGGTCTTTAACGATTCTTGTACCCCTTGAAGGGTAGCATAGGCCTCCTGCAGGTCGCCGTGCCGCCTTTCCAGATCGGCGTATTTTTTCTCCAGATCGCGAGTTCCCCCAATTGCATGCCATAGGAGCCCAATGATTCGCCGAGACATTCCCATGGCGTCATCGAATTTGTTCCTCAAAGCCGCGATCTCGAGCGCAATTGCTCGATGCCTTTTGTCCAGGCACGAGCTGGGACACTCATTGTGGCCCGACCCGCCTCCGGTAAAACTCTCGACTGCTCCTCCGTCGGCGTGGCACATCGAACAAACTCCACAAACCATTAAGGGCGTATTCCAACCATTCCCTCGCAGTACTCGTCCCTCACCCGACTTGGAGGGATGAAGTGACCCTCCCGGCCGAGGTCGTCGAGAAAGTTCGTGGACCTCCCCCTTCGGGACTTGTTCAGATTCTCCGTGGCCGTCGACCGAGCCTCTCTTGGCCTCCCGGGCTCCTCCATCACAATACCTCCTCTTCTCATTTGAAGGGGAGGTTCCACTGCCTTCGGCACTCCATCAGCGGGACATTTGCCGGCCCGGATATCTGCTCTCCGAGCCGCCTCCGCATCTGCGGGTTGGTTGGCAGTCGCCCGAGTTCGCCGCGCGGCCGTGTT
The DNA here is from genome assembly GCA_016081115.2 of Rehmannia glutinosa. Classification (NCBI taxonomy): domain Eukaryota; kingdom Viridiplantae; phylum Streptophyta; class Magnoliopsida; order Lamiales; family Orobanchaceae; genus Rehmannia; species Rehmannia glutinosa. Next base: position 533,988 of record JABTTQ020000752.1, read on the forward strand.
CCTCACGCTGCGAAGACGTGCACGCAAATACAAGCCACGCCCTACAAAAAGCAACCACCGTTAAAAGGTCAAAAGAAAACGAAAAATATTTCAAAAGGAAGAGTGTAAGAAATACTATGTTTACCTCGAACGGCAGCCGCACTCGGCGGCTCTAGAGTCTGCGTTTGCCCAGCGGGCACAGACGATCTGCCCACAGGACTGGCCGTTGCAGGAGACGGCGCAGCTCGCTCTGTTCGAGCCGGCTGCTCCCCCGGAGAGTGGGGCCGTACTTCTTCACCGGGAGGGTTCTGCTGAGGCTCTCCCCAACCTCCCCCTCCCGCTTTGCCGCCTCGTCGAGCCGCCCCCTCGCCGGGGTCGGGTGAAGCGAGCTCAAGCCTCAAGGCATTGCGGCGATTGGCCTTAGTGGCCAATCTCTCAATCCGTCTGTCCCTGATGCCCCGGGCCTGGATGTTTTCCAGCCTTCGAATAAAGGTGGCCGACAGAGGCCCCTTTGATGCCCGGTTCTCTGTAAAGGTAAAAAGACGAAAAAAGAGAAGCAAAGTCAATCACAAAAGGAAACAATAAACATCAAAAACAGAGAAAGGAGAAAAGATAGACTCACTGTAACCAAAAACAAAATTTGATGGAGGATGAAGAACAGTTTCCCTTGCTCCGTCCTCCACGCGAGCTTGCCACTCGCCGCTCACCCAGAGCCACTTATCTTTCCACTCCTTCAAAGATGAAGGGAGACCTTCCACTAGGCCGTCCGGATACCCCAGCCGGGTCTGTACGTAATACCACCCGGACGGCTGACCCCGAGATGAAGGAGTCGCTCGCCAGATAAAGAGCTCGTTCATCTCTTTGAATTTGGGGCGAGGATATTTTTCTAGGTGGAACATCACCAGGAGGCCGATGATCCTACCCCAAGAAATAGGGTGCACCTGGGTCGGATGCATGCCCCACTTGCAAAACCACCGCGTGAGGAAAGCCGGCAGTGGAAATCGCAACCCATATTGGAGGCTGGCGACAAATATGGCCAAGCAACCCGCTGGTGGGTACTGAGGAACCTCTGTGCCATCCGGTACCCAAAAATTGATACCACTTGGAATACGATACCTCCGTCGGAGCTCTTCCACCTCCCGGATCATCAGCATGCTAGGGATATCGTTTATATCACTCGGCGTCCACCGAGGCTCGACACGAAGGCGAGGGCCTCCTCTTTGTCGGCCGTCACCATTACGATGGCCCATGGGCACTAGAGGCCTCTCCGGTCTCGAATCTCCGGAGGGTTCGTCTACCCGCTCCACGTTATCACGCTCCGGCTCCGATGGGTCCATATTTTCTTCTTCCTGCTGATACTGCCTAAGATCAGCACTCGGGGATTCTTCGTCGGAACTCTCTTGTGCTAGTCCGGGCTGATACACCTTTCCTTCTCTAAAAACGGTCACTGGCGTCGGATCAAAAATAGTATGCGTTCGCTCTAAAGACGTTCCACCTCGAGAAGAATCTGGAGAAGATATCTGAATGATGCTCGGACTATAAGGCGGAGATCGCCGTGCTAGTGAGAAATAAATAGAAGGTTCAGAGGAGGGATCTTCGATTTCAACCTCTACGCTATAACTACGACTCCTACTATCCTCAAAAGAAGACATTTTATAGGTAAAAGGAGAATATTTCGAAAAAATACCTAAGTTTGAAGTCTCGAACTTTGGAAGCCGACCGAAATTTCGCTCGGTTTCAATCGTCTAGCTCAAAGGGTAATGGATGCGAAAGTGAATGATGGAGGAAAAAGGGGTATTTATAGATGGAGTTCCCTCGATAAACGAAACGTTTATTCGAAAAGACGCGCCTTTTCAAACTCAAAAGCCGTCGAACATGTCAGAGAACGTCGCGTCCCCACGCCTGCGCAAGATTGGTCCAACCACGAGAGGCCACGTGTCTGTCATTATGGCACCACAATTAATGCGCCGCTACGGGCATTAATCACTACGCGACGGATGTCAGGAATAAACAAAACCTTTGAGAATTCCGTTTCCCCATTAAATGTTTATCATTAGCATTAAAGTTTAACTTCGACTTCAGAAATTCTTCTCTCGGAATTAAACTTGGGGGCCTTTGATGACTCCCGAGCCGAGCTGGAAGAGATTAATACACGCCATCAGCCCAGAACACATCCGAGTGGAGGGCCCACATGTGATGTCAGTAACGGTACGCGGTGACACGCCATGAATTAGGCTCGCCCGCTACCGAGCCCAACCATAGGATGACTGCCGAGCCCCGACCCCCGAGCCCAAATTTCGGCGGGAAACACATGCGCGATAGATTCATAAAAATAACCATTTGCCCATGCTTGCCCATGCTTAGTGCTTTATTGGTATCAGAAACTGCCACATGTCAGAAAGTTATAGAGAGGAGTCACCAAGTGGCAAGAGTTGGGTGACATGCACGATTAGAGAGGGACATGTGTCCTTTTTAATTATTTTTACTGGTTAGTGATTGATTAGTGCAAAGATGACTGTTGAAAACCCACTTACTCGAGGGGTATAAAAATCCTCATTTTAGGAGAAAAAAGAGAGAGAGAAAAGACCTGTAAACGCGAGATTGTAAGAAAGACCGACCCCAATATTTCGGCTCGGCATTACGCAAAAAAAGGCAGAATTAGCCATAAATAAACGCGTATTACCATACTGATATTTCCACGTGTTAAATTTCTTATATATTTTGTTTGTTGACCAAAACGCACGTCAACAGGAAATGTTCATAATCACTCTTTATAACTTAAAAGTCATATTTTAGAGTTAGCAAACATCTTAATGGAAATTTTTCAGGATCATACTATCAGTGTTTAAAACTTAAAAGACATTTACTAGTTAGAAAATATAGCGGCAAAAAAAATATATTTTTTAAAACTTAAAAGACATTTACTAGTTAGAAATATAGCAGCCAAAAAAAGAATTTAATTATGCGGTGAACGTGGATCGAACACGTGACCTTCAGATCTTCAGTCTAACGCTCTCCCAACTGAGCTATCCCCGCATTTGTTCTTCAAAGGATTTAATTTTTAATATAACATATCAAACTTCTCGATTCTCATAAAAAGAAATCTAAAAACTGAAGACTCTCTTGTATAACAGATCTCCAAGACTCCAACCAACTAAAACTAGTGTCTCACCCATCCCTACTTATATAATATGCATCAAATTCATGAAAGTTTGTTTTATAAATTACATAGTTTTCATAACTACTAAATGACCTCTCACATAGGCTGCCCTTGTATCCACCTCCTTAACATCTCCAACGCCGCTTTCGGCTGATCCATCGGAACCATGTGACCAGCATTATGAACCTTGAGAAAAGTAAGAGGACCATAGTTTTTCTTCTCTCCAGCCTTTTCACCATCCACCACAAATGGAATTGTGGGAGCTGATTGAAATTTTTTCTGACCAGACCAATCCATGGCATTAACCCATCTCCAGTTTCCTGACAATGTCAAATTGCATTACTATGATGGTTTACCACACCTCGTAGGAATAATTACAAAAACTTACCCCTAAGCTTTAGTTTAATTACAAAAAAAATCCTAATGTAACCCCTTGAGGTTTGTATTTGTTATACAAACTACCACTCAACAAAGTGAAAACAAATGTTAAGGGTTGGCCATGTAACTTTGGGCGATGGCATTTCCGGAATATAGTTCTTTCAATTTGGGATTTAGTACTTTAATTTAGAAAATTTAGCATATTGAGGACAATTTTAGCCGGAAAATATAAAAAATGGCCGGATTGCTGATGTGGTTCTTTTTTCTAAAAAGATTCGGTCTATCATTCACAGACTCAATTGAGACCTCTTTTTGAAGAAAGAATCTCGTGGTCCTTTGGGTGGTTCAAATTGTTGATGTGGTTGTCACCTCATCATTCCAAATTGAGGATTTTCAATTTTTTTTTTTGCGAAATTGCTAATTAACTTATTTTTACTTTAATAATATCAATTAATAAATATATGAAAAATATATGTTTTATGTGTCCCAATCAACATCCAAATCATTAATTTTGTTGGAGAATCTTCAATTTGGGATGGTAAGGTAGCAGCCACGCGAGTAATCCAACCAATTTTTGAATTTGCTGACCAAAATTGTCCTCGAATGTGCCAAATTTTCTTTTTAAACTAAAGTCCTAAATTACAAATTGAAAATTATAAAAGTCCAAAAGTGCCACCATCCCAAAGTTACATGACCAATTTTACAATTAAGCCTTTGTAATTTTGAAAAGTAACTTACTGTTTTTCATAATTAGGCTTAACTTCATGGGTAGTATTTGTAATTATCCAATTTGTACTATATCAGTTCAAGAAAGAAAATAATTCTTACCAAGCCAGTTGCAAATAAGATCATACTCCCCAGCATATACCAATAATTTGATTCCATCCTGTAATAATTGAGGAATAACAACTCCGAAATTCTTCATCAAGTCCCTATTCATTGCATTGAGCACCACCGGACTACATGATACAAATTTTATGTCTCCAACACCAACAGCTGTTTTAATAGATTTGTTGTTTAGGAATTTCTCCACATTTGAGAAGTCGTAGCATAGAGGTCCTCTGCATTTTTTTCGAATATCATAATACTGAAACAAAAAAATGCAAACATGTGTCTAATTAGTTTATGTGTTTTCTTTTGTGTTGTCTGATAATATTACCAAAGGTATGTTTTATTACATTTATATTGTAACCAGCTTTCTGAATTATGTCCTCGAAAATTCTCTCGCAAAATCGGAATGCTAAGAGACATGACATTGAACCTTTGTGGCCTGCCAAGGAGTTTTTATTAGAAAATGAAAACTCGGGTTTAAATTAGCAATAATTACAAATATTAATGCCCTTAAGGTTTACCCAAAATTACAATATAACTTTTCTCAAAAAAAATTATAATATAACTCAGTTAGCTTTACACTTCCTTATCTATTTTACAAATTGCATCCAATCGAAGGGGAAATTTCAAATTTGTATGAAAATTACAAACCCTCAACGAGTATTTATAAGGAATAATTACAAAAACTACCCTTCAGGTTTGGCCTTGTCACAAAAAAAAAACTAGCTAACGTTAAAACTTAAAAAAACTATCCTTGAGGTTTACAATTGTCTTATATTTTGCCCCAACCGTTAGTTGCCCTAACGTAATTTGCTGACATTGTCAAATACTATACCATTACACCCCTCAACTCTTCTAAATTTAACAAATAGCCCCCAATTTTTCTTCTGACTATATGTAGTATTTAGAAAAGTCGAGGGATACAATAAATTTGGAGTTATTTGTAATATTTATAAAAGTTGAGGGATGTAAATGTCAAAGACATCAACAATTTTCCTTAGCTACACTAACTGCGGGTGAAAAATGTAAGACGAATGTAACTGTAAACTTCAAGGGTAGTTTTTGTAATTTTCTTTTGTAATTAGGCCAAACCCGAAGGATAGCTTTTGTAATTATCCCTATCTATAATTTTAAAAAGGGTTAATTACAAAATGCACCCTTGAGGTTTGACCTAATTAAAGAAAAACCTAGGTAACTTTCAAAATTACAAAAATACCCTTAATATTTTATTTTGTCTAACATTTACCCACTTCATAAGCAAAAAATATTTCAAAATCCCCCTTATATTTATGAAACTATTACAATTTAGCCCTTAGTTTTAACACTAAATCAAACTTCAGGGAAACTTTTTGTAATTCTGAAAGTTATTTGGGTTTTCTTGTAATTACGTCATACCTCAAGTAAGTATTTATCCCTTTTAAAAATAACGTGATCTTTTGAAACTAAACTAACTTTAGGGGTAAATTTTGTAATTATCCCTTTAAAGTATGAATTACCACAACGTTTTGTTAGCTTTTGACAAAGTGGGAATGATTTGCTGAGGAGGTTATAATAAGATTTGTCGATCAATTTCATGTCCAAAGCGTAATCAGCGTACGCTTTGTACTGAATCTCTGGATTTGTCATTCCATTCCCAATAGCTATTCCCTGCTTAACAAAGATAAATAAAACCACATAAAATGAACATTTGACCATAGTGTAAAGTTACAGATTGAAAACAAAATTTGTCACTTACTTTGAGATTTATGTAAGCTGATTTCTTGTTTTTGTTTGCTTGGTGAATTCGAGCAGAAAATACTGGAATGTAGTGCCCTGCATATGATTCTCCTGTTATGTATAATTCATTCTTTGCATATCGTCTGTGCCTTTTGAAGAATGCCTATAATTTCAGGGTTATTCAGTTTATGTCTTTGCCAATTGCCAGTATATGATTATAATTATAAAGACTTAAGGTTTAGCCTAACTACAAAATAATCCAGTTATATTTTAAAATTACAAATACGCTATGACGTTTGTTTTTAGCTTACAGAATTGCACCCTCAAGAGGCCTCAATAGGGGGTATTTGTTCGGTAACTACGAATTTCAAGGGAGTACTTGTAATTTTGAAAGATAACTGGAGTTTTTTGTAATTAGGCTAAATCTCAGGGCAGTTTTAGTAATTATCCCTTATTACAAATGCAGTTTATCATGTTACATGTGATTTTCAGACCTTTAGGAAGTCGTAGAAATCTACGCCTGCCGCCTCAGTGCTCTTGCGAATGTCGCCTCTGTAAGAAGTGTAACTGAATCCAGTTCCGATTGGTTGGTCGACATATATGGGGTTCGAAACCTACATGTTTGAACATTAATCATCATCAAAATTCACACAAAAAGTTGCCCTTCCTGACGCAACCTTCATACGAAAGAGAAATTAGATGAAATTCCAAAACCATCATCATTATATAGGTTTTTCCACTTGCATGGAATATACGACTAGACGGCGATGAGCTGAGATAGTTACTCTAGTCATGTCCTATTACATTATCATGTATTGTAAAATCAGCATGTACATCACGGAACATGACCATATTTGAACATTAATCGCAACAAAAAATTTGATTTTGTGTTCGTCTCTGCTATCCTCATTGTACTATCGCGAAACATTATACACAATATGTTAATTTTTTGAACTGACAAATAATCGATTCAAGTTTGACGAAAAATCATATTATTAGTCAGACACAAGCTTCGAACCTATGTATCAATAAGAAAATAAATACCTTGTCCCAACCAAAATCATTCCATACAAGTGACAAGTTGGACTCGTTTGCAAAGTGAAAAGGGCCATTTTCATAGAACAAAGCTAATGAGCTACTGCATCCAGGTCCCCCACTTAACCACACAACAACAGGGTCATTACTCCTGTTGTTTCTTGATTCAAAGAAAAAGTAGAACATCCTGCAAAAAAAAACCATCATTACTCAACCTGTGGGCTTTACAAAAAAAACAAATTTACCCTTTTGATTGTAATTTGTAAATAAAAACAAGGGATAATTACAAAAACACCCCCAAAGTTTGGGCTAATTACAAAAAATCCCATAGATGTTTCAAAATTATAAAAAGACCCCTCAGGTTTGATTGTGCCTTAAAATTTAAATTTAAGGGGTAACTGTAATATTTCTAAAAATATCATGGGATTTTTCGAAATTGATTTTTCTTATGAAGCGGGAAATGTATGACTGAATCAAAACTCAAGATTTTTTTTGCAATTTTCATAAACCTCAGGGAGGTTTTTGTAAGCATCCCTAAAAACAAATATCAAGTAATATCTGTAATTCTGAAAGATTGCTGGATTTTTTTGTAAATAAACTAAACTTCAAGGGTATATTTTGTAATTGTCCTAAAGATTATACCTTGCACTTCTGGTATGTGGAAGTCTAAAATAGCCAGCATGGTGCCCCAAACTCTCAACAGTTGCACCAGTATCACCGAGATAGGGAAATCGAATACGTTTTTCGACAAGTTTTGGTTCGTTAACTGCAGGTTCATCTTCGACAATGTTAACATCAAGCTCAGGAAACAAGTTGAGCTGTCTGATAATCTTTTCCACTTGTGTCTTGTGACATTCTACCATTGATGATAAAGAAAGATTGTCAACTTTAGAACTTTCCGCAGTCGAAAAAACGGGGACGTAGAAAATGAGAAGTAGAGAAACAAAGCCATGAGGGAATGCTGGTTGCATTCTTGTGGATTGTTTGTTACTGAGAGGAAAATGATTTTCAACTGTGGATTTATTATATTGCTGGATTTTGCATTATTGCTTGTTAACCTTCTTTAAGTTTATAGATAATAAGTGGTGTATAAGCAATTATGATAATTTTACATACATCACTTAGAGATCAAAAGGCAATAATGACTAAAAGTTGGGAAAACGTTAGTGACCAATGAAAGGGATAATTACAAAAACACCCCTGAGGTTTGGGTTAATTACAAAAAAACCCCTTCAGGTTTCATTTTGTCTTAAATTTAAGGGGGTAACTGTAATATTTTTGTAAATGTGAGGGGTTTTTTGGAAATGTGTTTGAAAACCACCGGGAAAAATGTAAGACGGAATCAAACCTCAAGGGGTTTTTTGTAATTTTCAAAGAACTCTGGGTTTTTTTTGTAATTAGCCCAAACCTCAGGGATGTTTTTGTAATTATCCCCCAATGAAAATGTCAAATGTTATCAATTCGATGAACAGTTTTATTTTATGGATTGTAATTTGTTAGTCATTTTTCATTTGTGTATAAGCATCATTTGACAAAGATAAATGAAACAACACTAGAAAAAATGAATTTCTGAAGAGACAGGGTTCATTCCATCTTTTGAGAAATACAAAAACTCCCAATTGTGTAAATTTTTACAATGATGGTTATTTCAAATCACATAGGAGCAAGATGACCATCTTCTTGTGTCAGAGGCAATTTTCCTTGCATCCACCTCCTTAGCATTTCTAAGGATACTTTGGGCTGATCCATCGGCACCATGTGACCGGCATTATGCACCTTAAGAAACGTAAGTGGTCCGTGGCCTTTCTGCAATCCGGCCTCCAACCCATCGACCGAAAATTGAATCATCGGAGCTGCTACAAATTTCTTCTGTCCAGACCATTCCATGGCATGAACCCATCTTGAATTCCCTGTTCATATCACAACAATAGTCATTGATGATCCTTTGTGTACTTTTGTAGTCACGGGTAGGGGTGATCATAAATTTTTAAAAAATCACATGAATCTACCTATTTACAATTAAGGGGTAAGATAATATATATATATATACACATATTATATAGGATAATTACATAAACTCCCCTGAGGTTTGGGTTAATTACAAAAAAAACCCAGAGATTACTGAAAAATACAAAAAAACCCTTAAAGTTTGATTCCACTTAGATTTCCCCTTCATACGCAAAAAATATTTCAAAAAACCACCTTGATATTTGTAGAAATATTACAATTAATCCCTTAAATTTAAGACAAAATCAAACATGAGGGGGCTTTTTGTAATTTTGAAATATCTCTAGATTTTTTTGTAATTAAGCCAAACCTTGGGGTGTTTTTGTAATTATCCCTATTATATATATATATATATATATATATATATATATATATATATACTTCCTTGACTCGAATAATTAGGCAATTTAGAACAGAAAAGAATGAATTACTCCTTAGGTGTTTAACGTTGCAAAAATACATCATATTTTTCATTCAACACAAAATCTCATTAAAATGCACTAATCACTATATTATGAATGTAATTTCAATCACATGATCTTATTGTTTATTAAAATCCATCTGTCCTATACCGTACCTTTCATTTTACTTAATAAAACCGCAATCTGTAATTTACATTTGTTGTCGCATAGGGCAATTCAGTTTGAAATTAGTAGAAAAGACTCAGATCGCCCCGTGATCATCCCTAACCAGAGGTGTACAAAAGGATGATCATTTACATGGATGAAAGAATCTTACCAATCCAATTGCATATGAGATCATACTCTCCAGCATATATCAGTAATTTGATTCCATCCTCCAGAAGTGCTGGAATTCCAACTTCAAGATTTCTCATCAAATCCGTGGCCATAGCCTGGTAAACTATCGAGCTACACGAGACGAAATCGATGTCCCCAACACCAAGAGCATTTCTAACTGATTTCAGGTTCAGAAAATCCTCCATGTTAGAAAAGTCATAGCACAGGTTACCCTCACACTTCTTTCTTATATCATAGTACTGCATATGAAAAGGGGGAAAATCGTGATCAAACGATGTTTCTTGTGTTTTTTGTTCGTTTTTTGTTTTGGACTAGTTGTTTCTTACATTTTTACCGCCAGAAATGCGCACGATTTTGTTGAAGATGTTGTTGCAAACCATGTATGCAGCCACACAAGAAGGTCCACCTTTAGCACCTAAAGTAGGAAAGGAAAAGAAATTTCTCATCAACTAGAAATAATGGGAGTGTTTGCAAAAACTTCAGCTTTTAGAAGTGATTTATTGTAGCTGAAGTAAAAGTAGAAGTGTTTATTTGTTTGTAAAAGTTAAACCAAAAGCAGAATCAGAAATCTAAAATACACATCTCACTGCTTTTAGATTCTGATTAAATTAAGCAGAATGAGAAGCAGAAGTTGGCATTTAAAATCACCAATAAGTGATTTTTTTCCAGCCAAAAGCAAAGAAACACTTTCTTTTAGTGATTGCAAACACTCCCAATATTAAAGTCGTCAAAAAATGGAATGGAATTGGAGCAAGAAATTACCACAAAGTTTAACCGCCTGTTGGCATTGTGAAACTAATATTCTCATGCTGTTGTAATCAGATTGTGTAATCAGTTTCATGTCCAAAGCATAATCAGTGTATGCTTTGTACTGTATTTCCGGGTTTGTAAGTCCATTTCCAATAGCCAATCCCTGAGAAATAACGAACCGCTAATGTAAAACAGGACGGTAAATGAAACTTTAAGGCAACAAATATGAATCAGAGATTATTCAGTAAGAAACCTTCAGATTAATACGAACTCCTTCTTTTCTTTTGTTTCCTTGATGAACCCGAGCAGCAAAAGCAGGAATGTAGTGCCCAGCATACGATTCTCCGGTTATGTAAAAATCGTTATTTGCATACTGTGGATGCTCCTTAAAGAAAGCCTAAAACCATAGAACAAAGTCCCCTTATATTCAAAGATATATAGAATGCATTTTCTTCATTTTGCCAAAACGTCTACTTTTAAATAAAGTGGATTATTGTAGCAAAAACGAAAAGTAGTTAACAAGTCAGAACTTGGTTATGTTTGCAAATAGAAGCTAAAAGTTGAATAGGTTAAAAGAGATGTTTGGTGAATATAAGTTATAAAAGCGTGTTACTTATATGTAAAAGTCGAACCAGAAGCAGAAGCAATATCAGAAATATAAATAGAACGAAACCTGCAAGAAATCATATAGATCATTGCTAACATCCTCCTCAGTGTGCCTAATGTCGTCATCATCAGAACTATAGCTGAAACCTGTTCCGGTTGGCTGGTCCACATATATAACATTCGATACCTTATCCCATCCAAAATCATTCCATGCTAAGGACAGATTACTTGTTATGTGGAAAGGGCCATTTTCATAAAACAAAGCTATTTCGCTACCGCAACCTGGTCCTCCAGTTAGCCATATTACTACAGGATCCGTCCTGCTGTTCCTCGATTCGAAGAAAAAATAGAACATCCTGCCAACATTAACCTTAAGAAGCTAAGCAAAAGGTCTTTATTTACATACAGTTACCTCAATACCGACAAGATCAGAAAAATAAATTTAAGCAAATTAAACCTTGCATCTTTAGTGTGCTGCAGTCTATAATAACCAGCATGGTGGCCCAAGTTTTGTACCGAAGCCTCTGAATCATCGATAAAAGGGAATTTAAATTGCTTTTCGACAATTCTTGATGCTCCGAGTTCATACTCTTCCTCAGCATGATGGTTCACTTCATTCTTTGGGAACAAGTTGAGGGCTCTGATGAGTTGTTCTGCCTGTGTTTTTGGATATTTCAAACTGGAAGAAGACATGAAAAGGCTGTCATCTTTAGTTTCTGCTAATGTGGAAATTGTAGAAATGAAGAGAAATAGAAGAATAAAAAGAGTGCATTGAGAAAAGAAAAAGTTTGAGCCCATTTTCTGATCGATGTTTGGTGTTTACTGAGAAGGAATAGAAATGATGATCTCAATATGAGTTATATATACAGAATGTCGGATAGTTTGAGTAACATATATGCTGTTTGTGATCAATTTTAATTGAATTCTTATGATGTTTGTGATCAATTTTAAAAGAACAATTTCTTCACCTACATGTTTATTTATTTATTTTTTGATCGGTATTTATTTATTTTATTATTTCTCTTAAAAGTGAAAATCTTAGTGAAATTATGTGTTGGGAATATGGGCATTTTTAGGAGGTGGATTATGTGCATAAATAAATTATTCAGTATGCAACACTTTTTTATTAATAGCACCATGCTTGATTTTATTTTCTCAAAGATATTTCTATTAATATTATTGTTTTCATTTGTTTTTAAAATAAAATGATTATATTTCAAAATTTTTGACTTAAAAATTAATTTTATACCCATAATTTACATCATATAAATATTTAAAAATAGGCTCTCTATCTTAAAAAAACAATCTTTAATTTGTTGTAAACAATAACTAATTCAAAAAAATATCTAAATAAATGTTGAGCCAATCTGACAACTTAATTGATCAAACTTTACAAGTCCACGCCTCTATAAAATTTATTTACACATGACATAACCTAGTAAAGATCTTAATATTACTTTAAGGCATTACTCATTATCTACAATATGACAATCATTCCCAATTTACACACCAGAAAGAAAGGAACTAAAAAACAAGCACATTTAATCTGAAACAAGAAATGACAATAGCATTTTAAACATATGACAACGATGACAACATCAATAGCATATGATGATGTTATCTCTCAGCTAAACAAACAATGACAATTCCACATTTCTTTCCTTCTCAGAGAGATTTAAGAACAATACAGCGTAGAACAATGTAAAGCAAAAGCAAGAATCAGATGTTGCTTATAATACAATTATAAAGTTTTATGATACAAGATAATGGCTTAGTAAATACAGATCACACTCCACATTCTGTGTTCTACTGGTTCTAAACCAGCAACTTTTGATTATTTATCAACTCCGTATATTTATATTTTCACAACCTCACCAACTGCATAACCAGGCCCGGTCATTTAGTGAGGCCAATGAGGTTACCGCCTCAGGCGCCTGGGCGAAATTCGGCCAGCCCATTTCATTAGTATTAAAAAAAATCACAATTTTGTATTAATCTATCTCCTACATTTTCTTTACAAATATATATCAAATCAAAATTAAAATCAAATAAATGTTTATGAAACCCAAAAAATTACATTCAGATTATAAATTATATCCATTAGAGTTATCTCCAAAATTGATTTTTTTTTCTCCAAAATATTTTCACTGGTCATGATTACTGTTGCGGTCAACTTCAACAATTTTTAGTGATCAAATCATCATGACTATATTTTACTTTGGAGCCAATATCTTTTTATTATAACTTGAATCAAGGTATTATGATTTTCGTATAACTTATTACGAATTTTCAAAATCGATATTAACATCTATTAATCGCGATTTATTCGTGTTTTGTTGAAAAGAAATGCTATGTTTTTTATATTTATATCATCTTGCATCATTTTATAAGTTGTGTAAATTTTTTAGAATCCTCACAATTGTTATATTTGTATAAATTTGTATTTTGTATTTATACAGAATCATTATCTAAATAAAATATTGTGTTTAGCAATACAAATGTATAATTGATAATATGTTTATAAATTTGTATTTTGCAATCATAATAAAAAATTAAAATTTGTGACTTAATAACATAGGTATGATGAAAGAGTCTAGAGTTCAAATAGAAAACAACAATGAAAGAATAATACACAGAATAAAAGACAAATATATTGATATTTCGTTGTCTTTTTCAGCTTATATGAGATTTTCTGTTGGCATATATAATCGTGATCATGTCAACATATATGAATTGTGTTGTTGGCCTTGTTGGTTTATATGAAGTGTAATGGTATAAAATAGTCATTTACAAAATGTAAAGATGAAAAATAGCCATCTTTTGTAGACACATCTTTTTTAGCCATTTCGGGGGTGTAAAATAACATTCATACTCTTCTAGCTATTTGTTTGATATTTGGATTATTTCTCTCTCTTTTCTCTAACTCTTTCTTTCAAACTTTTTTAAAAAATCGAACATTTATTTTTCGTTTTTAGATATGTAATATGGGTGTTGAATTATAGATATCGAAAAGAGGATTAATTTGATATATTATACATGCAAAATGGATTTAAAACGAAAAAGTTATGTGAATTCAATATTTTTTGGAGAAAAACAAAATAACTTGTTATAATAAATGAGAGAAGATTGAATAGTAACTCGATATCGAGTTCTCTCTTTCCTAGATCTCGATCTGTCGGAAGCCATTTTCCGGTGTAAGGCAGGAAACTGGAAGGCAGCTCAATGCATCCCAATTGATCAAAGCGGAGATGCCTCTAGTTTAACTGACGCCTACTATTTATTGTTGAAAACTCGATATCGGGTTATGTAACTGGATATCTCAATTATTGGGTATCCAGTTACATTTAACTCCATTTCGAGTTACTTGTGGATTGCGAGTTACAGGAATACATCGTCTTCTTCCCCAAGTCACTTTCCACCATTAACAACATCTCAAGCTCACCCACCAACACCAAATCCATATAAAACCCTAGAATTTCTACAAAAACTATAAAATATCATAACCTAAAACAACTATAGACTAATAAATAAAAAAAGAAAAACATGAAATTAACAAAAAAAACTATAGAGGTCGATGCGGTCGCCGTCGTTGATTCAGTTGCATCATCCAAGTCGCCGGTTCCGAATTTTTGGGGGGTCACTGTGTGCTTTTCGAGTGTTTGGTTATGTTGTGACTCAAAAAATGGATTGTAAGACTACTAAAGGGCAGCTATGTCATTTCGCACCCAAAAATGGCTAAAAAAGATATTTTTGAAAAAAATGGCTAAAAAAAATTTTCAATTGGCCAAAAAGGCTATAAAAAAACCCCACTCTTATATGAATGTAACCATATTGACTTATATTTGTGATATTTTTGTTGGAATATAAACTTGATTTGAGTCCAAATAATATTGGACTTGAAAATATTTTTTTTAGTTAAAAAATAAAATAAGAGTCAAACCGAAATACCCTAAGTTCTAGATTTCTCTACAAATATCCTATTAAAATATCTTAAATATTAATTGAAAAAAGTTTGTAGAAATTTCTAGGTTGCTAGATATTTAAGAAAATAATTTTGTGGATGAATTATAACATTTAGATAAAATAAATCCTAGCTATTGGTTAGTAAGTTGTCTTTGTATAAATAGGGGTGCTTGCTCATTTTGTAATGAGCCAAAAAAAATTGATAAAAATAAGCAACAAATATTCTTCCACCAAATCTCTATTTTATTTCTTAGCCTTTATAACGCCAACAAAAAAGAAATCAAGTTACGATCTAGAGGGTATTTGGCTGAGCTTATAAGCTCTTAAAAACAACTTATAAGATGTTTAAGAGCTTATAAGCTCTTAAAATATGTTTGGTAATTTTTTTCCAAAAGAGCTTATAAGGTCAAAAAAAAACTGTCAGAGAGCTTATAAGCTCCTAAAAAAAAGTACCTCCACCCCAACTTTTTTTAAAAGAGCTTATAAGCTCTTTATTTTAAAGATTCAAAAGACAAAAATATACTTAATAATTTTATAAGATATAAAAACATCTTATAAGCTCAACTATCTTATTTTATCCAAACACTCTGACAGCTTATTTTTAAAATAAGATCTAACATCTTATAAGCTCCTAAAACAGCTTATTAGATGTAGGAGCTTATAAGATGTTTTAAATAAGCTTAACCAAACACCCTCCTAGTGATGGGTGGATTATTATTTGCCACTTGTTGGGCAACATATGCTTCAAAGGTTGCCGCATGATTATCGTGGACCATGACTTTATTTCTATTATCAATTAATTTACAAGTCAAATAGTTATTGTGAGAAATGGTTAAGGCTACCTCGCATGGTCGAGCCACCGAACTAGTAGCATAAGACACACTATCTATACTAACATCAGTGGCTGTTCCAGTAAGTCTTCCCTTAGTAGAACGAGTAGCAAACTGATACCTAATTCTCGTCTCTCGTGGTAGTTGAACACCAAGATAAACATTTATTAGAGAACCCATTTCATTAAAAATACCTTCACCTTGCTATTAATCAAAGACAATGTGATTATTAATTATGTCACAGCAGAAGTATGGACAATAAGTAAAAGGCATATTTGCAGGGCCGAACCAAGATTCGACATTAAGAGAGCCAACAATTAAAAGATCAATTATTTATTTTATATAAAAATTCAAAATATGTTTTATATTTGCAACAAATACAATGATTACTCATTATTAAGTATCCTAAAATACATAATTACAATCCTAGTAAATCATGCCATTTTTGGGCCGGGACCATTTAGTCTGGAGCCCGTTAGAGCTAGTTCGCATGTTATTTAGGGCTGCCCACCATTTATATACATATATATAGGGAGGGGATCCTGTGAGACCACCCCCTAGGTAAGTCCATGAGACCAAATCCAGACCATTAAAAACGAGAAATCAACGTCCGAGGATTTAAAAGAATCTATACAACTTTACATAACAAACTAAACATATCGGGGTAAAATGGGAAATTGTCGAGATAAACATGGTAACCGCATTGAAAATTAGGAACGTGATCTTCAATTGATCTCGTCCCATAATCAGTGCTAATCCACATTCCACCCACGTCAACCCATTCTTCTTCACCACATCAATCTCTACCACCATTGACATAAATTCTTAAACCTCGAAAATTATACAATATACGTTTGCATACGAGAAAAACATATCATATATTTCGCTAATTGACAAGGTTGTCATCAATTACATCAAAACGATTGAATAATGGCGGAAGAACTTCCATCCAACGCGATTGGTGATTGTTCTCAAGGTAATTACTTAAGATATTGTTGCGAGAAAAAATTAGGAGAATCATCAGAATAACAAAAGTAAGCGAATAGTCGAAACAATTGTATGTTTGTGTATTTAATATGTATTGTTAGTACACAAAGATGTATATTTAGTGTCATAAAAGCGTATAAATGGATAATGGAAGCATTTGTGTGTTTGTGTATGTAATATGTATGTTTAGTATAGAATATATGTATATATAGTGTCAAACATTGTATACATGTTCGCAGTTCATAAATTTTGGAATTGTCTATGCATTGTATATTCCTTGTTAGTTTTTAATGTAGTGAACAATGTTAGTGTATTTATTGTATAAATATTGTATTTGAATATTCAATTATTAAATATTTACAACTAGTTTAGAGATTACGTATATGTTGTCAATTGTTTTGCGTGTATGTCTAACAAATTTAACTTGTATACATTATCATTATTGTTGTGTGTTTTTAATATAAACTTGTATGTATTGTAATATCGGTCGATAATTTCATTTTGTTATATTGGATATAAATTCCTCTCGAGAATAATAACAATATGTATGTATATGGTTGCATATTGTATAAATAATACATTGATTTTGTTTTAATAATGCTACGCCTTGTTTTAATGTAAAATGTAGCGAGAACCAACAAACGATTTCAATGGACGTCAACGACTCGAAATCTCACCAGGCTCAACTAAATATTGGATACCGTAAGTAGAACAAGAAAAGATTCCACGAGTAGGCATGCATTTCGCTACATTGGAAACCGGTATAAAATTTTACAAAGAGTACGGAGCAATTAGCGGATTCGACATCGAAGGAGCACGACAAAGCGGTTCAAGAACGAGTAATTCGTGTGCATTATGTTCTTTGCAATAGAGAAGGCTTCAAGCACACAAAAACAACATACCTATGGAGAATATGGATGAAGCGATAATGTGACCCGCCACATGGTTCACGAAAGAGGACTTCAAACCGTGTTGGATGCAATGCACGTGTTGTATATTCGAATACACCATAGGTGGAGCATATAAAATACGAAGTTTTGAAGAACGCCACACTCACCCAATGGCAATCGATACATTCAAGCAATTGCTAAAAGTTACGTAAATCAACTTCGGTCACCAAAGAATTTATAATGAATTGCACAAAGGCTAATATACGGAGTTCAAAACAACACGAATTGTTCAAGGAGATGGTTGGCGGATTTTCACACGTCGGTGCAATCAAGATTGATTTTAAAAACTTCAAACGCGACTTGAAAGCCTATATATGCGGTGCGACGCGCACAATTGGTGATAGATAAATTATTTAAGCAAAAAGAGATAAATCAAGGCATGGCTTTCGAATACGCAGGTGGACGAGGATGAACAATCGACACGTCTATTTTGGGCGGACCAAAAATCCATAAGGAACTACGCCGCATTTGGAGATGTGCTTTCATTTGATGCTACATACAATACTAACGGGTAAAACATTGTGGTTTACTTCATATTTATGCGGTGACATGTACACTTACTTGAAAGAATATGTATACTTATCGATTAAAGTTGTACCTTGATGAAATTTGCAAATAACATGTATACTTAGTTGATAATATATGTATACTTGGCTGAATTTAGTTCTTTGACTTTTAGAAGTTTTACAGAAATATATCATGTTTACTTAGTTGACGGGATCTGTATAAATATTGGCCTACCATTGTACACTTAGCTATGTGTTCCTGTATATTTTGTACAGTGTGCTCGTATTATTTATTAACTCAAAATTGAATACTTATGGTGTGCAGGTACAAAATGGTTTTTGCTCCATTTACGGGAGTAGATAACCATCAACGATGTGTCACGTTTGGAGCTGGTCTTATACTTAAGGAGGACGAAGAATCATATACTTGGTTGTTCAGAAAGTTCCTAGAAGCTGTTGGTCGTGAACCTTACTATATAGTGACGGACCAAGATCCGGCAATGAAGAATGCCATTAAATCTGTGTTCAAAACAGCAATTCACAGGTTGTGCATGTGGCATATAATGGAAAAAGTAAACATTAAGGTGGGTCACACTCTATCCAAGGATAACAATTTCAGAAATCGCCTGAATTCAATCGTGTGGGACACCAAAATTTCAACAACTGATTTTGAGAGTCAATGGGGTGATATTATGGCTGACTTTGGTCTATCATCGCATACATGGTTCGTGCATATTTATGAGCTTAGAAAGAGTTGGATACCCGCATATTTTACAGATGTGCCAATGAGTGGTTTGCTCAAAACTACATCACGATCAGAGAGCACCAACAAGCTGGTTTGGAAATTTTACCAATCCTGGTTCGAATTTGGTAGAGTTTTTCATGCACTTTCAAAGCGCAATGGAGTCAGCGCCACGTAACCGATAAATTAGACCACGCATGCCAAACATCTTTTCAGTGCAAGACACGATTAGCCATAGAGAAGACGCATCTTGGTGTATACACACAAGGTATTTGCGAGAAGTTAGCACAGAAATTGAAGCATCCGTCTATGATTGCACAATTACAGAGATAATTGATGATGCCACCAGGTGTTCCTACAAAATTAAAGACAAAACAGATAGTATATTTGCTGTCATAAAATATAAGACGGAAACATTGATAAAATGCAGCTGCAAAAAACTTGAACAAACAGGCCTACTGTGTTGTCATGCTTTTGTGGTCCTAAAGGACTATCCGGAGATTCCTAGGGAGTTTTTGGCACGACGATGGATGAAGTCTGCATCAATCACACCACACACAAAAACTGGCCAGATTTATCAATTCGCCGGAGGAGACGAAGCAGCGGTAACACTAAACAACCTTTGGTCAGATTTTCACAGTTGCATTGGCCTAGCCCAAGGAAATATTGACAAATTATCGAATTTATCACGTCTTGTGTCAGAAGAAAAGGTCAAATTGTTGAAAGATCAGCCGCAAGCACCATCTATGGGAGGCAAACAGTCGGTGATGGAAACCTATTGTGGCTCAACCTCAAATCTTGATATTTCTGTATTGCCACCGAAACAAGCCAAAAACAAAGGGAGCGGAAGTAATGTGCGGAGTAGAATTCTAAGCCAGAGAGAGAAAGCCATCAAAGCAAGCACAAAACTCAAAAGAAAGTGTGGAACTTGTGGTGAGATCGGGACACATAACAGTAGGACATGTCCAAAACGCAACACCACACCATAGTGTTATGTTTTTTTATTTAAACAAAGTTTTGGATGAATAATACGTTAGTATGGTTTTATACTATATGTAAGAACAATTTGTTACCTGTTTAATTCTCTTTGGAATTGATTTTTGTTCATGTATACATTTTGCATAATTTTTGGATCGAAACACAATTTTACTACCTATACAAACACAATTACCAAAACATACAAGTGTACTTATCTACTTAAGCAAAAGTCTATTATAAAATATACATTTCAATGAAATAACATACACATTTCAATGACAAAAAAACTTAATTGAACAAAGCTAACAACAATTAATTTAACTAAGTATACAATTTCAATTACCAAAAATACAACTAAATTTGTCTGTATAAACAAATAATAATAAATGTCAAACGATACATATTAACTGGCCTATTTACACGAGTACATTATATAAAATACACAATTCCAATGGCCAACAAAACAACTAAAACTTTGCTAACTAAAAACAGGTCAGATTGTATAAAATTACATACATATGTACATGTACAATTCAGCTGATTTAATTAAACAGATATATTGATTTCAAAAACAATTCTACATACCTATTAATACATGACACCTACAGACTGTACAAAAATCATAAACCATGTTTATATTTCCATGTTTATATTTCCAACAAAAAAACCTACCTAAACTAAGTATATAATTCAAATTACCGAATTAAAAGTACAACTTAACGACATGCAAAGGAATCTAAACAACATACACTACTAACAAGCACAAATCAATATAAGCAATTAAACACATCCAATGCATTAGCTATTCAGCTAAAATATAAAATGAAACATTATCCAGGGTCAAACAATTCTCAAGCAATATTCGACTGCAAAAATAAACAAGTGCTAAAAACCTTGAAATGTGTACGAACTCAAAAGGACCAAACAACTACCAAAACCAGCTAAACATGAACAACTAAAATGTCACCACAATCACCACTACTATTTCCAATGCACTAAAACTACTACGTCAGCTTCTTGCCGACCAATGCTTCTTGCATTCATTGATTCTTGTCCCTTAACTCGTTCATGTCGTCTAAGAAAATAGCGATGAGTGTACTTGGAACGAAAAGTACACATAAGACTAACATTGCCCTCTCAGAGCCCAGGTGACCATCCTCTCGGACCTCCCCATGTACGTTTCCATATGCCGCATTGCAAAGATTCCATGATCAACCTTGTTTTTGGCATCTCTCCATGGCATAGAAATTCTTGATGGGCTAAGCAAAGAATATCTCCGTCCCATATGCTCACAACCTCGCGCTCATCAAGCATCTTGGGCGAAAAAACGTCCCCGATGAATAAGAATACTGAGATGTTTAATGCATGTAATAAATTAAAATGGATAATAAGGCATTCAAACTATCTAATTTACACAACTCCACCCGTACTACACACACACAAACTTCAAACTAACTAAACATTTTAAAAATTCAAAGTTATTCGGTCAACATGATAAAAAATAAACAACTATATGAGCTAAGTATACAAAATACATAACTATCCAAGTTATTCAGGTCAACTTAAAAACAAATAAACAACTATATGAGCTAACAATACAATTACTGAATACCAAAAATACAAAACTCACCAACTTTGCAGCACGTCTTCATACTTGTCGCACTTGCTTCCTCCAACCGAAGAATTATCCAATATTTGCATACAACTCCTCTTCATGTCGAACACAATAACAAAGAGGTGTTCACTCTTACATATTGGAAAGAAAAACTGTATAAAACAAAAAGAATCATTGTAAAAATCTAACAAACTATCATAAAAACACAAGACATAAAAACAATCTGAGAATAATTGTTAATGATTTTAAATGAAAGTAAAAAAATTATACCATCTCATACGCTGCATCTTCTTCTTTGGGTTGGCATCACCAATCTCGGCGTCACAAGACTTTGACAAAATAAATCAAAGGATCTACTATCATCGATTTTCCGAACTTGTAACAATAGAAAAAAAAGTCGCATGAAATGTGGCAAAACATACACATCCATCAAATACGTAAAAACAAAACTAGTTAACTAAATATACATTTCAATGTCAATAACTAAACAAACATTTGAGTTACATAAACAAACACACGAAAAATAGATATGATATTAGCCATTCCGTAATTACAAAGCGGTGAGCGATTTAAACAAATTCAATATTCTATCAAAACAATTAGATACACAAATAAAAAACAAGCGGATCCGTGAATTAAGTCGACAATCATATTTAATTAACTATACATTTCGTAATAAAACTAAACAAATCCACTAAACTAAGTAACCAAAACTATTGGACCAACTATACAATTAGTCATTCCTAAGTATACGAGAAAAATGAACTAAATAAACAACATCACAAAGATACTAAACGTGCATTTTTTCCCACCTAAAAAAACATACCCGCTAACTAAAAACACCGGGAAAATTAGGTCAACTAACTCGACATATCAAATTACACAATTTGATATTACTAAACACACAACCAATCAAACAAAACATATAATCATGCACGTGCAAAATATTTTCTCGATTTCATGCATTGGAATTTAATGAAATTAAAAAAATACAAGTACCGTTGAATATGTGGTAGCAAAAAATCTATAAGGCGAGCTCTTGCTCCTTAACAACTCTTTGGCGTTCAAAATCTTCGTCCATACATCAATCGTGATATGCTCGGAGTAACTTCCGGGCGCATAGTCACAAAGTCCTCCCTTGTTATGATCATGTCGCCAGCCTTGAAGATTGCCTCGTCCCTGCAGGATAATGTCCAAGAAAAAATAATAATCAGCCATTATAAAAAAATTTATAGTATATTTTATCATAAAATATAAAAATTACTTTTAAACCTTCAGGGTTCTCAAACAACCACTTCACAATCATGTTTTTTTGCTCGGTTAACTTGGACAACACATCAACCCGTCTCTCAACGAGCGGGGGACGTCAACGTCTCGATTTTTCTTTTTATTTCGCGGTTCATTTCGTCGATAAACCGGCATCTTCTCGCTATTTTTTTTGGTATCTCTTTCCCAGCCAAACCCACATCCAAACCATCATTAGCGTTCTTATTACTCCGTTCCTAAAAAAACAAAATAAACTATAGTAAAAAATATATACAACAAAACATCAAAAATAAACAGGCATGTAAAATGTGGAAAAAAAATACCCCAACATTGTCTAAATCCAACTCATCAGTCGCCTTCTCCTGCCCAGCCTGCTCGTCCACTAGACCCGCAGCCACATCCTTCTCATAAAATCGAGCAGTCTCGACAACCAAGTCCAATTTATCAGTGGTGGGTTCCTGTGTCAAACCAAGACTAAAACTTGGCTGGTCAGGCTTGTCAGGCTTGTCAGGCTTATCACCACTCCATTTCTCAAACTCGTCCCGCTTACATATAGTTGCTTCCATCTTCTCTAGCAGAGCAATATTTTCAGGGTTGCTCCAAAAAGCTTCAGCCTGCTGACTCTCGCTTCCAACCACGTCATCTCCGCCGCGTGTGCCCTCATGACCCGTCTTATGACATATCAAATTTTTCGCAAGCACTCCAATCTCAGAAAATTCGGGGACCTCGATCACCTCGGACGGGGGCCCGTATCAAGGATATTATTTCCACAACATCGGAAGCAAGACAAGCAATCCTTGACTTAATCTTCGCAATGTATCCCTGCCGAAATACAAGTAAAACTAATCAAAATGGGTGAACAAATATTGCTATTTTATATAAGGCCTTGTTAAAATAAATTGAGTAATAAATACTACAAAAAGTGTACAACATCTGGAAAATAGGTATACATCATTAGTCAACTAAATATACTGAGATCTTTGTGCTTTATGAATTACAAAACGGTACACATAAATACATATACAACAAATGTGATCTATGCATAGACAAAAGTATACATCAATAAGCATACAACATAACAAAATGAAATTATGGAATAATATACAACAATTGTGAACTAAATATACAAGAAGTATACTACAACAACATACGTAATAATAGGTATGCAACATCTAAAAACTAAATATACAACATGTGTCAACTAAATATACAACATGTGTCTAATAAATATACAAACACCTGGGCTATGAACTACAACCTGATACACAAAGAAATATATACACAACATAAGTAGTCAATGTATACAACAAAAGTGAACTATCCATACAACATCCAAAAATTCAACATCCAGAAACTAATAGAATACTTAGTAAAAAATTTACCTACACAACTATGTAACCGATGTAAACAAACATATTGAGCTATCCATACAAACATTCAAATAATGTTTTTTTCAAAGTATACAAACACTAATTACACAACAAGTGTGTGCTAATTGTACATACAAAAGTAGAATGTACACGAATTTGCCCAAAAAATAACAATGAACTTATTGATGCAAGTTTATTTATATACCTGTCCACCACCACCCGCCGACGAAGACCCGGGAATAAATGACTGTTTCCCTTGGTCGACGACCAATCCCTCCAACCGAGGTTGCAATGAAACCGCACCAACATATGGAGCCTCCACATATCCCTGCCCAAATCCACCGTGTAGGAACTCTTTACGAATTCTTTTCTTAACCTTTTCCATCGTCCATGAAGCAAGTGCGGTAATGTCCTCGGCACATCTCGCCTAATCTGCTGACCTGTCCCAAGTAAAACACCTGCAAAACATAGACAAAATTGTAAATGTGCCAACACAATAGATTTTAAAAATGCAAAAATGCAAATACATGATGAAATTACCGTTAACAACAGAACATGCCCATTGAACTCATACTTGTTCGTCTCGTCCCATTTGAGTCTTTTGGATAGAAGGGTGTTCAAGGTATAATCCCACCAATTGAACTCTCTTATTTTTGAAACATCGTCAAGGCAATTGAGAATAAGTGGATTGATATATCCACTCTGTAAATTCCCAATAAGTACACTGTCAACGAGCGTAACAAAATGTCTACGAAACCAGTCCCCCCCATCTACGCACTGCATCATCCTAAAAGCCAAATCGCCTGCTGTCACCTTGTGGAAATTTGGAAACATTGTTTTCCACTCTTCGTACAACGCACATTTTCCGGATTTTTTCTTCTTCTCAACAACAATGTCACCGTCGGGGAACCCCAAAGAACCTACCAACATCTTCCCTATCGAGATGAATACGCCTACCATCCTCGAAAACCAATTCGCTACTCGGCATGGAAGTTTTCAACCGGCCCAAGATGTAAGCTTCTTATTAAAATCATCAATTTTTAAAGAAAATAAACTACCAAATCCCATCTCAATGATTTGCAGAGATTGCTCGGGTTTAAGGGCACGGAGAGCATCTACAATAACCTTGGGTTTCGCCCTTATTTGCGTTCGGGGTAGTCCGATCGATCCTTTGCCTCTTTTTAGTCTGCTCATCTTGGAACTCTCCTCCTCACCACTGCCAACTTCTCTCTCCTCTTCTTCACTTGACATTTTTTAACACAAAAGATCCTGTGTAAAAAAAATAACACCAACTCATATGTCATATGCATTAGCATGTTTCCAATTCAAAATTGTATATTTAACTTAGCATAAAAGGTATAATTGGAAATTGTCAACATCCCCATGTAAAAAAACCAACCCAGGTATAATCTGTACAGTTGGAATACAACAAAACCCCCAACACAAAAAAAGCACGCGATTCATATATAAAAAATTAATAACACATTCTGTTGACATTACATATTAACTTGTGTATTTAATATAACAAATTTGTATAAGTAATACAAACAATTCATATCTGTCAAATTTACACCATTGAATGTTTAGAAACCACTAGATTAAGTTTGTTTAACATTGCATATGTGTTTACTTAGTATATATAATCTGCAATCATCTTCCAGTTCACATACCACTACAAATTGTATATTTAGCATGCCATATATGTACACTTAGTATATCACATCTGTATATTAGTCATAGGACAATGTTCCAAATACCAACTACTTTTTTTTCCAGTATAGCAAACGAATTTTTTTAAACACAACTTATCTGTAAACTTGGAATACACTATAAAACCCAACTCAAAAAACTACCAGATACTTATATGAAAAGTTAACACACATACTTGTTTATATCCCTCCTAATCTTGTATATTTAACTGAACACTACAAATTTTTTTCCTTATTTACAAAAAAGCTCAAACCAACGAAAAGGGCACAAACACAAGAACAATGTTGCCTTCAAAAGACAAAATACTAACAACATGTAAGTAAAATCTGGAAATACCTGAGAAAAATCAAGAAACGAACCGAACCCAAAACCCTAGTTCGTCTCTACGAAGACACAGCCTCCAAACACCGAACGACTTGGGCGGGCGCAACGAGAGCACGAGAGTGAAGAGAGGACGGTCAAAAAAATTGCAGAGAACTTACTATAATGGAGAAGAAGAAGGAAATTTGAGAATGCTGCAAGATTTCGTTCAACAGGGACGGTTTCTTGAGAGAGATGATTCTGAGAAGAGACCAAATACACAAATTGAATTGAAAAGGCGTGACTAGTTTAGAGAGTGGGCTTTTTGCCTCCTAAAAATCAGGTATGAGGGAATGGAAAGATTGTATTTTCCTAAAAAATAGGAAGTAACGTTCTTTTTTCATATAACTGATGTAGATGAAAATACAATATTACCCTTACATTCCAAAAATAAGAAAAATGATCTCAACCATTAAAATATTTAAATCAAGGGTTTATAATTGGTCTCATGGACTAACCTAAAGGGATTGGTCTCATTTGAACCAATCCCCATATATATATATATTATCTATCTATTATCTATTACTCTCCTAAACTGACGAATGATTCTGTAAAAAATGTTGTAAACGAACTACGTGAACTTTGAATCCTTTATACTCCTATAATTAGGGGTGAGCAAAACCGAACCGAAACCGCAAAACCGAACTGAACCGACAATTTTGGTTCGGTTTGGTTCGGTTTCTTTAGGCTACACGGTTCGGTTCGGTTATAATTTTGCAAACCGATTTAAAGTTCGGTGCGGTTCGGTTTTCATCTATAAATTTCGGTTCAACCCGAACCGAACCGCATATTTGAGCTTATGTTAGTTTTTTAACTTTTAATCATTTGTAGTGATATATTATTATTTCATTTTACCAAACCTGAAAAGTCAGTCTCTTGTTAAAAAAGAAAAGAAAACCCTAGCCCCTTTCTTTGACTTGAGTAGCCGGTGGTAGACCTCTTACCAGTCACCACCGTCGTCCGTCGGTGCGGCGGTGCTCTCCTTCTCCCAAGTCTACACCACCTCGAGCTCGTGTCTCCCTTCTCCGCCACAGCACCACGGACCACAAAGCAGGGCAAATTTTTCCTCTTTTCCTATTTTATTGTTCTCAATGTGCTTTGTTTGATGTTTAAGTAGTAATAAATAAAAAAGATGCAATGGTGAATTGTTAAGTTAGTTGTTTTCATGTTTATTCAACTGATTTCATTTGCTTTGCTATTAATCGCTCTTTTAATTGATTTTGCCCACATTTTAGCAAGGCTCAAAATTTCCCAAACCGAAAAACCGAACCGAACCAAACCGAATTATTTCGATTTGGTTTGGTTCGGTTTTTTATTTAGTACGGTTCGGTTTCGGTCATGCAAAACTCATTAAATCGGTTTTCGGTTTTTTTCGGTTCGGTTCGGTTTTGAACCGAACCGGCCGTTTGCTCACCCCTACCTATAATACATATAGACAGTTTAATATTATTATACTATTAAATACAAAACATAATTGAATATTAAGTCCAAATCTTTTTCTTCATTTCCCATTCTTTTGTAACTGAAATTGATAAACTATTTTTAAAACATAAAAAAATTATCTAAAGATAAACAAACGGTTCCAGTTAAAATCGGAACCGTGGAGGAACCAAGTTCCAAATCGGAACCGAAACCGTGGCCACCTCTATCTGAAACAAGCAATGACATTAGCATTTCAAAGATACGACAACGATAACAAAATCAAGACAAAAACTTATATAAGACCGTCTTACGGGTCTCAATCCGTAAGACGGATCCTACTGACCCGCGAACCTAGTCCCCACGGATCGTGTTGACCAGGTCCGCGGGTCAATGCCACCTGTTTTTTTTTTTTTCTATTTTTCTTCCCCTGTTAAAAGTAACAGTTTTCTGAGAAAAAATATCGGTTATTTTAGATAAAGTATCATATTTTTTAATATAACCACAAATTATGATTACATTACATTGAAAGAAAAATAAATATATTAGAGTTAAAATAACACCTTTATGAGTAAAAATATATATTTTTTTGAGACAAAATATCATGTTTTAAGAGTAAAAATATATGTTTTATAAATAAAGTATTACATTTTTTAATAATAAATACAAAGAAAGATGAATAATAAATATGATAGAGTTAAAGTAATAATTTTATAAGTAAAAGTATTTGTTTTTTTGAGATAAAGTAATATATTTTTTTAATATAGTCACAAATTATGAATATATTACAATATATATATATATATATATATATATATATATATAAAAGTAGTTTGTTTTTCTTCCCGATTAAAAAATGATTTTATGAGAAAAATATCAGTTATTTTAGATAAAATATCATATTTTTAAATATAGCCACAGATTATTGAGGGACAAATAAATATATCAGAGTTAAAGTAACACCTTTATGAGTAAAAATATATATTTTTGAGACAAAATATTATGTTTTAAGAGTAAAAATATCAGTTTTAAATAAAGTATTACATTTTTTAATAATAAATACAAAGAAAGATGAATAATAAATATGATAGAGTTAAAGTAATACTTTTATAAGTAAAAGTAATTTTTTTTAGATAAAGTAACATATTTTTTAATATAGTCACAAATTATGAATATATTACAATAAATAAATATATATATATATATATATATATATATATATATATATATATAAGAGTTAAAGTAATACTTTTATACGTTAAAGTATCTATTTTTTGAGATAAAGTATTATGTTTTTTAATATAGTCACAAATTAGGAATGAAGGAAAGAATGAAAAATAAAAAATAAATATGATATAGTTAAAGTAACACTTTTATAAGTAAAAGTATCCGTTTGTTGAGATAAAGTATCGATTTCTTAATACCAGTTACAAACTAGGAACAAAAAAAAAGAGAAAAAATAAAAAATAAATATGATGTAGTTAAAGTAACACTTTTATAAGTATCCATTTATTAAGATAATGTATCATGTTTTTTAATAGACTTGGGTTCGATATTAGCCTTTACATTTATAGGCATATTTAAATTTTTTTTAATTACCAGACATATTTATGAATGGGTTTATATATATTTTTATTATGAAATTGCACAATGAGCACTTGGGTATAGTAGTAGAACACTACCTTAAGTCCTTAAGTTTGTATAGGTCGCGGGTTCAATTCCCCACAAGCGCTGATGCCTCATTTTTGAGGGGCTGGGGGCTGGACGGGCGGGTTGGGATTCTGTCTTACAGATCCTATTCCGATGTTATCTCTCAGCTAAACAAACAATGACAATTCCCCATTCTTTCCTTCTCAGAGAGATTTAAGAACAATACAACATAGAACAATGTAAAGCAAAAGCAAGAATCAGATGTTGCTTATAATACAACTAATAAGGATTTATGATACAAGATAATGGGTTAGTAAAATACAGATCACACTCCACATTCTGTGTTCTACTGGTTCTAAACCAGCAACATTTGATTATTTATCAATTTCATGTTTTTATATTTTCACAACCTCATCAACTGCATAACGGCAACAAAAAAGAAACCAAGTTACGATCGAACTCTGGCAAGACGAGCCCTTATTTCTTCTAGCTCTTCCTCGTCATCAACATTCTCCTACGAATCACAAAAGTACTTGTTGAGAATAAAATCAAATCAGAATTGATTTGATTATGAATAAATGTATCATTCTTGAAATTGTAGAATATTTGATTTATCTAAGAAAAAATATGGAAGAATCTTTCCATGTATATATTTCTCACACACATATATATAGGTGATATTGTAATTCTTAAGAGAAGATAGAAATGAAACTCTTATAGCCGTTTGGTCATTATGTCTGTGGATGTAGGCCAAACGGCCAAAAAACACTTTGTCTTTTTTCTCTTCAAATTTCAAGAGTACTCAGACAAGTTTAAGACAGAAAAAAGGGATAGGGGATATATAAAAAAAACACACGCAGCATCAGAGACCGGTGCAAAACATACCTCTGCATCTTCGCTAGTTGCAGGTTGTTTTAATTTCTCTTTCCTGATTGCTTCAGGAAGTTGTGCAGCAGTCTCACCAGCAATTGCTGTTAAGACCTTTTCAATTTCTTCTTCAGTCTCCTCTTCTATGTCTTCTGAATCCAATGCATTGTCCACGGCATCATTCATCATTTCTTCAATTACACCAGCCTGCAAAAAATTCATCATTCTCCATATACTTTCAGAGAAATATGAAGATGGGATTCGAGTATGGTCGGACCATATTTCAGAATGTCAGAACTTTTAGATTTCAGTTAATTTATTTCTTTTTTAGTCATTCTGCTGTTTTTAACCAGAAATACTTATCAAATATGCAACAGTGAGATTTTCTCAACATATAGAATTATTACTGGTGAACGGATTATACAAACACAACTACAATATGGGAAAATTTGTATGCAGCACCCACACTAACCTCCTTGTGTATCCTTAATTACTATGATACAATTTGTACTAATCCACTTCGTGAGCTACTTATGCAATTGGCAATAAATATTGGGTTCAGTATTTTTTGGTATTATCGATTTTACCTAGTAGACATTTAAAAATTGAGAAATGTGCAGCAAAAGACCAAGTAGAGAAGAACAGCAATCTCAATTGATCAGTACGGAAACCTCTCGCACAACTTTTAAAGAAAATGCAATTCAAAAGCTATACTAAAGAACCCAGTTTTCACAATCAAAAGAAGAAAATGTTTCTTTGAGTGTGTCAGTTCAAGAGGACAGGTAAAATCTAATGGTGCATTCAAAGCTACAAAACAGCAAATATTTGCCAAAGTTGCTGATAGTGAAATTAAGGAAAAAATTAAACAAACGGCAAAACCTATTATCAAATCAAGCATGTATAAGAAACAAAGAAGAACAAAAGTAGCACATTGGGATTACAAATATAAGCACACATGAGATAATGAATTATTCAGTTAATTAATACCAGTAGATGTAACTGTGCCACATATTTCACCAGAGTGTAGAGAATATGCACTTTATATTTCCTAGTCCTGGAAGTATTCTATATTGGTATTGCAACAAAAGGATATTAGTGGGCACTGCTGCCCAAAATGACAATGCTAACAAGACCTCTTGAGGAAAGTGAAGTGGAAAGCACCTAGTCCAACCAAAAACGTGTGACCTTTTTAAACCATCAAGGGTGAAGAGAGGGGGGCCAACCTCCCCCCCTCCTCCCC
This sequence comes from Rehmannia glutinosa, assembly GCA_016081115.2. Taxonomy (NCBI): domain Eukaryota; kingdom Viridiplantae; phylum Streptophyta; class Magnoliopsida; order Lamiales; family Orobanchaceae; genus Rehmannia; species Rehmannia glutinosa. The sequence continues at coordinate 565,661 of JABTTQ020000752.1, forward strand.
ATATATATATTAGTTATGGGACATGACTAGAGAAACTATCTCAACTCATCGCCATTTCATGATATTTTCCATGCAAGTGGAAAAACCTATGATGATGATGGTTTTGGAACTTCATCTCATTTCTCTTTCGTATGAAGGTTGCGACAGGAAAAGCATCCAGCGTAAAACTTTGCCACTTTGCTTTTTGCGTGAATTTATAGTGTTAACTAATTTTAGATAATTAATTGACACTATAAACTTCATGCCACTGACCCCACACAGTGAGATAAGGTGCAGTTCATGATGACGATGATAATTTGTATGATTTTTTTCAGTTTTCAATCTGGCCCACTCCATCTTCGTGTATCGGTCCACCCCAATATTTTTCCAAGCTACGCCACTGTAAACCATCATGCTCTAATCAGCCCGTTAAATATTCTTTTAGACCTCATATCCAATTTTGCCTTGGTATGAAAACATGTTGTAGGCCAGACATGGTTAAAGAAACACCAAGTTTCTTCATTACAGTTCAGAATTTTAATCAAAATACTCCAGGCATACAGACACAGAGACCATCATTTTCCACATTATTATAGCTCCTTCCTCTATTAGTGTTTCTCCCAGGAAGTTCCTCCATGACTTAATGCAATAATCGATGTTAAAGGAAGGTCCAAAACAGTTCAATATATCACTCTGTCTCAGAAATATGGACTAAGAAAAAGATCCTCTCATATTGCCAGAAAAAGGCACCCTTACCTTCGTCATTTCTTTACTAAACTCTTGCATGGTGACAGCTACTTCTGGAGCCTTCATAAGATTATTGACAAGCTTCATGACTTCGGCACTTTTGGACAAATGTCCCACGGTTCGAGCAATAGCTGCAAAATCAGAACAGCATATTAAGTAAAAATAAAATAAATGTAACTGTTGTAAGATGTTAACTGCTCATAAAAGTGAAATATGACGACCAAAATGGAAAGATGTAAGAAGACAAAACAATAACGTATATTATGACACTCTTAACAACCCAAAAGTCTCTTAGAAAAAAAAGTACATTATAAAATTCTTATTCCATCATGCCAAAGCATTACTCACAGCTTGATACTGGCAATTTTGATGAAAATATTCAACCACTTTAAAAAGACCCTATCTCAAACTAATAAATAATGGAAATTCTTCATGCTTGCCAATACTTTCGGGATTTCAGGAAACGGAAGTGGCATAATGACAAATCAAGAAGCAATGGCAGTTAAAAGCACGGGTCTTAATTTCTGCCAGGAGTGAGATTAAACATAACAGGTCACAAGTTTCAGAATATTGAGTCGTGAGAGGCAATAAAAGACAGAATCCTCACATTATGCACTGGATATCAAGATCGGAAGGCAAACAGACTACAAGAAGCATCAAGAGATGCTTGTCTCATAAATTTGTAAGGATGAAAGTGTTGCATGTTGTTCTGGTGAGGCAAAGCATATGCTGCATGAAATCTCCACTGTTCGTAAATGCTGCCAAGCTTTTACCGCCATAATGGAGAGCATTTCATCACTACACTAGATACAATATAAAGTAACTAACGCATATATTGTATTACACTGCAATTTGTAAAAACATGTTTGAACTCTATTGTATGGGTTTGTAGCTGAACATACAGCATGCCAACTGCATGATGACATTCTGAACAATGAATACATGCATGGTTCCTTTATTTACATTTATGCCAAAACCCTGTTACATTGATGAATCATATCTGAAACTCCCAAGGCTCGAGCACTAAGTTCTATCGTTTGCAGTTACTGAAAACTCCCAAAATCAAATTAAACACTTTGCTGAAGACTAAAAATCCACATAAAACTTTTAAATGAAAGAGAGAAATCAAAAGTGAAATGAACCAGATCATACCAACACTTTCGCCAAGATGCATTGATATTGAATTCAACTGTGCCTTGTTTTCATAGAGGCGGTTCACTGTCTTCCTAGATCTCACAAGTTCTTTAGCCAGTGCCTGCTAGGACAAAGGGTCAAAGCAGCATATCAGACATATAATTCACATTGTTATTTCGAAAAATTGAATACATAATGAAGAGTCCACCTATAACCAAAAGTATATGCAGCATTGGCATAACAAGATTGTCTAAGAAAGAGAATCCACTAATTTCTCCAGCAGTCCTCAGGATTGAAACAAAAGAATGTCTTAAGGTTTCAAGAAGAACATTCACCAATTGTAAACTAAACCTATGCAACATTCAAACAAGCACATTGTTTTGGGTAGTACCGCAGTGTGCAACTCATTCCACAGAACAAAGTATGAATTGATCCCCGGTTTTAACCTTAAAAGGAACAAGACCAAGTGTCTAAACCATCACGGTCAAAAACAGCTAAAGAAACCATAATGCATTCAAGGATGTTTCTCTTCGTCTTATACTTAACTCGCACGCTGTTGTCCATGACCCAATGGAGGCTAGCTGATAGTCAAATAACTCTAGACCAATAACTGAACCAACACCTGAATAGCCTAGATATAACGCTTCACTAGGACCCCCAAACAGCCGTTGGAAGGGGCAACCGGAAACGCTGTTTTCTAAAATAACAACTAGATATCGTAACTAGCAAGAAAGACGGTGCAGATTGTGTCATTTTGAGTTAAATCCATAAAAGAAAAGTGATTACATATCTCCAATATACAGAGGAATAACACTTCAGTCCTTCTGTTTGGGTTGAATGTATGATATTGATCAACTGAAGTCACTTCAATCTTTATACTATTGAAGGACTTCAGTACCAAAGAACAAGATCTTGGCATTCACTAGGTCTTTCTATCTTTGAGTACTTGAACTCTAAAAGCACAGCCCATTCTTCTCTCCATCTCTTGATGGCGTCTTATATGCTGGTACTCAAGTCAGATACATTTCCACTATCGTAGCCAAGTGTTCGATACCTTATCGTTGTTTAATCTTATTTGTAGGTTTCCTTTAAGTGAGAGATGACCAGATATTATCTTATATACACAAGTAATATGCCCATGTATCTCTAAGTTACCAGCCAAATTATAAAGAGTGCCAATCGGGCGTAGCCCCATTTGAGTACCCCTAGCCCAAAAAAATTTCCCCTAGCTCAACTATTTTTTCCCCTTAAAAAATGTATATATAATTTTTTTTTTCATTTTTTTCATAGAAAAAACGGGACAAAAAAAATTGGGGTGTGAGGGGGGGCGCCCTTGTCTACGCCACTGGTGCCAATGAGAGGTTTTTATAGAATAATCATGCTCTTCCAAAATTTAAATAGTTCCAAGAGTATTTTCTCATACAAGTAAATAACAATAAAAATCCAAAGCCTTTACCCCTCAATCAAAGATATATTCAAAAAAAAAAAAAAAACACTTCAACACAGAACTCAATAGATCTGCCAGAGGCCAAGTCAGCTTAATCATCCTTCTTTGCTCAACTAAAAATATTAGAAAATCAGAAATAAACAAAAATAGAAATAATCAAAAGTACACTAAATTATAATTACAGTGCCTTAGCAGAACCCATGTCATTTCTTTTGGCAGCCTCTTTGATCGATTTCTGCACATTCTTCTCCTCTCTCTGTATATCTACTCAAAGCCCAACAATTATAAACCAAATTTTACGTCAGTAATGTAAAAAAACAAAAAGAACAATAAATTCCCACACCAAAAAAAAAAAACGAAAAAAAAACTTAAAACATCAAGAAAGTATTAATAACGACCTCGGATTTGGCGTTCGATATTGCGACACTCTTGGCGGAGGCGACGCTGCCAATCTCTCAGTAATTGCTGTGGGTTGGGTTTCGGCTTCAATATATTCATCACTTTTTCCATTTTTTTCTGCGGTTTATTTTTTTTTTTTTATCGATGAATAATTTCTTGGAAGCAGAATTAGATTTTTCACTTTCTCTTGGCAGTTGCGTGAGATTTACCCCTGATCGGAATTTTTATAACAAAGAATCTCAAATTGGGATAATCGGATAAAAAGCAGAGTAGTTAAATCGAATAAGAATTCTTAGTTTTGACCTAAAATTCAACCCCAAGATGATTTTGACTAGATGAGGACTTGGGAGAAAACAGGTAAAGTTTGGGGGCCTGAAGGAAGTTTCAGTTGTTTCAGTTAAGGTACCGTTTTAATTTTCAAATTTCGGGAATACCAAAAAAAAATGACGAATTTCTGAAATTGATTTAAGTGTTATTTATGAGTTTACAGACAAAAATGGTTGATTAAATCTAAATTTATTTAATTGAAATATAAATATTTCTCGAAAATAAACAAATAAAAATGACGGTACAAATACTAATAAATCCACACAATTAAACAAACTTGGTTTGTTTTTCTAGTTGTGTAGGATGGGTCCTGGAGGCCCAAAGTTTCAAATTCAAATTTTTGTAATATTAGGGTGTCCGAGAGTTTATCGAATGCACACATAACCCGTTGTTTGGTAGTTGCTGCAAGTTTTTCGGGTCCTCCCGAAAAGAAAAATAGGTTCATTTTTTCGTCCGTAGAAATGAGATTTAACATTTAGTTTTTTTTTTCAAATTACATCTACGGATAATTACAAAAAGTACTCCTGAGGTTTGACCTAATTACAAAAAAACCCAGCTACCTTTAAAACTTACAAAAAGTACCCATGAGGTTTGATTTATTGTTAAAATTAAGGGTTAATCGGCAATGATTTTACAAATATGAAGGGGGATTTTGAAATATATTTCAAACCTCAGAGGTATTTTTTGTAAATTTTAAAGTTAGCTGGGTTTTTTTGTAATTAGATCAAACCTCAGGGGTACTTTTTGTAATTATCCCTTACATCTACTTGTTATCAAACTTTAACATATGATCTAACATATCAAGACTACATAACTTTATGTTTAAAGAAAAGGCTTTACTTTTTAAATTAAACATAAAACTATATTCATTGCATTCCTGAAATATGAGAAAGCACAAGTTGGGTCATGGTAAGAGGCTAAGAGCCTAGCCCAACTTAGTAGTATAAACAAGACAATCACATGTAACGCACTTTAAAATAAAAATAAGCCCAAAGGCCCATGCTCGATCATATAATAGTCTAGAACTATTGAACTAGGGCCCCAATCTGCTTAGTAGATCAAATCATCAAATCTTCATCCAAGTATATATAACTGAGATCCAAGTCAAAATAACAAATGGAATAAAATTATATATGATGGATATAATTGTTAACAATCGCAATATGAACTGAATATGAACAGGAAATAGTTACTTGCCTATTGATATCATTAGAAAAGAAAAAAAGATAGTTCCTAAAGTAATTATTGCTATAATTCACAATTTCAACGTGGCATTTTTGGAAAAATATTTATTTTCTCCTCAGAAAATGTCAATCTTTACTTGAATTTCAATTTAGTTTCAACCAGAACAAATTCTTAAAAAGTTCAATGGAATCATAATGTTGTAGTAAGTGTAAGAATCTAAGTGCATGTTTCGGAGCACTTCTAGAAAAGTACATGCAGTTAAAAAATAAACTTCTTAATCAGTGGTTTTTCAAAAAGTCTTCAATTATTAATCCTCTAAAATGGATTTTTTGGAGATGTGATTTATCCAATTAATTCTAAATTAACTACCAAACAACTATTATTATGGAAAATAGACTTCTAGATGTAAAAGTCTATTTGAAAAGTATTCTCAAACAACCTATTTTCGAGACTGGATTATGTATCAAAATAATTGAATTTTAAAATATGATATCATAAATATTTTGTAAATATTCATTTTTGCATGAATATACTATAAACATTACTAAAAGATGTCAGCTTAGAACTTTAGAATAATTTAAATCAAATCATTCAAGACTGGGCTTTGTATCTTTAATTTATTTTGTTTAATTATTATAAACGATTAGTTCCAAATTATCCCCTTGTACCACTATTCTTCTTTCCATATTGTTGTTGCATCACTTTGCCCGGCCACTTCAATTCTCTAATATTCAATTATTAAATCTTATAAATTTTGCGCCTATTTAAAAGAATGTGAAGACAAAAAAAAAAAAAAAAGGGAAATAAGAAGAACAAAGGGCTTCTTCACCCTCTTCTTTCCCTCCGAATCGATCCCTTCCACCTCTTATTAACCAAATTTTATAAATTCTAGTTGTATATAGATCTTAAATGCTACTCTATCTATGTTCTCTATATGAGTTCAATATATAAGAAGATTTGATATAAAATAATATTGTCAGAAATATTTAATTGTGTGTGAATTAAGAGAAATTTGAGCATTTAAAGCTTTAAGTCAAATATATTTTTAGAATTGCACAAATAGAATTTTTTTATTCAACATTAAAAAAAATTGATCAAGGAACTGTTTAATTTTTCTTTTTTATTTCTGGTCGATTAGGTGCAACACAATGATCAGCATTTTGGTATATTAGATGCATTATCATTACAAAATTAATGAATAATGTATTTTGATTGGATTAATTTGCAAGGTGACAACTAAAAGATAAGGGGGCACTAAATTAATTGCGAGATTGTGTAAGGGGCAAAAGTCCAATTAACCCACTTTTATAAATCTATCCAGATTAAGATCCATACTTGATCACTTATTTTGTATATTTATTTAATTTAATATCATGTCAAATTGCTTTTAAGACAAAAAAATATCTTTTAACTTCTCTGCAGGTTCTGATCATAAGATTTTTAGTCCTGTAAGTTGGACCTTTTTGATAATTAGTCTTCTAAGTGCACTTTCATGTTTTAGTCCATTAGCTTTCAAATTTCTAGATATTCAGTCCTTTAACTTATCAATTTTACTTTTGGTCCTATAACATAACAAATTTCAGAAATTTAGTCCTATAAATTAGCAATAGTTAAATTAAATTAATTTATTAAAAGGTTGATACCCACACTTCACATTTTTATAGGACCAAAAGTAAAATAATTAAACTTAAATTTTTTAAAATTAAATTAAATTATAAAAGTAATTAAAAATTAAAAAAATTGATTAATTAAAAACAAGTAGATATTTCTAAAACAATTAACGAATTTTAGGAAAATTAAAATAATTACATGAAGTTAGAAAATTAAGAATAATTTGTCATATTTATATAATTAACCTTTGGTGAGGAGAATTATCTCAATGAAATGGATCTGGATTAGTGTACAAGATGCATTTATTACAGAAGGTTTACAAAATTAATGCTTGAAATGTTTTGAAAAAATTAATGAATAAAAAATGATTAATTATTTTTATTTAAAAGTTAACTGTTAATTAAAATTATTCAATTTTAAAAATAAAATTTAGTTAAGAAATAACCTTTTAATAAAATAATTTGATTTAACTATTGTAAAATTATATGACTAAATTTCTGAAATCTGTTAAATTATAGGATCAAAAGTAAAATTGCTAAGTTAAAAGACTAGATATCTAAAAATTTCAAAGTTAAAGGACTAAAACATGAATGTGATAACTTAGAGGACTAATTCTCAAAAAAGTCCAACTTACATGACTAAAAATCTTATTTTCCCAATATAGACTATAGTTCTCTTCCTCTTTTTTTTTTTTTTTTTTTTTTACGAAGTTCTCTTCTTATTTTTATCATAACCTATTTTCTTCTCCAAGCCCGAAGACCCTACAACTGACATCCTTATATGATACAAAAAATGGTACTAACTCAAAGAATTTAAAATCTACAACTGACACCCTTCACCAACAACCTACATATATATAAAAAATCTTAGCCCAAATGAGTACTATATATTATTCTTGAATTCCTAAAGAAGATAAGATTATTAACATTTATGGGTTTCTCATTTAAGGTCACAAGAATTTAGGATATAAATTATTACCAAAACGGAAACCTCTTTGGGTTTCTAAGGTTGGAATTTGGTCCTACATCCTATTCATAGCACTATTGGAATCGTCGGTAGGGTATTCCTATAATTACTATATCCTAGTTACAATTGGTCTAACCTATGGCCGACGACTATCATACTACATTTTGAATGAGGACTTTTGTATTGCAATAGTGAAGACCAAAATAGTATATTAAGGAGTAGATATACAAGTTGGTCGTGGAATTTTTCATGCAATTAATTTTGAGTTTATGGTGAGTCTTTTGGCATGCTTATAGTAAGTCTAATGGCTATATATGTCCCAACTTGATTAGACTGCTTTTTTTTTTTTTTTTTTTTGGGGGATTACGCCCCATCACTGGCGCCCCCATGGGCCCTGTGACTCGCCTTGGCTCGCTTCGTTTGGCATGTCTCGCCACATGACCTGTGGTTGGGCGGGCGAGTCTGAATATCACCTCTGTCTCGTGAGTATCCGTCCCGCTCCGCCTAATAATCATGTTTTTTAAAAATATATTTAGTATATGTTTTACATATATATATTATATGATAATGTAATTCTTATGTGTTTAATATTATATCTAACATATATACAATGATTGATGGTGGAGCCAGGACAACCTAACAGAATGGGCCGATACACGAAAATATGATGTGTCGGATACAAAACCCAAGAAAACTCATCAAATTAGCACTAAAAATATTTTTCTTAAAAAAAATTACTCACTATTTTTTCCAAAAAAAGAGGGGGCGCAAGTTGGCCTACCCCTGTATCCGCTAGTGACAATAATAATGAAATTTTTATAAATGTTATGCATTTATAATACAAAATAAATTAAAAGATAAGAAAATTTATTAATAATACAAAATACAAGATAATAATCTTATAATAATATAATTTTAGTCAACACTGGTCGACCCGCCCTATCCCATGGTATGGATGGGGCAAGTCTGGGTCTTCAAGTACCCACCCCACTCCGCTCCATTGTCATTGATACTGGCCTGGAGCCCTGGTCGAGGATGTAAATTGTGGGACGATGTGCCTTAATAGTTCTCAAGTTCCCGGAAGTTATTGTTGACTACGCACAAAACGCCAAATTTCAATCGAACATTGCCCAAACGTCCAGGGGAATTCGAACCCCACCCCACCGCATTCCAGACACTTATCATAGATTGGTTAGACTGAGATTTACTCTTTATCAGTGGCGTAGACACAATAGGCCCAGTGTGGTCGACGGACCGCACTGGATTTTGGAATTGCTCTATTAAATTCGGGTTGGACCGCGCTGGAACTCGGAATGGCCCTGTTAAATTTGGTTTGGACCACACTGAAAATTCTGCCTATAAAAAAATTTAAGTTAAAATTCAAAAGGCCAAAAAAATTAAGAATCACGTGGCCCAATTAAGGTAAGGCAGTAAATGCTCCAAAGTTGATAATATACAACTTTTTGGGAACAAAATTTCAAATAAGCTTTTGGATCTAAAAGTCAATTTTTTATAATAATAGTTATTTGGTTGTTAATTTAGCATTGACATTTGGATAAGTAATTTCTCCAAAATGTTCATTCAAGATAAGATGAAATTAGAGAGTATGAAAATCGGCAAAAAAATTGCTAAATGTATAACCTTCAAATTTGCTTTTTTTATTGAAATATTTTTATTTTTTGTTTTTTAAAATTTCGGCTCGATAATCGCCGAGCCGAAATGAATTTTTCCTAACCGCACTCGCCAAAAATTTTGGCTACGCCCATGCTCTTTATGTGTGGCTTTTTCTCCTTATGCTCCTTTAGCATTGGCAGAATTCCTCGTTTCTTGGAAATTGATAATAGGGACACTAGTGCATTTTATCTACGTAACAACCTTGCCTGAAAATAGAGGCAAAATGTTACGAATATGGCTACTGCCTCCTTCACTATAGGGAAATATATAGTTTTCAAGAAATCAATATATATTTGACTCATGAATTCACGTTTATTATTTTTTTCACGGAAAAATGTCATTTGAAATAAAGAGAGAAAGAAAGATATATAGAAATCACGTCTCAAGCCCTGAAACCACTCGCATGCAATTTTACCTGTTTATGTACGTATTTGCGACATAAATCTATGATTGATCACTACAACATAAATGACATTAGGTAACACAAATTTTGTAGCACTTTTTACATAAGGTACATATGTAACACATATTTGTAACACTTTTTACATTACAATATTTATGTAACACTTTTGTAGCACTTTATCAATATGTAACACTTATATGTAACACTTTTATATAAGTAACACTTTTTAAGTATCACTTTTTTTGTTATTTTTTTTGTACGCAAATAGGTAACACTTTGATCAATATGTAACACTTATATGTAACACTTTTATATAAGTAACACTTTTTAAGTATCACTTTGTTTTTGTTATTTCTTTTGTAACGCAAATAGATATCACTTTATTTAAGAAGCACTCTTGGCAACACTCTATTTTATTGATTGTAACATCTTTTAAGCTATATTTTAGTAACACAAAATTATATAACTATCATTAAATCATGTCAAAGATTTATTTAATTAATTGATGTCACCAAACCCAAAAATTGTAGACATCATGTACTCTGTTTTTTTTAACTTAATTTTTGTTTTTTTTTTACAAAATATTTTAGTTTTGCTTTTATTTTTTATTTTTTATGAAGGCAATTATTTCGTCTTAATACCGACGGAAAATGCGCATGTATATATTTTATTATATTTTTTTTAGTTTTTACTAACGGAAACCAATTTCATTAATCTTTTATATATTTTTTTTACTTTTTTAAAAAATATTACCAATGAAAATTGATGTTGTCGGTAATTACTTTAGAATTTTTACCGTCGGTAAATTATTTTTTCGTTATTATTTAATTTTACTGTTAGAACTTTTTTATTTGTCGGTAAATTAATTATATATTTTTATATATTTTTTATTTTTACCGATTGAATATTTATCAGTTGATAAATTTATTTTATATAATTTTGATATTTTTCATTTGTTGTGTCCTTTAATATATAATATAATATGATTTTCAAACAATATACTACACAATATAAAATTTGATATATACAGTATATAATATAATTTAATATATATTATAAAATATAATCTTTATTATATAAAATATATTATATATATGTGTGTGTGTGTGTATGTGTATATATAAAACAAAACAAAAGTTGTAATAAGAATCAACTTAGCTTAGTGGCAAATTGCCACTTCCATACATAACAGGTCGTGGGTTCGAATCTACTTGGTGACAAAAAATAGTATTTCTACGAAGTGCTACAAAAAATGTGTTACATAAGATTCATATGTAACACTTTAGAAGTATTTTTTTTTAAAGTTTTACAAATATAAAAAGTGTTACAAAAAAGTGTTACATAAGATTCATATGTAACACTTTAAAATATTGCTTCAAAGTGTTACCAATAGAAAACTTAATGTAACACTTAGAAAAAGTGTTACTAAAAACTAATAAAAGTGATATCTTAGACTATAGGTAGCACGGGCAAGTGCAGCGCCATAAAAGTGCTATCTATTGTCTATAGTAACATTTTATGGCCATTAGGTAACATTTTTCGAGTGTTACCTAATGCCATTTATGTTGTAGTGGATGTTGAAGTATTTGTCTTGTTAGTTTAACTTTTAAGTTTTCAAGATAACTATAAGGGATAATTACAAAAAATTCCCTGAGGTTCGGCCTAATTATAAAAAAATAAAAGAAACCCAAAGATATTTGAAAATTGCAAAAAAATCCCTTGAGGCTGATTATGTCGTTTTACATTTCCTCCTTCATAAATAAAAAATTTCAAATAAACCCCCTAGTACTTACACAAAAATTGCAATTACCCCCTTAAATTCAAAACATAAGCAAACGTGAGGAGACTTTTTGTAATTTTGAAACATTTCCGAATTTTTTGTAATTAGTTCAAACCTCAGGGAGGTTTTTGTAATCATCCCTAACTATAATTATAATCCGATCCCTTCATCTAATAATTAATGGACGAAAACAAAAAACGTCTATTTAATCTTTCTTGTAATGGATTTTATATGTCATCGTGTTGTATTCATAAAGATTCGTATCCGTCCATATCAATACCGACAGAAGTAAAATCTCTCCAACAGATAATGTGAAACAATATGTCCAAATACCTCCACACATAAAAATTTTCTCAAATCCTAGTCTCGCATTTTAAAATCTGCAATTTCGATATATCTAAGGTACGGTTTTGGTTATTTAATTTGTTTCCCCGAAGTAAAGTTTTAGTTGTAGATTTACCACAAAAAGAAAAAATATTAATGGTGTATCTCACGACGCTTTCCAATTAGATTTACTTGTATTTCATTCCAAGTAATAAAACAAGCGGATTTTAGAAATTAAAAGAAATAGTTAAATTAGTTGGCCGATTTCCATAGAATAAGGCCTGTTTTATGGCCTAGTGCTGGAAGCTTTAGTTAGCGTATACAACACCACATACAAAATTTTATTTTATAGACTTATACCATGGGGGGTTGTTTTAGGGAAATTAGGGAAAATACCCCCACCAAGGGGGTATTAAAGAAAAATACCCCCACTTTATTAAATAAGGAAATATGCCCCTTTTCACCCCCTAAAAAGTCTAATTTGCCCTTGACTTAGAAAAATCCTCCCCAAAAAAAGAAAAAAGCTGCAACAACCTTTTGGAAGAGCAAGAGTTAGAATTAGGAGTTAATTTTCACCATTACAAACCCTAGTTTCATAAAGAAGACAAGCTTTTGAGAAGGAGAAATAAGATTTATGAGTAAGAGCAAGATTTACGAGTTTATCTTCACAATTACAAACCCTAGTTTTGCCATTCGAATGAGAGACGAAATATTGAAGAAATAGAAGCATTTGTTGACTGGCGAGCTTGCTTCGAAAGGACCTGGATTCGACAAAATAAATCGTGTTTATTACCCCAAAATATGAATAAAGGTTAGTTTTGATTGTTTTCGCAAAATGGTTCGATTGACCAATTTTTCATGATTTTTGGAATGGGTATAATTTGAATAGTTTCAATTTCTCACAACTTGTATTTGGTGGGCAAAAATGTGGGCAGAACCGTAGGCACCTAAGTGGGCATGTGTATTAAGTGAGCGCTTGCGTGGGCACTTGGGGCGGGAACAGACTATACCTTGATTAGCGGACATTTGGGTGGATTTTTGCGTGGACAATTGGGTGGGCAAAAATGTGGGCAGAACCGTAGGCACCTAAGTGGACATGTGTATTAAGTGAGCGCTTGCGTGGGCACTTGGGGCGGGAACAGACTATACCTTGATTAGCGGGCATTTGGGTGGATTTTTGCGTGGACAATTGGGTGGACAAAAATGTCGGCAGAACCGTAGGCACTTAAGTGGGCATGTGTATTAAGTGTGCACTTACGTGGGCACTTGGGGCGGAAACAGAATGCTTATACCCTGATTAGTGTGCATTTGGTGGGTTTTTGCGTGGGCAAATGGGTGGGCAGTTATGTTAAATGGTTCATGTGATTAAAATCGAAATGGTTCGTATTCTATGGAGTTAAAATCGATTTTAACTTCAAATGATTCATGTTCTGTGAAATTAATGTGTTTGTGTGGAGTCTACGGTGTTCATGTTCTGTGGAGTCCATAATGTGTTGTAGGTTGGAATCGATTCAAATTGTATTTTTATCTTGCCTACCTGTTTGCCCACATATTTGCCCATTATTTTGCCATGTGTGCCCACTTGTTTTTGACACACCATTTCATTGCGCAGTTCAAAAAACATAGCACTTGTCCCCAATGAGAAGGATCACTTCGCAGCAAAATTAAATGGTGGAAGATACCTTGGAAGAGTGATCCAAAAAGGAAGAAGAAGAAGGAAATATGACCTATCATTTGAATTTGTAATTATTTATTACTTTAACTTGTGATTATTTATTTACCCACACATTTGCCTACGCAACTGCCTACTACACTTGACCTTTGTGAGTCATGATATAGTTGCCAACATCAACCCACATTTTTGCCCACCCAATTGTCCACGCCAAAACCCACCCAAATGCCCACTAATCAGGGTATAGTCTATTCCCGCCCCAAGTGCCCACGCAAGCGCCCACTTAATACACATGCCCACTTAGTGCCTACAATTTTGCCCACATTTTTGCCCACCAAATACAAGTTGCGAGAAATCGAAACTATTCAAATTATACCCATTCCAAAAATCATGAAAAATTGGTCAATCGAACCATTTTGCGAAAACAAACAAAACTAATCTTTATCCATATTTTGAGGTAATAAATGAGATTTATTTTGTCGAACCCAGATCCTTTCGAAGCAAACTCTCCAGTCAACAAATGCTTCTATTTCTTCAATATTCCGCTTCTCCTTCGAATGCCAAAACTAGGGTTTGTAATTGTAATTAAAGATAAACTCGTAAATCTTGCTCGTGCTCATAAATGTCTTCTTTGTGAAACTAGGGTTTGTTATGGTGAAAATGAACTCCCGATTCGAACTCCAACTCTTCCAAAAGATTATTGCAGCTTTTTCCTTTTTTTTTGGGATTTTTCTAAGTCAAGGGTAAAATAGACCTTTTAGGGGGTGAAGAGGGGTATATTTCCTTATTTAATAAAGCAGGGGCATTTTTCTTTAATACCCCCTTGAGGGGGGTATTTTCCCAAATTTCCCGTTGTTTTACATGTAACCTGATTAATTAAACATGCATGATGTCGTGTTTCTGTCACAATTTGATATTAAAATTAAATCTCAGTTTTTTGCGACTTTAAAGTTTGGAAGAATTTGGCAACAATTGAGTACGTGTTTTGCACCACTAAAAAAGTGTTTCTCATTTTTGGCTTAAAAAATATTTTTTAGTTTTTGCAAGTACCAACATCTGCTTCTAATTCTACTTCATTTAATCGGAATATAAAAGTATGAAAATGGATGTTTTAAATTTTGCTTCTAGTTCTAGCTTGAATTTTGCAAATAAATAAGTATTTCACAACTTTTTCACCAAACATTCCCAACTTCTGATTATCAACTTTGATTCTATTTTCAAACACTACCATGGGCGTAGACAAGGGAGGCCTCCTTGGCCCCCCCCGGGCACAATTTTTTTTTGTCCCGTTTATTCTGTGGAAAAAAATGAAAAATAAAATTACATATATTTTTCTAAGGATAAAAAATAGTTGAGCTAGGGGAAAAAAAATTTGGGCTAGGGGTAACTATGCGGCCTGGCTACGCCCCTGAACATTACTTACTTTTGATTTTCAACTACTTTTAGTTCTGCTACAAAATCACTTCTTCTAAAAGCAAAATGTTTTTGCAAACACTCTCAATGTCTTACTTGAATAGTAAGTCATTATAGATGACCGTTGATTATATAAATTTCGCTTTACCGACATAAATGATTTTGACACTAAATTTTATATTTATTTACAGAATAAAAAAATATTATTTTTCCCCAAATTATACTGACCAATTATCGACAAATTTCCAACAGTTTTAAAATTTACCTACATAAATATTGTAGGTATTTACCAACAATTTTAGATTTTGTTGGTAAATATTTACCTATAATTTTACCTACACTTACAATTATCTTAATACTTTCCTACATATTATTTTGGGCTTAATAGCAAAATATGCCCTATAACTTAGGCCGTTTTGCAGTTTTGCCCTTTAATTATTAAAGTTGCAATTTATGCCCTGGACAATTTTGCCCTTATAGCCAAATAGCAGTTTTGGTCCATTTTCTTTTCAAAGGTAGCAATTATAGCCTATAACTTTCGAGAATTAGCAATTTCAATCCTTTCATACCATAGCTATTTTCAATAAACTCAAATTTCATAGATTATGAAAATTTACATTTTATGATACCTATTTTGTTCGTGGCATTGTTACACCTACTTAGATCCAGTCTCTATTCAGAGGTTTTAAGTGGATCATGTCAGGTTTCCAGCCTATAAACTCAATAGGACATACTTCTGTAAATGATTCATAATTCTAAGTAAATTCGATTTCAGACTAAGGTTTTGATAAAACAGATATAGTCCATCACGACCATATCAGGCCCAACATGCTTCCGTAAAATTAATAAATCCCTTAAAATTCATACCTCTTTTGACCGAAAACAAAGACCAAGGGTTAAGTGGTTCGCAACGCCACCGATCGGAAAATTACGCCCCGGATCGTTTGACAAACAACTCCTCACTGTTCAACCTCACCCTCGGGAAGATGATGCGCAAGTTATCCGACTCCTTGTAAATCGCTCAAAGACGACCTTGGTTCGTTTCCTACTCCAAGGCGTAAAAGTAATCTTTAAACGGGATGAATTAATGGAACATTATGAAGACATGTTGAAGCAGAAAGCCCCTTTTTATTAAGAACTTATTGAAATATTTATTACATTAGTAATCTCCTTTTGGGAGGAGAATACTGGTTTAGCCTCTCATAGATGAGGCTTTCACTCGTAAATACATAAAACTTAAAACTAAAACACTCAAACTATTACAAATTTATCACTCAGATTTTATTGTAAGAAAACTAGGGAAAATGTTCGATGTCCTCAGCTTTCTTCAAATCCAAAGATTTTATAGAGGTAAGTCCAGGACTTCAAAGGCGGACTTCAAATCTTCTTTGATATATATGACGTCACCGCTTACGTCATATCCCACATTATTGCCTCGCCGGTGGTTTTCTTTTTCTCCCGTGACTCGGCCCATGTGATGTTTGTCGGGAATCTTTTAAAAATTTGGTTTACGTGGTCCCCGAGGATAACGCGTCTTGTGAGTCGGGCCCTTATCCTTTCAATTTGCATGATCTTGTCGGTCGGGTTTGGGTCGAATCCTTTCCCAAACTCGGGTTCCTTTTATTCGGGGCATGCTTGATGATCCAGATCCGGTCGACCCAACGGCCAACATGCGCCATGTTACAAAATTTCCGGTAAGTTTCTTTGCTTTTAGGAATTTTGATTTCGAAGAATTCTTCTTTTAGTCTCGAAGAGTTCTTACGCAAACCCCGTGGTTGATCCGGTCATCGAATTCAAAAGGAAAGATCAATTCGCCGGTCCGGAAGAACTTGAATGGATATTTGACTTTGTCCATTTGATTAGACAAACCCAAAGACCCCATGCTCAAATGCGGTAGAAGCTTCGTCTTGAAAAATGCTCCTACTAACATTGGTCCTTCTTAGGTGAAGCCGCTTTAATATATTTTAAAGCATTTCCATCAGGTCTTCTTAGCTTGATGAAATGAAAAGCTTCATTAAAGCCTTTCTTCTTGGTTGGTTCGGGAGCCGCTGACCGATAAAATACAATTCCAAAATATCTCCTCGGCCAAGTGTGGATTATTGGCCCAAGTCTAAAACCGCTTCCCCAATCCATTTCGGTAATTTTGAGATTTACGGGAATCCTGGTGACACGGTATAGATTGAAGCTAAAGCTCCAAAAGTATACCATTCATGTACTTTATTTGGATGACTTCTGGTTTCATCCAAACTCGGGATACTTGCACGAGATATCAACCATTGTTTTCCGGGTTAATACCTTGTCTTGTAACTAGTTTCTCCCATTGCCTCGATATACCTGCATAGGAGAAATCTTAATCTCGTCAGTTTGAACCTTAGATTTGCCTGTCGTGGCCTAAGATTCAACTCTCCCTCTTTACCCCAGGTCTTTGGGTTGACTTGAAGACTCGGGTTGTGACACCGGAGCTTCAACATTAAATTCTGATTTGTACACCTCGGGGATGCATCACCCGCAACACTTGTGATTATGGTACTTGAATCCATAACCTCCGGGTTAGAGCCCCGTACTCTCTCGGCCCCTTTTTGCACCGTAGGAGATGCGGCTGGAAGAGAGGCCCTTGCAAAGTGCTAAGAACAATTGTCCTTGAGCGAATCGGCATGCTCGTATTTGACTAGAAACGGTTTGGTCGACTGTTGAAGTCGTCCAAAGAAACACGCATTGAGACATAGCGTCCCAAAATCTCTTTCTAGACTCTCCAGGTTTTCCCGAGATATCTTACTCATTTAAGGACTTTCACAAGAACGCGTCCTTCCATCTCGTGTCAAGAAATCGCAAGAATATTTTCATGAGATTTTATAATGACAATATCATAATCATAATATTGACATTGACTTGCCATCTAAGTAATCGAGCCTTTTCGGTTTTGATTCAATTTTGTTTTTTCGAAAAGCCTTGACACTTGAATTATCAATTTTTAAAGTAAACTTTTTAGCCAAGTAAAAATAGAGGCCATTTTTTAAAAGTCTTTCGACTACAAAGAATTCTTTCTCGTTGATATGCCATCTGTTTGCTTCATTGGGTGTGAATAAACCGCAATATCGCATGGCACTTCTTCATTTGGTGTGACCTTAGTAAGAGGCTGCCGCCCACCAATCATCACGGCATCCGTATATAGAACCGAGTTCGTCCTCGTCTTGGGGAATCGCAAGTTTTGGAAGCTTTTTACAAACTTCTTTAAGTTGCTTAATTCTTCTTGATGTTCATCTTCCCATTTGAATCTTTTTTTTTAAGTAATGGGCTAAACATCTTCTGTAATATGCTAGATTGTTAATAAACATTCCAAAGAAAATTAACAACTCGAGAAAACTCAAGAAATTCGCTTCTTGTCTTTTAGTGTATCTCGAAATCCTCGTATCTTTTCTACAATATGATTCTAGAATAATTCCGATTCATCAATTTCAATTCGATGAATTCAATCTGTCTTGTTGCGATTACGTCTTTCTTTTTCCGAAAGCACTAATCCTTCTTTGTGACAAACATCCGAAAATATTTCCAAATGTTTGAGATGCTCCTTCATGTTTTTTTATGCGATTAGAATGTCGTCGATATATACGAACATGAAACGAAATAATCTTTGAAAAGATAATCCATCTTTCTTTGATATATCCGGGGTGCGTTAGCCAATCCCATAGGCATCACGCTCCAAATATAGTGTCCTGTGGTGTAGAGAAAGTCGTAAACTTCTTACTTTCTTCCTCCATCTTAATGCGGTAGAATCCGGACTTGCAATCGAACTTTGAGAATATCTTGGCACCTTTGATCTGATTAACGGATGTTCTCTCGCTTGGGATATAGTATCCGTCGAACTCCAAAATGTTATTAATTCCTTTGTAATTAATAACAAGTCTTCGCTTTCCTCTTTTGATTTCTCAATGGTTTTCGACTAAGAATCACGGGCTCTTTGTATGGAGAAACTCCTCGTGAAATTAACTTAAGGTCAAGATGTTCCTTAAGTATCTTTTGCATATCCTTACGATCTTCCTGGTTCATAAGGATTGGTTTGAATCTTACGAACTCGTACTCCTTTCCAGGTTTAACCTTTAAAGAAGCTTTAAGCTCGTTCTTATTCCACCAAGCCAAAGGATCTTCATTGTAATTCCTTTGGATCTTCTTCTTGATATCCTCGAGTGATATTTGTTCCTCTATTGTTACATCACTCTGTGGATTCTCCATTAGACTCATCCATAATTCTCCGCAATGGCTTCCACGGAGTGACTCGTTCTTCTCCTTGTACTACTACGAATGAATACAAGTTATTATCCCATATCTTCGATCTTACGGATGGAACCAAATTGTCTATAGGATAATAAAGCTTCACCAAATTTCCTTCGATCCGCCATTTTTGGATTGCGAAGTTTGGCTTCATCACCACGCTTTGTCGCGAAAATTAATGGGCATTTTTTCGTAAAATGTTTCCATGATCTCGGACAATAATCTTATGATCACATAAGGTTGTGAAAATAAGTCTTCTCGTCTCGTTCTCTTGTGTGAACCGCTTGAATGTTTGTAGGAAATTGTTTCCCGACAAAAAATATCCGCACTTTTGTATCATGGAAATAGATTGGTGGCGTCTTTACTTTGTACCACGGGGTGCACGCCGCGCCTCCGATCATTATTTCTACTTGTTTAATTCCCCTGTTAAGGATAAGAATCCTTTTAGAGAAATCTCTTCCGCAATAGTGGTAAATCTTCTCCAATTTCTTTAGGAAAAACATCCCGACTTCAGCGATACATATTCCGGCACCTAAATCAATATAGGCGGCGAAATACTCGCCTTGTATTGACATATAACATTCCAATAGAAATGTATATGGAGAATGGACTAGTGGTCATCCGATTCTCAGTATCTTTTATTAGCCTTTGTGAACTCCATTCCGTCTTGTAATCTTTCCCAAGGTTTATGCTCCTCAAGAAATTCAATTCCCAAGTATTACTTGTTGCAGGATCTTTCCCGCCACTCTGTGATAGTAAGCTCAATTTCTCCTATCTTGAGGCTTCCTTGATACCTTCCAACTATTGGTTGTTGGAGATAATATAGAACATCACAAGGAAAAATATTATCCTTTTGAGTGATGTCAAATATTACTTCCACTTCTCGCCATCATCCGGACATTTCGGCTCTCTGTTTGTTTTGAAAACATCCGGGATACGTTGAAATGTACTTGGTCTCTTTTTTTTCTTCCCAACGCTACTCGTCATTCATTCGTCTGTTGGAAAGACATCCTTCTTGGCTCAACTCTGAGACTTCGACTTTTGTTGAAGACTGGTTGATCTTGTATTTTCATATCGATCTCCTTTATAGTGGGAGATTCAATAATTTCTGGTAGAACCACCCTGGCAAAGTCCTCGAAGATTCTTGGGACTTCAATGAATTCCTTTCTCAAGAATACTTCTGAATGATGTGTATTCGAGAGAGCATAGGATATCTTGTATGTGATCGAGTAGGGTCTGTTCCCTTCTTTCATCAATTCGACTCTTTTGAAATCTTGATGAAGAGTTAGGACTCTATTGAAATCTCGATCTTCCAAATTGTATGCAATTCTAGGATAGACATTAAATGCCAATTTTCCTGCATACAAATTTCCTGTAACTGCTCCAAGACATGAATCCTTGAGGTTTGAGATTCGTTTGTCAAAGATAGCCAGATTGAGTGGCGAATCTATTCCTTCTTTGAATGTTGCTTTAATAATGACTCTTATAGCTCGATATGAATCCATGAGAGTGTATTTGCAACTTCTTTTTTAACTCGCTTTTGATCTCTGTATTTCTCTAATAGGGACCAAGCGCATCTCGATCGAGTTCATTAAACTCCATCGAGAATGGCAAATTCTCCGGTTGTTACCCTGTGGATAATTTGGTGTTTTCCATTACGAAAACCAATCTTATCCAAAGCCTTTTCCATCGCCCCAATTGTAAATCCATCATAGATTTGAAGCTTTGGATCATCCTTCATAATTCTCATAAGAGTCTTATGAGAAGCGTAGTGTGAGAGAGGAATCGACATATCCTCCTTTTGCTGTTGAAGAATTTCTTCTTCACTCGATTCGAACTAGATTCACTTCCATCATCGAATAGATCTCTTCTTCATAGATGCTTTCATATGAGGGAATATCCTCAAATTGATACACCGTATTAAATCCACGATAATAGAAAGCCTTCTTCGATTTCGGTGTGGCCTCGAACCTGTCGACTCCTCGTTTTTGATTGTCCGGGCAATCCGTTGAGATATGTCCTCTTGCTCGCATGTCCAAGAATTGAGTCTTTGAAACTTTCATTAGCTCGGTGTGAGCACGCCTGAAAGTTCTTCTTCCCGGTGTTCTCATTGTACTTGCTTGATTAGAACGATGAAGAGGCTCTACTCCCGCTTGGTCTTTGGTCTTTGCCCCGATTTATAACCGGGCTTTTTGTTTTGACGAGAACCTTCTAGGTCTCCATGAAGACCGCTTTTTTATTCGCTTCTCGGCGGTATGGATGGCTTCTATCCTTCTTCTTCTTGTGCCGCCTTGGTTGACTTCCCACAATGTTGGGATATCATTATCCACGCAACATAGAGGAACTGTTTTGTTAATTCCTCTTAATCTTTTGTAATTCTTGTATAGAGCTGCTTGGTAACACCATTCGAGATAACTTGGCCTTTAGGAAAGACATTTTTACGGCCACGTTTCTACTTGACTCCACCCCTTATATTCCCGATAAGCATTTCTCTCCGGGGACTCGGAATCTTGGCAAAGAATAGGCGTGCAGCTTCTTTTTCCTCAATCTTGGATTTCCACCGGTATTCGGTGAACAACTTGATATATTCGTCAATATGACAAGTATCCAAGAACTTCAAGGCTATAGAGGGCTTGTTTATATCTCTTTCTTTTTTCATCCTCTATTCCTTCGAAATAACTTTGTGCCGATGATGAAGGATTTTGAATAGTTTTGCCATACCATCGACAATTCCTCTAAGTGATTCCCCTGATGTGACCGAACTTTTCGTACTTGCATCGGTCATATCGAGGCAATCTTCACCGATCCTTCAAGACTCATCTCAAGGAGTAAAATGAATGAATCCTTTGTAAGATCGAGGGTTCTTTGAAATTCTCATAGTCAAGCCCATTCATCAATGAAAACTTCTCATTTTTTAAAATCGGGATGTCCAGATTTAACATCAACCCATACGGATGTATTGGGTCGAGGTGCGATCTTCCATAAGGCGTCGATAAACATTCGGCCTTTAGGTAGGTTGTGCAGTTCTGCAAGAGGGTTTCGACCTCCCGTCCCCGAAAGTGGATCACTTTAGGTCATGAAATCCCGGCGTGTGGCATCCTCTCGTCCCAAGCTCCATGATGCGAACCCGCACTTTCTTCGACGTTAGGATTAAGCGGTGGCGGTGGTGGTGGAATTGGTCTACCTTGTGGGTCATAGGTAACCAAAGCTGATTCCTCACCTGCGTTCATCTTTAAATCTACAATACCTAATCCCGCGAAGGATTCTGCCAGGTCATGTAGATCTTTAAGATTCATCTTTTCAATATCCATCTTTTTTAATTTTTGATGGATTTTCCTTTGATTAGAGCAATGAGCTTTTCCTCATCTGTCATCTTTCGTATAACTTCGGTAGGTTTTCCTTTTTGGTGTAAATAGGGTACCGTCCCAAAATCAATATGTTTTCTTCCTCCGGATGAACTTGGCACATCCTCCAGGTTCTTGACTCGTTTCTAAATATCATGAAGGAGTTCAAGAGTTTCCTTATGATATTTCACCATCGTCTTCATCTCAGTTTGGATCGATGAACTTGTCTTTAGTAGATGAATATGGCGATTGCCATAATTCGCCGCACCGTCTTACGGATTTCTCTAAGATCTTGGAAATCTTAGATTTGTCTGGAAGTATCTCGTTCCACTCGGTACTCCATCATGAATCATTGTTCGATGGGAATTTTCATGAACCGTTTCTTGAAGGTTCATCAAGTGAACATATAATGTCCGGTTAAGCATCCGGAATCGCTTATAATATTTCGCTCGCATTTTGCATTGCCTTAAGGTTTCCCCGTCGGCTCTGTTTCCTTTTCTTCATATTGGTATTCCCGATATGAAACCTGGTCAGGTGTTCTTGTGCATACATCGTCAATATTTGACGATATGTCTGTAAAGTGGTACATCTCGGACATCGGTCAGGATCCATATTCTCGGAGAAATTCTCCTCACCAATTGTCAATTACATAAATATAATAAATATAACCAAAAGTTCTTAATAAACCTGGGCTCGATACCATTTTAAGCGAAAGACACTTAGTCAAATCGCCTATGTGTATGAATAAGGGTATAATTGGTATTTTGAAAATATGCAATTATTCCGCTAGACCAATTTTGCATCAACTCAAGACTTATAGGACACCAATTGCTTCGGTATAAACTTGCAGGACCAATTTTACGAACGTTATAAACTTACAGGGCATATTTTGCAAAACTTGAAGAACATACGGGGCATATTTTGCAAACCTAATAACAAAAGTCCGAAAATACATTTTACCCCAAATTCTGAGGATATTTTTGCAATTAAGCCTATTATTTTGTATGTATATTGATTTTTTTCTTGTAGTGATAAATGATTTATTGTATTAATATATTTTATATTTTGATGTAATTGTTTGTATTTAGCCGTCTTCCAGAGCTAGTGTAGTGCACTTTGTATATAACATCAACCATTTAAGTGTTCTATTTTTAGAAGATGAGACATTTTGCATTTATCCAATCACCACTTGAACAATTGGCATTCATCCATATAGCATGTGTATATACACTAGTGTAGCATGGATAACACCGTATTTAACATTATAAATGAGGTAAAATTGCCAAACACGTCCTTCATGTTGGCCACCTTTCGATTTTGGTCCATTTTTTCCCCCAATTTACATGCGGCATCTTTCCCAAATTTGCACATTTATTCCATTTTTACCTTAGAGACGATTGACAATTCCAGTTATTAAAAAAAAAGTGTAGACTTTTTGATTAAACTGCTATGTCAACGAAAAGTGTAATTGAGATATATATGCCGACAATTAGTAAATGTCATAGGCGAATTTTGATCGCCGGAGGGGTTCTAAAGTGTCGGCAAAGAGACCCCATTTTTACATGCACATATTCGGTCACGTAGGCCACAGTCAGCCAACACTTTTGAAATAAAACCCATTTTGTCTCAAATTCCACAATTTGTGCCAGTCTATAATAGAAGCTGTTGCTTGTGAAAAGAAGAAGATCATAATTTTAATTTGGTCCATGGATTTGAAAGTTATTGCCCACCAAACCAATCATTTGAATTAAATATATATAATGCACCCGTACAACATATACATTATTGCCTTAAACTTATAACAAGAGAAATTGTACATGTAAAAGTTTTTCTACATATCCCTCACTAAATTGACATTAATATGCTACATTTATAGTCAGGGACGGACTAGAGACGATATCGATTTGGTGTTTCATTTTTTATTTTAATGGTATCAATACATGTCATCCTGTAAATGATGGTGTCATATTTGTACATGTGACTTTTACACATTTCATGGATATGGGTATATGATGAAATATTAAATGGAATAGAAAATATCAATTGGAGACCGACGCGGGATGGGAAAATACATCTTCATTTGCTCATGTCTATACAAGTTCAATATATTATACATGGATACTTATAAAAAAAAACTTGAGAGTTTTTAAAATTATAAAATAAGCCCCAAGGTTTGATTTT